>OZ010743.1:61704230-62194230 GCA_963932245.1 Tachinus rufipes
TTGTTTTATAGAATTGTTTAATTTTGATGGTATTATTCCTGTTGAAGATATTATTATAGGAATAATTTTAATGTGTTTTTGTTGCCACAGTTTTTCTATTTCTGAAGCTAGAGGTAAGTATTTTTCTATTTTCTCTGCGTATTTTGTTTCAATGTTATGATCAGCTGGGATTGCAATGTCTACTAAAAATGTACTATTTGATGTTTTAATAGTAATAGTGATGTTTGGTCGGTTATGGTTTATTGTTTTGTTTGTAAATATTGTCTTGTCCCAGTATAACTTACAGATATTATTTTCAAGAACAGATTGCGGAACATATTTATAGTAAGGTTCTTTTTTACTTATTAGTTTATATTTATAGGCTAACTCTTGATGTACAATTTTAGCTGCAGCATTGTGTCGTTCTACGTACTGTGTCGGTGCTAATATTCTGCATCCGTTTGTAATATGTTCTATCGTCTCTGGGTCTGTATTACATTTTCTGCATTTATCGGTTTTATTAGCTGGATCTTTTAATATGTACCTTTGGTAGCTTCGAGTATTTATTACTTTGTCTTGAATTGCTTGAATAAATCCTTCCGTTTCGGGGTATAGTTGACCAATTTGCAAATATTTAAATGTTTTGTCTTTATCCACTTCATCTTTATGAGAATGGTTGTAGTATCTCCCATGCAGTTGTTTTGATGCCCACTTACTAATATTGTCTTGTTTAATAGACATGGGTTCTTTGATAATAAGATTTATGTTTTTTAAACATAAAGGGGTATAATTGTTGTCTGCTTTTATTATGGCTTGATGTAAGTGACTGTCTTTTCTTGAGTAAAAGTAGCTTCTAAGATTTGCAACTTGTTTATTATGTACGCTATAAATGTCAGATATTCCTCTTCCACCTTCTGTTCTTGGGAGATTAATGCGTTCTATACATGCATTTGGATGGTGCATTTTATATTGGGTTAGCATTGTTCTTGTTGTTCTATTTAATGAGTCTAGATCAGTATCAGACCATTTAATAATTCCAAAGGAATAGGTAAGTATAGGTATAGCATATGTGTTAATGGCTTTGCTTAGGTTTTTGGAGTTTAAATATGTTTTTAGTATTTGCTTCAGTCGAGATGAATAAGCTTTACTTAGCGCTGTTTTTAGTTGCGTGTGATTTAGTTTAGTTGTTTGCTCAAAACCTAAATACTTGTATGTTTCTTCCTGTTCCATTGATTGTATTGTTTCATTATTTAGAGTTTTTATACCTTCTGTTTTTGTCCATTTACCTTTTTCTATTGCGTTGACTTTGCATTTGTTTAAACCAAATTCCATATTAATATCTTTTGACACTTGTTCAGTTATCCGTATTAGCGATGTTAGTTGTGTCTTACTGCTTGCGTACAGCTTTATATCATCCATATAGAAAATATGATTTATTTTATGCAAGGCTATTTTGTTAGATTTAATTTGAAACCCGTAATTGGTTTCATTTAATAGCTCAGATAGTGGGTTAAGACATAAACAAAACCAAAGAGCACTTAAGGAATCACCCTGAAACATACCTCTTCGTATGGAAACTAAATCACTTTCAAATGAACTGTCTGAAGTTTTTAAGCAAAGTCTTGTTTGCCATGTTTGCATAATCTGCTTAAGAAAATTTGACACAGTTGGGTTTATATGATATATATCAAGGATTTCTAAGAGCCAACTATGTGGGACACTATCAAAAGCCTTTTTATAATCAATAAAGGTTTCAAATAGGTTTCGATGTTGTGTTTGTGTTTGTTTTAGTATTACACTATCTATGGTTAGTTGTTCTTTACATCCTTGGCATTTTTTTCGACATCCTTTTTGTTCTTCGGTCATAATTTTAAATTTAGAGATGTGATTTTGAATATTTTGAGTAATAACAGCTGTTATAATTTTGTATAAAGTTGGAAGACAAGTTATCGGGCGATAGTTAGCTGGATTTTTTGTTTGTTCATTTTTTGGGATTAAGTATGTTACACCTTGTGTTAGAAAAGCAGGCATACTGTTTGGATTATGAAGTAGTTGAGTTATGTGTTGAGCTAATGCGTTGTGAGTAGATGTTAACTCTTTAAACCAAAAGTTATGAATTTTGTCTAAACCCGGAGCTTTCCAGTTATGTAGTTTCTTTATAATCTCTTTTAGTTCATCTTCATTTATACTTATATTTATATTATTGTCGTTAGTGATATGATTATATTTGGCTTTTATGTTTTTAATCCAATCTGCTTCTCTGTTATAGTCTATGTTGTTTGACCAAATGCTTTTCCAAAAATTAGTAATTTCTTCTTTATCTGGCATATCTGATTTAAGAAGAGTTTTGTTAGTTTGGTTTAAATTACTGTAAAATGCCTTTTCATTGTTTTGGAATAACAGGTTTTGTTTTTTTCGTTTGTTGCTTTTTATGTAACTTCTTAGTCTTTCTGCATATACACATAACTTTTGTTTTTGTGTGTCAAGTATATCTACTATTTGTGCTTGTGTTATATTGTCACTATTAGAGATTAAATGTTTAAGATGTTTATAAACATTTTTTGTAACATTGTTTTGTGATATTTGTGTTAGCCGACCTATATCTTGTCTAAGTTGATTTATTTTGTGTTCTAGTCGCTGTTGCCATTTTGGAGTGCTTTGTTTATAGTTGTTTTGTTCATTAACCGGTATTTGATTAGATAGTTTTAATACTGTATATGCAGCGCAGTATATTATTGAATGCAAAGCTTCAATATTAGTTGCGTTATTAACATGATGTTCGATTGTTTTGTTAACGTTTTTAACAATTGCCAATGATTGTTTATTTATTCTTAGTTTTGGTAAACTTGGCCTCTGCGTTGTGTTAGCATCCGTCCATTTTATAAGAGATGCTTCAAATTCAAGATGTACAGAATCTGCGTTGCCGTAACTAGAATCAGATAGTTGAATGTTAGAGTTTTGTTCATTTTCATCAGCAATGTTTGTGTTTATTTCTTCATTTATTGGTGATTTTTGGTTATGAACTTCTATTTCTGTAATAGGGTTGTTAGTAATATTTAGTTCTTCTGTAAGAGTAATTTTTATATGTTCTATTTCAAATTGCGTTAGTCTATTATTTTTTATTATTACTCGTTTTTGGTCACATAATCTCTGTTCTGTAATATAGTCCCGATATTCAGGGTAGTATTTTAAAAATAGTGTCCGCATAGTTGATCTATATCCTGTGGCAATGGTTTCCATGTTTGTCGCTTTAAAGTAACAACGCATAACTGTTAGGTTCATTTCTTTAGACCATGTCATACGTTGTCTACGAATACCTGCCTTGGTGGTTGCTGGCTGATTAGCTGGCAAAACACTTTCGGAGGGTGCAGTTTGATGCTCTTGGTTTCTGCAATCAGTTTCGGCTGTAAGTAATTCGGGTTGCCCGGTAGGTGCCCGCCTGTTCAACACTCTACCACTGATGGTTTGCAAGCTGTCACGTCCAGCATCAGCTCCAGACGTGCCCTGACGCAGCTCAGGTACCGGCAGATTATCTAAATTGTTTAAATTGTTCTCCATTTTACTGGGTGTTGGTATTTTTACGTTGCTCCTACCAAAGCTTATTCTTAGGCCGTCCCTATAGGATACAGACGCCTTCGATAAGTCGCCTCAACTAGAGGTCAGACACTTATCTCACAAGTGGTTCATCCGCTCGAAACCGTTGACCATCTTGTGTCCTGTTGGTCCGCGGGAGCTTTGCGCTCCTACCCTCTATATCTAGAGGGCTTGCCCCTATCCGCCACCTTGGGGACGCGTTCCGTAGGGGTTACAGGATTCCCCCCGGAATTATTATTATTATTATTATTATTATTATTATTATTATTATTATTATTATTATCTTGTTTTTCTCGGTTAACACCGGTAGCAGTTTATATAACGCTGGGCATACACCAAAGGCGTTATATAATCTTAAAAATTATTTTAAAAATTTTCTGACTGTACGGCAGGTGTTTAAAATTACAGATTTTTGAGTTTTTATATAAATATTGTTATGTAAGTTTAAAATTTTTATATTTTTCTGAAAACTATGGGGAATAATTCCGGTGCTTGATATTATAAGCGGTACAATTACCACTTTTTCCATTGCCCATATTCTCTGTATTTCATCTGCTAACGCTGTATATTTTTCCATTTTTTCGTTGTACGTTTTTTCGATGTTGTTAGTGTTAGGGATTGCAATATCTATAATATATGTAGTTTTATTATTTTTATCTATTAATGTGAGGTCCGGTCTATTATGATGTATTGTTTTGTCAGTTATTATTGCCCTGTCATAATATAACTTGTGAGTACCGTTTTCTAAAATTGGTTCAGGCATATATTTATAGTAGGGATTCTGATCTGTTTTTAAGTTTTTATTTTTTGCAAGTTGTTGGTGAACTATGTTTGCTACTTGATTGTGTCTGAATAAATAATCAGTTTGCGCCAGTAGTTTACAACCCGATGTTATATGTTGTATAGTCTCCGACTGCGCATGACATCGCCTACATTGATCAGTTTATTATTATTATTATTATTATTATTATTATTATTATTATTATTATTATTATTATTATTATTATTATTATTATTATTATTATTATTATTATATGTATACAGCTGACTTTAAAATGGTTATTAAACAGTCAATTCGTTTTAAAACTAAGAAAGTTATTCAGCCAACCGTTTTTGACTCTCTTCATCTATGAACCAAGTCTGTGGCAATTAGAAAAATGATCGTTCTTAATTTATGATTTGTTTTGGCTTACTGAATTGGATTTCAAAAGCTTGGTCGTCACTTTTGAGACACTCTGTATAATTTGTTAACAATTATTTGCTAGTTCCTATTATTAATGTCTTAAAAATTATTATTTTTTAAGAGTTATATAACATGAAATGTAAACAATTATTCTAATATAAAGTGATTCTCATTTGATTCTCATCTTTAAATAACAGTTTAATATAAATTATTATTTTATAATTTATATTTTAATATAAACAATGCAATTAATAATAAATTACAAAAAGTTATAGATTTAATATAAAATTTACGTATGTCGATTATTCAACAGTTACAGTACACACAGTAAAGCTCTGGCGAAATCTTTTTATTGATTTTCTAACTTTATACTTCTTAGAGTTTGAGGAATATTAATTTCATACGATTTGGTTTTAAAGCTTTTGGGTTGTTTCAATTTAATGATTCATTATGCAGTTCTACAAGCGGATTTATATTCAGAAAATATCATTAAGAATTGACGCGTTTTAAATGTGTTAGATTAAAGAGGAGGATACATGATTTTTTATAGGCGGGTGGAAGGTAATGTATGGATATTAAACGTCACAGGCTGTGGCCCATTTATAAAAAGGATGCGGGTTTCTGGGGTCTGACTTATCACCAGGATTAAGAGGATTGAGGTTGGATTACTCACAACTACTAAAGTTTAAATCATTTTATTTAAAAAATACATTTCTTATTAATTAATTATAATATTTATATATTCTTAATATAATAAGTATTGAGTAATAAAATATTTATTGTAATATAAAATAGACAGTGATCGGTTTAAAAAAGTTCTATTATGACTAGTGAATATTAACATTATCGTTGCACCAACTTATGATGACATTATTTTTAATTGTTATTGTAAACATGTAACAAATGCCTTTTTTGTTGTTGTTGGAAATGGGATAACCTTTCTTTGATATTCTGGCTGAAGAAGCGGCAACTATGATCACCCTTGGCAGTGAACCAAAGTCCCGTTGACCCCTGCAGGGGATACACGCTTTGGCGCATTTATACTTTCAGCATCGCGGTTTGTTCTATATGTACCCCTATAAATATTACATGGTTTCACAGGAATTGTCCGATCTAGTTGTGCCATCACTGTCCTCCAAGTTCAAATGTTAATGTATTTTTATAACTCATAAATAACACAAGACATTTTTACTTGAATTCGTAATTTTGAATTGTTGAGTACATATGTATCAATTATTTATAAACAGAAACTCTTGTGAGATGTCAAATAATAAATAGAATTCATGCCAGTTCTTAATAAATTTGTTGTGTTATCTATTTACATTTTTTTTTGTCTTTTAACTTTTTGTATGTGTTTATTTATGTACTATTTACGCTTGATAATAAATCTATCTCAATGATTTTATTGTATTTATTGTTAGAATTTTACATAAATAATATAATACTTTAAAATACATGTTGCAATATCTTAACACGGTTAACTGTGTATTAAAATTGATTTCTTAGTGAATAAAAGCTTCAACTGTATATAAAAGTTTATAACGACCCTCACTGAATCGTTCATCGACTTAAATTACACATTAGAAAACCGGTAGAGGGTAACAAACGATGCAAAAATTTATAAAAGTGTAAGCCATAAATATGGATTTTAATCCAATTCGGTAGGCACTGAAGTATATTGTTCTTGCTACGATTTGCATGTACGTCGGGTTAACCGAGATGAAAAGGAATGTAAAATTAAAATTCGTTAATATCCTACGAAATTACGATTCCATAAAGTAATCAAAACCCGACATCTGTATAATTTAAGAAGTAATTCTTCAATATCGACAAAGCTTGACTTTTTCTATATTCGTACAAAAGTCCAAAGTTTCTTGTGACTTTAAAAAGTTATAAGAAAGCTTTATTACTTTTCCCTGAAGGAATTGAGCTTTATATAAAATGCAAACACGCGTACTTCATTCTTATATGAAGAGTATGCAATCTCATTGAAATATAAATGAACTTAATAGGAAACTAAATATAAATAAATGTGCTAGCAATCGTCGAACTTACTTTTCGTATGTACATTCAGTTAGGATAGGATTTCTAAAAGCTATTTATCGGTACCGATCCAAACGTATTCGTATTTTATACCTCGGTAATAAATAACCACGTTCAGCTGCAAGTAATCTACCATACATGTTTCGATTAATATTTTCGGACTTCCCATTTATCACACGTGAAAATGATTCATATCCTCCTACATTCATTATGCTAGAATGTAATTGATATCTTTTACATATATATCACCCATTCTTTCAAATCATACGTCCGGAATATGCGGATAATAAATATCATTCGTTAATTTTGCTTATTTCATTTCATTTCATTTTTAATTTGAAAAAAAAAACAGAATTAATTCAAAACGATGTACTCATATAATTTATCGATGATTAATTAAATAGTAAAAAAAATTTATTTAAAATAATTTTATGTTTATTTGATTAACAAGTAACATATATTTAGAGTACTTATTAATGTAGATTTACAAAATAAAATGTTTTTATATTTTAACTAATTAATTTAATTAATATACAAGTATTGCTGCATCATTTTACTTCTGATTTAAAACATAATCAACGCTTAGAAGAACACATACTTTTACTAGCTTTAATTATTTAGAGACTGCTTCTACTAACAAAATAGAGTTTGAAGCTACAGATATAGTATTTGTTATAAGAGCATTGTTAATTTAAATTTAATTTCTAGAAAAACAACAATTTAGGCAACCAGCTGAAGCACCTACTTAATAACCTTTATTTTGTAAATTTAAAATAAATGCTTTGAAGAGTTTGCTACTTAATTTTAATATTTTATTAGCAGCCTTCAAGTCCAGTTCTTGCTTGAGATCTTTAATTTCTGATTATCTCTTTATTCAAACATAAATTGCACATGGCCATTTTGTTTGGTAAATGTTTACTTTTTATAACACTAAAACGTTTTAAACATAAAGTAATTTTGTTTTACAGAAAAATGTGGCAAATTGTTTGTCAGCGTTTTATAAAATGTTTGTAACATAGCAGCCAAAATCTAAAATAACGTTAAAATGATTGCATTTGAGAACGTGGCAAGTACTTTGTGCGTTTTTTTATAAAAAGACGACAATTCTTAGCCATATTGTAAAACATTTGGTTTATATCTAATCTCTTAAAATATGGTCGCACCCTCGGTCGCACCTTATAAAACACCTAGATCTTTTATAAAAAGTCAGATATATAGCAATATATTTAATAATAATAAAAATTATTTTTAAACATCAAAGCAAACATTATTTTGATTAATCATCTAATTTCCACAATAAAATTGTAACGTCACTGCAAAGTTTAATCTAGAAATATAGCAATAATTTTTTTTTTTTAATTATTGTACTCAAAGGTAAATTGATCAAAAACTTATCATGATATTTTGTTAAAATTTTAACTACTAACGGGTTATATATAATACAAACACTTAAAAAGTCTTATGGTTAATAAATTATTCACAATTAAAACAATATCCAAATAATTTAAAATATTAGAAAATTGAAAATTGAATTTTTTTTCAATTTAAATGTTTTTATTTTTAAATTTAATGCAGTTATTTTAACAATGATTTTAATAATATTTAAATATCAAAATCAATTGTGTTTATATATTATGTCTATTTTGTAATAGCTTGTAAATGTGAGTTTTATTAAAAAAAAAGTTTTTAATATTTTATCATGATTAAGGTTTTAAATAATAATATTATCAAGTAATTTTCAGATTGTAAAAAAAAATCATTATTATTATAGTGTTTAGCTATCTTATGTAAAACATGATTTTTACATATTTTTTTAAGAAATAATAATTACATGTAACTACATCGTTGCTGTTATACTTTATTTTATTTTATTGCAATTAGTTCCAAAATAATTGAATAATATTATACAAATGGAAACGAATTAGAACGTAGGCACTACTCAAATCTCAAATTTAGTATGATAGTTTGAGCGAGTGTAGTTTCACTTGTTTGCTGTAAAATTAAACATTGCATTTCAATAATGTTTGTACTTAATTAAAGCACTACAAATAAATAATGATTTTTTACTTTTTTTAGCGTCATTCATGAACTAAAGTTATTAGCTGCATATAAAATAATAATAATATCAGCATAAAACTTGAGAAAACAACAGGAAACATTAAAATATTAAGTATTTTCCTGTGCAAAACTAGATACTATTGTGTTGGCATGATATCTTCTAGATCTGAACAATGTTACACTAAATGTCACCTGGATTAAGAAACCTCTTCTTAAATTATAGTGATGTTTGGTTTTCAATATAGCTTACTCTTGCTTAGCACGTCATATTCGGCCACCTGGTGGCAAAATAGTAAAGACCGGTCGGTAGTTATTAGCACGTAAACTTTGTGTTAAATATTGGTGTTTTACAATTACTAACGTGTTATTATGTTTCCATGATGTTGGGAATTTTGTAGAATAATACAAATGATGTAATGGTATTTCAACAACGTGCGCTATACATTACATTTCTTTCTGAACTTATGAATTAACATCACAAAACATTTGGAAGCAATACCAACAATACAAACTATTTTATAAAGTGAATCTTTTTTAAGTTGAAGATAAAGCTTTTAGATTCACTATTATTGATTACAACCAATATTTAATTAATAAATAAAAATCCGTTGTAACAACAAAATGTGTGCTTTTAACATATCTCGTTTTTTGCAAATAAAACATTTAAATATTTTACTTTACTTAATGAGAATTTATTTTTGCAGTTTGACATTTTTGACGTTTTATATTCTTAAAATTATTAAACCCAAATCTACATGTAGGGTTACTGTTTAAATTATAAATCCAAATTTGTTTTTATATTCTATTTTTAACTTTTTAATGAAATTATTAGCATTATTCTATCTAAAATTATCGTTTTGGCCCGCATTTTTGGGTCGAAACAAATGGTGTCGGTAGAAGCAGACAAACATAATACATAGTGTATTAAAAACCAAAAATAGGCTTTTTGGCACGAATTCCACTCAATATTTTTTTTGCTTGCCCCAAATAACAACAGCGGAAATTTTAAAGTTTATGATAATTTGTGGCTACTGTCAGATTTTAAGGTATAACAGTAGTAAATTGTAACAATCAATTAAATATTGCAAAAAAATTTTTTGGCTTTTAGGTGTCTAAATCGTTGTTTCGGCCCACATTTTGAGACAAAACAATCAATCAATCAGTGTTTTGAAAAATTTCAAAGTATATTAGAATTTGTCACTACTCTCAGATTAAAACATGACATGTAGAATCTTGATTTACAGCCAATCAAATATCTCAAAAACTTTTGTTGGCTCTTGGGCCGCTATAGCGTCGTTTTGGTCAGCATTTTAATCTCAAAACAAATGGTTTTAGTAAAAGCAGGTAAAAAATATATTTATGTCATCATGATTCAAAAATGAAAAAACTAAAACTAATATAGATTTATCTAAACAGACCGGTTATTCATTAATTTTTGATTGACAAAATAAATAACAATGCTTGGTATACGTCTTTTAATTATTTTTTACACAAATTGGATAGTGTAAATTTTTAATATTTAAAAATGTTTCTACTATAAAACAATAGGCGTTTTCAAGTAGGACCTTTGGTACCCTTGTGGTATTGTAAGTGTATGACGTTATGTCAACTATTGCAATATGGTAATTTCAAAAAACATGGCGGGGAATAAATCAATGTCAAGTTTTTAACTATCAAATTTGTTTGTTTACATAAATCGTCAAATAAAAACTGTTAACTTTTAAGTGTAATATTCGTAATTATTATTATAAAATAGCATCAGCACTTTCAGTCTTAATTCAAATAAATAAGAATTAATTTTAAAATATATATTTATATTACTGCCAAGTTGATTTGTTAAAGTAAGAGTGCAGACACAACGGCGATCTTAGCTCCAATTATCAAACAGCGCGCTCCAATCATCAAACAGCGCTCCTAGCATAGAACACTAAAATTTGTTCTAAGCTCGGACCCTCGCTCACCGCTCGATCCTCGTACTTATATTAAACCGGATTTTTTTAGCGGCGTGAGAGACTCTTTTAGAAGTAATTATAGCGAAGATCCGAGCTTAAAACAAATTTTAGTGTTCTATGCTCAAAGCGCTGTTTGATGATCGGAGCTAAGATTGCCGTTGTGTTCGCACACTAACAAACGACAATTAGAAAGAGACACAAGGATACAAATCCTTTAAAGCACAGTACAGCATGTTGACAGCGTTCAATTACTGTGACGTCATTGTTTCCCACTAAAATAGGATTACTTTAATTTTGGTATATCTGCTGCCTTTAACCAGGACGATTTAAAAACGTCTAATCTAACTTGAAACTAAATAATAAATTAAACTTAGTTAAAATTGGTATTTGGGTTGCCGTTTTAAGGCAAAGCATAAATGAACCTCAGCAGCACTATAATTTTACATGGATTTTTTCAACAATTTTACAATAAATTGCATACTAGTTATATTATTATTTCGCTATTTTACATTGCCGTAGAAGTCTTACGACTTGTTTGAAGGGGGTTGATGGGACCAACGGCTTATTAAGTGACTTCCGAATCACCCCGGTAGATAAAGAGCAAGTTATTATTTTAGTCATATTTTGGGGATGAAACCCCGGACTGTTAGTGCTACGCTAACGCTCTATAACTGAGCTATCACACCGTGTGATATTATTTTCAGCAAGGCAATCAACTGTTAAAGGTGCAATATGTGACTAACTAGTTAAATTCCTGCTACTTATTAATTCCTATATATATATATATATATATATATATATATAGATTTGTTAAACCGCCTATACAGACCCGATTTGCTATATACTACCGACGTTCCCAGACCAAATCCGACGTTCTCAGGCCCGGCCTTGGGTCTGACAACGTTTTCATTTGTTTTTCGTTATTTTTTGGCATAATATAGCAAGAGACAAAACAACAACAAAATTATTTTGGGACTGAAAACGTATATTAAATATGTCAACACATACAAGTTTAGTTCATTAAATATGGCAGACGAGGGCGCGCCCGTCGTGTTTGTATACGCACTGCAAGACGTTATCAGACCAGCCATGCCATACCGACATTTTCAAACCAAACATTGGCAACGTTGTAATAAGTTATAATAGCTGCGTTCGGCTATCCTACTCGAGTCACTCTTTTTACTCTATTTGTTCTATCACCGTTCGGGTATTGTTTTTAGAGTGCATGGAATCATTTTTTGGCCGTTCGGCTATTACGGAGTGGAATAAAAATAGCAACTCTATTTACTCTACCTCGACTAGCGTGGATATAGGAGTCGGCAGCAGAAGTAGGCGCGTAGTTTAAAATCATTGCATCGTGATTGACATGGGAAAACGGGAATTTTATATTTAAAGATGAAAGTACTTCTAAAATAATATTTTTATAAAGTTCTAATTGTTGTCAATATAGGGAAACAAAAATTAGGCAACAATAAATGATAAAATTAGATAGATTTGTGTAATTTATATGTTTTAATTGTACGTACATTTTTAAGTTGTACTTATATCTCTCGTAAAAGAAATACAAATTAATTAAATATCTAATATTAATATAAATACTAAAAAAATCAAATTATTATTATTTTTAATATTTAGCAAAAGAAATTGGTTTTCAATTTATAGATGAAAATTTAAGAAATAAATTAACTTAATTTAACTTTTTTGCTGTATTTAGTATTATGTAAATTGTTTGCTGTTTTGTTTGTTATTTGAGAGGTGACACTGACAAACTCCTTAATGCGTTCGGCTAGTTTGACTCTAAAAACACCGTGATCACGTGACAAAAAATCTACTCCAACACGACGCTTGCTCCGGATTAATAGCCGAACGCAGCTAATATACCTCGCAGCTGACTTGGCTTTGTGCCCGGCCAGAGTCTTGGGCACGCAACAAAACTTAAAAAACAGCACACATTGCAATGAAACCTATGGGCTGGGGCGGATAAAAACAAAACATGTGAGCGGGCACTGCAACCCAGGTGCCCCGGGTCCGTAAACTTTTTTTTTTAATTTGCGTACCGTGCACCAAATTATTTACTTGATTTAATTGTTGATGATATCCTTTTTTTTTAAATTCTTTAATAAAATAAATGCGCTGCATTAGTGTCCATATATCTGATCAAACACGGTACACCTGTGATTGTATAGAAAATATTGTTTTTTTTTTAATAGTGCTAGTTTTTGCGTTTTTTTATTATAAGTCATAGCCGTTTTCAATTTTTTTTTATGCAATATCTATTCGTTTGGATAGAAAATTAAATAAAACAATTACTGTGTTTTATTTTATTTTTTATTATGAATTATTACGTAATAGCAGTCAACTCTATTCCTTTAGATGTCTATTACTTATAATATAATTTTAAAATAAGAATTTGTTTTTTAGTTATATCTATATGTTTATTAGAAACTGTTATTATTAGTTATTATATATTTTAATAATAATATACTTAGTTTTGGGCCGCCCTAGTTGAGATTTGAGCCGGGCCCGGATTTTAAGCCGGACATTGGGCTGAGTTTTGGGTAGGATCGGTACTCTTATAAAATTAACAACACTGATGCTTTTTATATTATTATATGCAATCTACATACTTTAAATTTATTGTTTTTTGTACCGTGCATAATATTTCTTACTCAATTTAATCGTTGTTAGTATGCTTCTTCTTATAGTGCCATACTCGCTACGAGTGTTCGGCGCCCCTCTCGTATGTTTGTGGTGCGCGATAATAGTTCCACACAAACATACGGGACCTACAGTTTAACGTGGAATCCGAACCACACCACTAGAGGGGTTTACTAGGCAAATACTTTGCTGGTTTGCCATTGCCTTGCAAAGGAGACGACCGCATCGAAATATATTCGACAAATTAGATATTGCCGCTGCCGGGAATCGAACCCGGGCTGCCTGCACAACAGTCCTCGCACTAGACCATTGTGCTACATTTCTTTAATAGAACACATGCGCTGCATTGGTGCCTAAATATCCGATCAAACAAGGAACATCTGTGATTGTATAGAAAATATTGTTCCTGTTTCAATAGTTCTGGTTTTTGCATTTTTTATTTTGTCATAACTACTTTTTTTTAAGCGATAATTGTTCCTTAGATGTTTATTATTTAAATCATTATGACAGGTGATAAATATGTATGTATATGTATTATTTAACCAAAAAAATAATAATATTACCGTACAGTTGCAATTATTATTTCATTCGTTTGGATTGTATTCAAAACTAAATGAAAGTACAAGGAAAAATAATACTATAGATAAAATATTTTCCAACATATGCAAAGCAGAATAAAATATTAAAACCATTAAGATCTAAATAACTTAAATAAGCATGTTCATTCTGATCTTATAACTACTCAATTAAAACTACTCAGAAAAAACTATCAAGTTGCAATACGGTTAGCCAAAAAAAAAACACAAGATGACTTTATTTATAAATCAAATAATTCTCAAAGGGCTATGTGGCAGGTAATCAAATCGCAAAGCAGTAGCCATAGCATTAACAATAATAAATGTTTTACACCGGATTAGTTTAATAATTATTTTGTTGACATAGTTCCGACTATTTCTAATAACTTGTCTGCAAGTGCTACCAGTTTTATAAGTTACGCCAGCAAATCACCGCAACTTTCAAATCAATTTAATTGTAGAGAAGTTACCTTTATTTAACTACGTGATATCGTATCAAATCTAAAAAATTCTAATTGCATGGATTGCTACAACATTAATAGCAAAATAATAAAATCAATTTTAAATATTATTTTGATTCCCCTAACAAAACTTATTAATGAATCAATTATGTCAAATCAATTTCCAAGTGTTTTAAAACTGGCAAAAGTTATTCCAGTATTCAAAAAGGTTGTCTGTAATACTAACTAACTAACGCAACATTTGTAAGTAAATAATATTTTATGTGAAAATTAATATGGTTTTCGACGTCATAGACCTACAGCATTTGCAATAAATCATTTAGGTGATGAAATTTTAAATGGATTTAAGATTGGTAGTCATACTTATGCTCTGTTTTGCGATTTGAGTAAGTCTTTTGATTGTGTATCACATCATATTTTAATTAACAAAATAAATATAACAACTTTAGTAAATCTAGTATTGATCTTATGTTATCATATTTGAGTGACCGTTTGCAGTTTCATTCTTAATCTATATTAATGATTTGCCATATTGTGACACCCAAGCCCATTTTTCACTATTTGCAGATGATACCATTGTAAGATCTAATAAAGATATAGTTGAATTAAAAGTAGATGTGTGTAATACACAATCGATTGTAAATGATTGGTTTTTATCAAACAAGTTAAATCTTAACGACTGTAAGATTGAGCATCTAATTTTCTCACTAAGACAAATTAACACCAACACTGAAGTAGTTAAGTTTTTAGGGTTAATGCTAGATTATAGACTTACTTGGATAGCTCATACCACTATGTAAGCTATAAAATTTCTAAGTATATCTATCTATTGAAAAAATTAAAAAGTATTACTTCACAAAAACTATTGCTTATAATTTATTCAGTCGTAAAATACAAAATATTAAACTGAGGTCATGCACCTATCTTAGCAAATGTTTTTTAAGATACAGAAAAGAGCAATCAGAATTATAAATAGTCTAAGGTATAGATATGATTGTAAGCTCAATTTTATTGCGTTGGGTATTTTAACTGTACCTTGTGTTTACATTTACAAATTTTTCTGTATATTAAGAATAATATTAATCAATATACCACACAGAGTTCTTTGCATGATTATGCCACAAAGCAAAACAATCATTTAAGGTTTGATTTTAAAAGTTTGCTTAAAAGTAGAGATGGATTCAATTAGTATGCGATCAAATTTTACAACAAGCAACCTCCATATACCACAACTTTAGAGTTTAATAAGTTTAAAATATCTATCAAAAATATGCTGATAAGTAATGCTTTCTATACCTTTACTGATTTTTTTAAGCATAGTTTTGAAATAGTTGATTAATCTATGTATTTGAAATAATAACTTGTATTATTCCTATTTTTGACGTGTGTAAATACTTTGTATAAATATTAATATTATTATTATTTAAAACTTTTAAAACATTTGTTTATTTTTTATTTTTATTTATATGCTTATTAGAAACTGTTACTATATATATTTTATTAATAATATAGTCGTTGAAACGCTAATAACTTTTTAGTAAATAAAAATAAACATAAGTTCAAGTTTAAAAGTTATATTTGACAAATTACAACATGTTTTACTGTACAGTGTCAGCATTAGGCAGCAGATAACCAATAAAAAAAGCTCAAAAACTAATAAGTTAAAAAGTTTAAAACGTTTTTTAAGTATTATAAAAAAGATTAGTCAATAAATTATTAAATATTAATTATCGGCAATTAATTTAAATCTGTCTGATCTGACAACAAAATGTTTATTATTTTTGTTTTTCATTTATTACATTTATATATTTTTTTAAATTTTATCAATGTTTTACTTTATTAAATGACAACTTATGTTTTAATAATTTAAATAATTTTTTTGATTTGTTGAATGAAAAAACTTTAACAACTTTTATTAAGAATAAATAAACACAAAACTTGCATATACATTTCAAAATTTCTTAAATTTGTCTATACGTTGTTCAGGCTTTTATTACGTTCACGAAACGTATTTATCACATGCAATAGACACATAAAAAATATACATATACAAAGAATATGTGTTTCATACCTATCCAGGCCACAAAACATGGCAACACTGCTGGGTCTAAAACCGTCGGTTCTACTGTCTGGGACTAACATAGATTGCCAGACATCAACTTTTTGTTTTCTTAATAATTGTTTACCCCTCTTTCATTGCTCTTAGAGTTCATAATTAATAAATCAAAATTACTTAATATACACACACTTACAACAAAGATTTCTAGTGGGTCTGCTGGATTTATATATATATTTATATATATATATATATATATATATATATATATATATATATATATATATATATATATATATATTCCTATATTCAAATAGTTATTCTTTAGATTTTCATTGCAACTTTCATATAAAATCTCAAATTGAGCAGATAGTTGATGCTGCATTTCGTATACATCCTACTTAGTTAAAAATGAATAGCCTGTCAGGTAATTTTTTCTACAGGTACAGTTTTTTCATGTAAACTGTTCAATAATTTGTAGTTTACAAACGTTTTATTAGGAATTTTTGTATTAAATTTTTTTTATTAAATTGGTTCAGTCAAGACTGAAGAGAATAAATTGTTGTATTTTTAATAAAGTTCTGAAATAATTCATCATTGTGTATTATTTACTTTGTATTTATTTTAATTGTTTATACTTACATTAATTGTCACAAAAAAATTGTATTACGCCTATGGTAATAATTTAAAGTGCATATTTAGTTGCTTACATCGTAAACTTTGAGTTTTTTCGTTCACACTGTACCATAGGGAAATTGTAAAAATAAACCAAACCAAACATTTAAGCACTGCTTTAATGAACATTCTATCATTTTAAATACGGAGACAAAAATATTGGACACAAACCTCTGCTACAAAAACTCTTTATAAATAAACTGTATGTATGTAATGTACACAGAATTGATTTTAATGTGTAAATAGCAAATTTAATGTATGCAACCCCTACGTCATACTTTATATAAGAAACTTTACAATCGTTTTATAGAAACTATTTTTAAAATGTAGGTATGTGCAATTTTATATTCGTAATTTTTTTTATTAATGACTATTTTAACAACTATTATGATGTGAGACAAACTTTTCTGTTGTAATATGTATGCACAATTGATTTTAATGTGTAAATAGCAAACTTAATGTATGCAACTCCAACGTCATGCTTTATACAGAAGCCATTGCAATCGCTTTATAGAAAGTGTTTTTAAAGTATATGTGCAACTATGTTTATGTTTAGATGTATGTTTGTTTTTAAAGCTAATAGTAATTTAATTCTTAATATTCTGTCTTCACACTAATTAATTTTTAATAAATATTTAGTACGTTTTTGTTTTACCTAGTGTTTGAATCAGTTTTTCTGACTCAAATATCTTAATTGACAACTATCAAAGTAATTTTAGATTACTGCTCGCAGTATAATTTTATTTATTTACATTATTGTGCATTTTTTGTGCTTAGATTGTAATGAAATGCGTATTTTACAATTTATCAATCTGAACTGATTCTGAGCCAAATTTTTAACCTACATTTTTAAAACTGTTGCTTCCAGAAATATTTTAGATCTCAATATTTCTAAGTTTCAAATGGCTTATCTATTTTCTATAGCAAATATTTTGCTTGTATAATTATTAATACTTTTATATTTTTTATTTAACTTAAAACAAAACAATATTTAGTAGATTCAAAATAGAATTACAAATATTATAATATATGTAATTTTTTTAAATTGTTTTAGTTTTAAACATTTTAAAGAACTACTCGCGCCATCTGGTTGTGTTGCTTATAATAAGATTGACTATTAGATTAGTCAATTCTACTTGTGTTGTTAACTGTAAAATATTATTATGTATAAATTATTAGACACTACAATAAGAAAGAAGATGTTGCTAAAATATATTTATAGCAATGTTACAATTTATTATATCTTAAATTGCAGGTTTCTTTAATGAACTAAAAAATCAATATAATTATAAATATAAATATGCTGTAAAATAATTGTAAAATATACGCAGTATGGTGTTTACTTTTACTTAGTGACTAGTTTCATCTTAGAAGTCATTGTCGAACCTTCCATTATAAACATTAACATTACAACTATTATTGTTGTTATAAATTACATAGTTGTTGTGTTATGCTACATTTATACATATACATATACATGTTAGTACGGATATAAATACGTGGTGTTTCAAAATGCGGTCCGTGCTTTTGAAATCTGATTTAGTAAGCCAATACAAATCAATAATTAGCGGTAAACATTTTTTCAACTGTCACATGTAACTAACAAAACAAAAAAAAACATTTAATTTTAGAACAATACAATACAAATACGTACAAAATAATATAATAAAAGCTATTGAGTTAGTAGTACTGTCTTGTCTTGTTAGTCTTGATTTAAAATATTGTAGTTTACTTCATTTTTGTGTTTAAAATAGATCTATTTTGCAGTAATTGTCAAAATAAATATTTGGTGTCAACATTATGGTATACAAAAAATTTCTTAAATAAAAACTATTCTAACATGTGAATTGGAAGATGCAGACCCACAAAATGGCTTTCTAGATCACTGAATCTAAATCCTATGGATTTCTTTTTTTGGGACTATTTGAAATTATAAGATTACCACAAACTTCTCAGACTTGAAAATTTTATAGCTTGCATTCAAGCAGCGGTTACGTTAATTGACTAAAACATGCTGCAGAGAATTTGTGCTTTATTGTTAAATTGTGTCATGTTTGCTTTTAAGTAGAAACCTGATTGTGAACAAAAAATTTATAGATAATATTACTTTTTTATAAAAAAGTTATATATTTTCTGTTTTTTTAGTTGGATTTCAAAAACATGGGCGTTACTTTTGAGATACCATGTATATGTACTGTGTGATCAACAATTAATGATTTTTTTTAAATATTTCTGGAAAAGTTTTTAGTCGTTTTAGTGTTTACTAGTTTCATAACCTGTTTCTTCTGAACAAAATAATCCTAAAAGTCACCAGAATAAACGTTAAATTTTATAGACGCTTGTCACATTTTAAGTAATTATTACTACTACTATAATAAAATGTGAATTGTAAAGTATTGAATAAATTTTAAATAGTGTGAAGTGTGTTATGCACAAACTGTGTTTGAACAGAAGTCTTATTTGATTATTTAAATTATATAATAGTTATTGTAATTTTAAAAAATATGTTTAGGTCAATTTAATATTAAATTATAAATTCTAAAGTGCAATGTAAATTTGAAATAGTGTGAATTATGTGTTATGCAAACTGTATACTGAATGTTTAAATTATATGTACAATGATGTTTATCAAGGGCTTTTATAGACGCAGTTGAACTATCAATAAAGATGGCACCTGGTTGTACTCTCTTCAGTCTTTAGAATTTCTTATAAATCGGTTGTGAATTACAAACTACAAATTATGCACCTTTAAGAAGAAACCACCTAACAGGCTGTTCATTGTAATTGAAGTTTTTTATAATTTAAATAATAATGAAATATTAAACAAGACCAATTTTTATCGAGCTTACTGGTTGTTGTCAATCCCTATTAGTTACACGAAACAACTTTACACTCAATTGGTATTTGGGTTTCAATTTTGGGTAAAGAATAAATGGACTTATATTTTTTGATAAAACAATGCAGAACGGTACCACACTATAATTTTAGTTAAATTTCTTCAACAATATGCTACAATGATTTGCAAACTAGTTATTTTTAGCAAGACTAAGCTACTGCTAAAGGTCGTATCCGATATTTTATTATTATTTAAATGTTTGTTGTTATTATGTTAAATACTGAGTATTCATATTTTCAATAAAAATAAAGATAAACTGAATAAAAACATGCATTTGCTACTTTTATAATGATAATTTTGTCAATTAACATTTTATTTTAAGTGTATTTAAGCCGAGAGTACACATGCCATAAAATTTAGAAAGTAGCTTGCATACTCAAAAATGCCATGTGACAATTAATAGCACAGTGAGAATACATGGGGGTTATTCTGGCATATATCCCATATCGCTTATATACCAAGCTTTATGTTAATTGTATTTTTTAACGTTAATATGTATTATTAATTACAAATTTATGATTTAAATGTCACACTTCCCCTCTATTAATTGCGATAAGCGATATGCGATATATGCCAAAATAACACCCCAGGTGCAAGTAAAATTGCATGCAAGCTGCTCATGGTACGGATGCTAAGGCAAGTAGCTGGCAAGCCGGGATACACATGCTATTTGTATGTCAAACTATAATAATTCATTTCTTCTTATATTTTTTGTAAGCATTGTCACAGGCTGTTTTATTTTTTATTCAATTTTTTTATATAAACTAATAAACTTAATAGTTTTTTTATCTCCCTATCTACTCATTTTGAAAATAAAATGTAGAAACAAAAATACAAATAGTCACCTCCGTGCCAGCTACTGTTTACTTGCATGCCAGTACCTGTCATGTGCGTTCATACATGCCTTAAAGTGAGTTTTGACATGCATGGATTTAGTGGCGCCATTAAAAACTAGTGCGCCAGTAAAATTAAATTGCATGTTTAAACATCAACTGGCAAGCAAGTTGAAATCATGCATGCATGGATGGGAAAATTCTGCACCCTTTTAAAATCACTGGCGCCAGTGATGACAAATACGTGTATAGTTTATTATGACTAAAAGAAAAGTGGTTGGCAGAACTGTCAATCAAATTTCTTGAAGGTTATCAATTTTATCTGTGTTTATGGGATGTACATATGCTTATTAAAACAAAAATGGGCAAAAAAACGCTTATCAAAAACTTTGCGAATTAATGGATATTGAAGGCTTTGAAATTGCTGAAGTAAAGGCAACATACGTTCTATTAGAAATGCGTTTGCTTTAGAATTAGCAAAAATTAAGAAAAGTTAACATTCCGGAGCAGGTACAGATGAATGATACAAACCAAAAGTGCTATGGTTTGCGGTAACTGACAGAATTTTGAAGCATGTTGTACAAATAAGAGAAACACAGGCATCACAAATTGTAAGTTTATTTACATTCTATGGATTATTTATAATTTTCATTTGCCAAGGGACAACTCCGTCACTTATAAACTGATCAGCTAACTTATTTCTGAGCTCTGCTGCATTTTTAGAATAATTACGGCTCTCGGCGGCTAATCTTAAATCTGTGAGTCCTTGACTTTAAATTTTGTGTCTCCACAGATCTTCACTAGTCTACCATTTTCGAAATCTTTAATGTTATACGCAACCAGTTATGTAACGCACAATCAGTTTTCACAAGAATATCAGCTTTTTCGGGAGATAACGCAACGGGTTTTTCAAATATAGGAAACTTAGAAACAAGCAATCCAAATGCGTTTTCTACAATACGCCAAGCACGAAAAAGTCAATAATTTTTTTTCCTTTTTGTGTTAGAGGACAATGGTGTGAACATGGTTTTAGTAAATATTCTTTAAAAGGAAAAGCATCGTCACCTACAAACACAGTATTTGGGAGAAGCTTCAGTAAATTATTTTCTATTGCACTCTACAAACTGCTTTTTGAAAATACCCCTCCATCAGATGCTCTTCCGTTTGCACATCTACATATTCAAAACCGTATTAGTCATCAACTAATGCTATCAGTATAATACTAAACGTTCCTTTGTAGTTGTAAAATTCTGAGTCTTGAATAATATTGTTCCATTCTTGTTTAAAGCTTGGCACTTGAAAATCATAACTTAAACTACTTTAGTAAGTATTTTTAAAGATATTAGGTTTTTATTATTTATTTATTTTTAGGTAGTTGAATCACAATCTCAACTGGATGATTTTCTAGAAAATACGCAGTCTGCAACTATCGAGACACTGCCGTCTTTCCCAAATGAGTCATCCGTGGCCAAAAAACCAATCGCACAAAAACTAACTTTAAACTTTGCAGTCCCAAAAAGAGATTTTAATAAGAACAAGTAGCACCTCTAAGGCTACACAAGGGATACAGGAAATTGCACAAAAATTAGATGAAGAGAAGAGGACAATCAGTTTGATTGTTTTGGCAAGTAGGTGGCTTTTTCGTTAAAGAAGCTAACAGAATCAGTTGCTTTAGAATGAATAAAGTACATACAACCTTATCTTGTACGACAACGGTTATCAAATACAAAGCATTTCCAGCAAATATCACTCCTTTCCTTATCTGCCTCATCAAGTAGTTATGAATATGTTGCAAACCCATGTTCAAACCGTTCTCACAATGCCGCTAATAGTCAACAAGACCAGTCAGATCTGCTTTCACAGGCAATAAATGCTTTTTTGTATGACGACAAAAATTAAGAAATGTTTGTATTTGTTAGCATTATTTAACCTAAATTACAAACGTTGAACTTCTATCTTCTGTATATTATTATGTATCTGCTTACTTTAATAAAATCTTTTAACGCATCATAAATGGCTTGACAAACTTCAGGAATAAAATTTGAAATTGAGCATTTTAGAACACAATACAAATATTGCAATAAAGCGAAAGAATCTCCTATTGCGAGATATATTAATGTCACTTCCAATTTTAATTGTAGTGTTAACACATCTCTCATGTGGGTATCTATTTTTATAATACTTTGAGTCACACAATCTAGAAAAGTATTATAATTTTGCTTTGTCATTCGTAGATGGTTTTTATAGCTTGCAGAATCTTCTAAAAGTTCTTCTAAAAGTTTTGCAAAAGTTCTTAAAGTCGGTCGACGACTAATCCATGGTTTATCCCATACACAACCTTTTCGTCGTTTCTTTTTCTGTATTTTTTTATCTTTTTTTCCACTGAAAGTTTAGCAACTATTTTGAATGCTTCGAAAAGTTCACTTAACAAATTTATTGCACACTGTGAAATACACTTTAAAAATAAAACTGGCGTGTCACTTAGTTTTGTATTTGCACATGTAATGTAAACCTTTACTGGCGAGCAAATAAAACTTGCGCGACTACTTAATCTATGCATGTCTAAACTCACTTTTATGGCATGCCTTTTGCTGTCCTCCACCACCTTGCACATTGCATGCCAAAAAATAATCAAATCAAATCTTTTTTATTTTGTGCAATCGACTTCTCTTCAGAATTAATATTTGGTTTGTTGCAGTTTGGTCCATAACCTTTATCCTGCTGCGTTTTATTTTTGATAAATGATTTTTTGATTTGTTGTTGTGCGATTTTTCTTGAAAAAGTTTTTTTTTATACTTTTTTTATGTAATATGCGACAACTGCTGAAAAACAACAAATTTCATACTATCTACTTTTTGTAAAACTTATTTTTTTGCTACTTATTATAAATTTTGCAATCATGTTTAACAGCATTGTTATCTACATTGCATATCAAACTATTTGCATTATTAGCTAAATACTTAGTAGCATTAAATAGTCACATCATTCAATTTATTTTATATCGGCATACTTCTTTTTACAAAAATATTGCAAATCATTAGATTTGGCACGTTCTCCAAAAATGTGACTGCAATTATTGTTAATGTCTGTTATAAGTAACTCCAATTTTTGTTTTTTGTAGTATTCTCTGTTTCTTTGTGATAACTAGAAATTTTATTAACTTTTAATAGTTTTTTTTAATATTAAAGGTTCACCCTTTGTTCTTTACACGGTCTCTCAATTTATTAATATATTGATGATTTTTGTTTCTATTACCATCAATAATTTATGTGTCAAAAGTTATGCTGTGCATCAAAACGCTTCATGCAAATCTTTCAAAAAGTATATTTGGTTCCATGTTAAAGAATAATGCTGTTTCATTATTGTAACATTTGTGATGTTTTTAATTCTATTTTTTCTTTACTAAACTTAGTTTAGACTTTAAGAAATAGCACTTTCTTAGTTTCTGCCCCAACAATAACAACACGTCTAGAAAAAGAATTATGAGCTCTTGACCTACATTACCTTTTTTTCAATAACAATCACAACAACTTCGATAAGTAGATCCTTAATACGGCCAGTACAATTGACTCAACAACTCTTTCTTGCCATGCATTACATGTATTTTTATAAACTTTTTTATATTTAAAACTTGGCATTGATAGCATATTATCTAATAAAACACACAATTGTGAATGTTTGCTATAATTCCAATAAGAGCCGCATGGTTAACATCCGTTAAATTTCTGTAGGTATTAACAAGTTTTGCATAATTGAACAAGTTACAAATAATAAACAATTTTTAACACAATCTATTATATGTCAGCCTTAAATCACAATGCATAAAGTTATGTATAATTAATTTCTTATGCATATTTTTTATTAGGTTGATTCACTAAGTAAATATCAAAATATTTATCGTTCTTACCATACAATTCATATATACATAGTTAATACAAAAGAAATAGACTTTTTTAGTATTGTATAAAACAAAAGTTATTAGTAATATCGGCATGCATTTTGCCCTGATAACTTAGAAACTGTACAAGTTTTGATAGTACAGTAAATAGTAATAACTGTAAATTCTACAAAGAAATTATATTGTGAGCTTAAATTTGAAAAAACAAAATCCGTAACTATTGTCCAACAATATTTTTGCATACGTTTTGAAAAACTTTACCTACTAGACAGTCAATCTACAATTGTTAAACTTAAAACAACAGGGTGTTTATGTAAAGAAAAAAGTTTGGGAAAACCTCGTGTGTCTACTAACAAAGTCCACAAAAACCATAAACACATCCAAGTTTGAAACTACAAAAGGCCTGGTTTGCGTCCCTCTGTTTCTTAATTATTTAGATGAGCTAAAACACATTACAAGAGCTGTGGAAAATTTTAATGAAAATATGTTACATAAGTTTTGGAATGAACTAGCTTTGATGTTTGCGATGTGACACGAGGTGAACAACTTTGAGTTCCCAAAGTAAACTTTAAGAACTACTTTATAAAACAGTGTAAACAAATTTATAATAGCATGATTAGTATATAATAAAACATTCAAAGTACTTATCTATGTATAGTAATACAGTTAAGGCTGTAGTATATCGCGTGACAAATTTCTTCGTCAAAACTACTTTTCTTTGCCCTTTGGTCTAACCGGCGCGTACAATCATTTTACCCGAAAATAACTTCACATGCGGTATGCCAACAGCGCTATCCACTACCTGTGCATTCGGGAAGGACGTATCGGGTTGAGCTCTTCGCTCAATTATATCCGTGCTCCTATAAGATGCTTTCCTTTCACTGTTCTGGACGGTTCCGAACAATTCTGTGCGTGACGCACCATGTACCTTTCACAGAGAGCGCGATGCTCCAACTTGTTCTGAGTGTCCTTTACCTCTCCCCTCATGCACCACCATCGACAACGGTGCATCAAGCCCTTTTCAAGCACTTTTCAAGTGCCAACACCAAATAACTAAATATATCTAATATTTACTACCAACTTATTAACAAAGTTACTAGTATTTTCATTTGTCGCCAGTAATAAATTTAATTTTAAAACTTAAAATATAGAAATATTTTGTAATTTAGAATCTATATTGTGCATCATAAAAATGTAATAAAACGTTTTTTAAATATACAATTAATTAACAAAATGTCAAGTTGAGTAAATAATTATTTGTTGGTTATGTCGTTAGTCAACGCATCATAATATATGCCCGTAAATAATGTTCCTTTCAGAATAGTTCAGAACGGTTCTGTGCGTCAAGCCCCGGGAGCGTGTTGCTCTTGAAAGGAAAGCAGTAATTGTTAACAACTAACAACACTGCCTTTTTATATTTATTAGAGTATCAATCAAAAATCAATTAATAAGAACAATACAACAAAAACGAACAAAAATACATTTTTTTATTTTAATCTAAGATGATTAGATTTTAGCAATCTGCAAAGCAAAAATAGGACTATGTCATTTGCACTTCTAGATAATTGTAAACTAAAAAAAAACTAGTTGTTTGATATATCTTTTAAATGTTTAAAAAAACTTCTATACAAATGATTTTAACATTTTACTTTTTGTACTTAACAAGTTCTATGTGGACAAGATATTAAAAAAAAAAATACGCTAAACTATTACCATCTCCTACTATTTGCATATATTCTAGTCTATAGGTTTAAGAAAAAGCATTGTAGCATACTTGTCACAAATACAACAATATTTGTTTTTATGTCTAGGTATTACGAGTTTTTGGTTCAGTAACCTATAATACATTCAACACCAGAATAAGTACTGTAATTTGTCCCATTTGTGAATGCTTAGACCAAGCATCATTCGATGTTATCGTAATAGGTACACCATTTCTATCTACTTCTCTAAACTCAGTAACAATATCATGTTTTTCTTTATCTGACAATTTCATAGTTTCTGAAGCAGTTTCCCGTATTATGTCACCTATTTCTTTTTTGCGGATATATAAAGCAGTTCTTTGCATTTTGTATATCCAATTCCAACAGAACTGAGCCTAATACAATAGCTGCATTTACTTCCATTACTTCTGTTTCATTTGACTTAGTAGTAACTACTTTTATTATCTGCACATTTGACAATTGAAAATAAATTTGCAATTTATGCAGTTTTTTTCTTCTTTCATCACATTTAAATCTATAATGGAACTAGCAAATGGTTCATATTGATCATTATTTAAAATAGATTTAAAAAATTGTCCAACGTCTACAATTCGTGTGCCTACACAAATTTCTTTCTACATCAATTTTAGGTTTATATATTGGCCAGTTCTTGGCTAGAAAAATATATTAAAACTCAATGAGCATGCCAATTTAATCAATTAAATGATTAGTTTAAATAGTATTTTAAAAATGAACGCTGTATATTAACGCATACAACTAATTATTTGACGTCTGATACTGACAACTTATTTTTTTAATAGATTTAAATGTAGTTATTGTTTAAGTTAGTAAAATTATTAAAGCATAAAATGATTGATTTGGTTATTCTATTAATAAATACGGCTTTTATACAATTAAATTACAAAAACCAAAAATTTGACAAATTTAATGTAACATAATACATGAAAATATATTTTTATTAGTTATTTCTGACGTATACTTCTCAACTCATCAAATAAATGAAAATATTGGAGTATTGAGCAGTTGAACTGTAAATTTCAATTTGGAGTCGTATAATAGATGAGATTTCGGCTAGATTACGCAATCTGATTGTTTGATTTTACAGATGTTGGAAATAATCATTGTAAAACTGTTGCCGTTGATACGGTAATACTTAAATTTTGCTTGCTTAATTAGTTGTACAACAGCTTGCTTTGGACATTAGAATACTATGTTATTTAAGTATGAGTTTGTAATTTAAATATGCAGTTCGTAATTTTATAAATCAAAATGTAATTTTATAACTCAAAATGTTATTGATGACATATTGTTTAGTTCAAATCCACTGTAATAATCAGTTAAAAATCAAGTATCTGCAGTTATCTGTAGTTAGGTTGACAGTGAATAAACCTTACATATAGTAATATCGGTAAGGTCGCGTGTAGCTTTCTCAAAATGATTAATTTAAGAGACGTTATAAAATAATTGGTAATAAACACTATGTTAATATTTAATCAGTAAAAAATGGTTGTTATTGGTCAACATTTTAACTTTCTTTGTAAATAATTGTAAATACACTCCGCGACAAAAGTCTGGGATCACTAACAATTTTTCCGATTTTTTGTCCTATTTTTTATTTTTCAAATAAACCAAAATGTTAATGTTTGTTTATCAAAAAACAAAAATGAAAAACCACCTTTGGTGATAAATTAATAATTAATCTTTATTTACTTACATTTTAGGATACTAAAGAAAAATAGTGTTTATAAAAAAAAGTGAAAAACACGAACTATGGGTACGAACAAAACTTTCAATATCTGGTGTTTCCACCACGAGCCCTAATAACACAGTCCAGACGTCTAGACATGCTGTTAATCAACGTTGCAATGTTTTCTTGCGGCAGTCTGTCCCACTCTTCAACCAAACATGCTGCAAGGTCTCTTAAGGTCCGAGGGCGATCAGGGCGAGCTCGAATGGCTCTTCCCAGTTGGTCCCACACGTGCTCAATAGGGTTCAGATCTGGTGAACAAGCAGGCCAATCCAAACACCTAATTCCAACTTCGTTAAAATATTGGAGGGTAATGTTCGCCACATGTGGGCGAGCATTATCCTGCATTAATTGAAAGTTTTCTCCAATAAAGTGACTGTATGGTACAACATGTTCCTCTACAATATCCCTAATGTACCTATCTGCGTTAAGGGCTGCTCTATCACAAATATGTAGTTCTGTACGAGCCTCGACAGAAATCCCTCCCCATACCATTACAGAGCCTCCGAAAAAATTGGATCTAGGAGCCATGGTACATGCTGCGTATCGTTCTCCTGGTCTCCTCCATACCCGTGTACGACCGTCTGGAGCATCCAACGTAAAACGGGATTCATCAATCCATAAGACATGTCGCCACTCGGCAGCCCCCCAGTTCTGATAAGTTCTAGCAAAATTCAGTCGGTTTTGTTTGTGACGAACCGTAAGTTTTGGACCAGTGGCAGCCCGATAAGACTTTAGATTATTTTCTCGAAGTCGTCGCTGAACTGTACGTGCCGATATTTGAACATTTCTGACTGCAGCAAGCTCATTAGCTGTAATTGTTGCAGTTTCAGTGCGATTTCTCAAAGATTGTAACAACATAAATCGGTCATCTTGAGCATTAGTTTTTCTTGGTCTTCCTGACCGTGCTCTGGCTGTTAGTAGACCATCTTCCTCATACCTCTGCCAAATCCTTCGGACCCCGTTTTGAGAAACTCCATACCTACGGCATGCTTCTCTCTGGCTATGTCCTTCTTCAATGTGGGCAATTATCCGTGCACATCTTACTGGAGATATCGGCATTTTGATCACAAAACTATATTTCAGCACACACTGACACTTGCCAGCAACATTTGAAGCATGATAAACAAATCCCTGACAACACCTACTTAATTGTTAACCAAATCTCAAAAATCTGAATAAGGCACGTTAGAAGGAAAACATGCACTATATTAAAAATTGTACGGTTATGCATTTGGCGACTACGTCATTAAACTTGTTTTTTGATAAATAAGCATTAACATTTTGTTTTAGCTGGATAAAAAAAATTCTGTACGAAAAATCGGAAAAATTGTTAGTGAACCCAGACTTTTGTCGCGCAGTGTATATATAACAATGTATTCTACATACTCACAAGTAAAAAGCTTTGGTAAAGTAACTCATGCATCTAATGTCCATCATTTTTACGACCGATAATGTATCCAAATTAATAACTTTAGTTTCATGATTATTTTCTAAGTAAATACTGCCTGAAAGAATCTCATCTAAAGTAACATTATTTAATGGTGTTTAGTCATGACATGACCAAATTTTTGATATTATATAGAAAAATTATTGTTTCAATTTTTAAATCACAAAACAATAAATAAACTTTGTTTATATATATATATATATATATTATATAATTGTATATATTTTAAAATTATATTTATAAAAATATACTTTTATAATTTCTAACAGACCGATTTTGGTTGATAAATTATCTTTGGTATAAATAATGTGTAAAAAAATCTGTGACAGTAAAATTGACAATTGTAAAATGATGTATTATATATGCATACATGTATACCATAAAATAGTCTGAATATAAAATTGTTCTTAAGTTACATGATAAAGTTTAAAAAAACAATTGCTTTAAAGTAAGTAGTTTTAAAAGTTAAGCAATGGCCGTTCCGGTCACGACTTGGATGGGTTACCCACAAAGTTCTCTGCTCATAGCCCGACGACGGTGTTACCTTAAAGATACAACAATACAACAATACAACAATACAACAATAAATATGAAATAAAGAATTACATACAGTGTTCTTATATCGCACTGAATCAAGATTATGATAAGAATAAAAGAGGCTTAAAATATTTTGTTATTAACTGATTGAAGTAGTGATGGAAATTTGTCATTTGATTTACTAAGGCTTGAATTTTACAATATTTCCGCCATCTTGGATTTTATTTTGGAGTGGGAGGCAAGCGCCATCTTGGATTTTATTATTTTTCTGCCATCTTGAATTTTATTATATTTCCGCCATCTTGGATTTTATTTTAGAGTGGGGAGCAAGTTTCTATTTTAAAAAATGTTTGCCGATGCCGGGGTTCGTTCCGAGGACACTAACACTTACACTTTAATTCATTTATTAAAAAATTCATTTAAATACAACAATAGAAACAGTATATGTACACAAATATGGTTAAAAATTAATTCATAACTAAAAAGTTTTCAAAAATTAAAATGGAACAATATAAACCTAGGTTAACAATTCTGATAAAACGTATAATACTTATAATTCATTCTCTCACAGATTCATTCTTTTTTCACTCACACAATCATTCATCATTCATTCAGGTTAAAAACATATTTAAAAGTTATCATCATTAAAAAACATTACATAGACCGCAAAAACGTCGGTATTATGTTTATAAATTTTTTTGTTTAAGCTTAAACCTAACAAGAACTAACCTAACCTAACTCTACTATGTACAATATATACAAAAACAATAATTTTGACTCTAATGATCAAAGTTTACAGGGACGGTAAGTATCAACTCAAATGTGTTGGTTGAAGATAGGTAAGCACTGATAACTGAGCTTATGTTTAATTCTGAAAGGTCTATTGTTAGATCGGATGCTGGTGAGCCCTCGTAGAAAAGAGTTATTTTCTAATTTAAATTTATAAAAATGTTGTGAAATTTCCATTATGTAGTCCGAAATAAGGGGTACATTTGCCTGTTCGTGCAAATCTCTGATTCTGACATACCTGTCTTTGCGAAGTGCCATTCTCAGACACTTGTTTTGCAACACTTGCAATCTATTCAGGTTTGTTTTTAGAAACTAACAATCTAAACAACTCGACCATGAAGCCTAATTATATGAAAAAGTTTATTGATGGTGTAATTAATAATTAAATTATGATTAAGTGTAAATAGTGTTGCCTATACGAAGAACTAGTGAAGAATTACATGTTTCAATATTTGTTGATAGATGAAATCAATTATAGTAGTGCTAATTTTTCTATAACATATAATGCAAAATAAATTTTAAATACTAATTGTTGTTTGTACAGTAGCCATGACATTTGAAAATAGCTGTAAGTATTTTTCAACTCAATATATTCTATATGATTAGTTTTATATTTCAACAGATGAGAATCCAATGGCATTTATTGATAATGCTATTAAAAAATATGATAATCAATTAAAGAAAGAAAAACATCTTCTTGGATCTACTAAATATCTTATCAACAGATCTGCTACTAAAAACATAACTATTGGCCTGAGCCCTGTAATAAATTTCACTCCTTTAGTGATGATTTGGGGCGGAAAAAGCTGCATCATTTTTAATCAGGAAGAATGGGAGGAGTTCATTGCTGTTGATACGACAAAATTGGAAAGAAATGTACCATTTAATTTTGCAACAAACCATAAAATAACAATTAGATGTTATAAGGCTAATGAGACCGTCACCATTGAATGTAGAAGCTTCTGTGTGATAATTACAGTTTTACCTGTATAAATTAAACTAAATTATAAATTAGTGTTGTTAAAAGCGTTAAACTTTGTTGATTATTATAAACTTATTTTAAACACTTGTTTGAATATGGATGGTGATCTGTTTAACAATATTAATTTATTACTAACTTCAACTGCACTGTCAGAAAAAATATTGTACATGTATGAAATGTTAAAATTTTTATTTAATAAAATTGTGGAAGATTTTGAATTAATTAAATAAATAATAATAATAAAAAGTATTTTATTTATATGAAATAATAATTCAAATTTCCAGTTATTATAATTATTCAACTCTAACATGGTTAGCATGTTAAAGAACAAATTGTAAATAAAATTATTGATTGGTCAATGACTTCGTTTGCTACAAATAGATGAATTTACATAGTTTGTGCTACATTTAGGTAAATATACATGCAGAAATATTAACGAATAAGCAGTTTAAATGACATCAAATTATCACGTACACATTACTAATAATTCGAATAATCAATATATAAGCTACGTTTTACAATTACTGTGAGAACGCTGCCAAATTAATATTGACATGACATTTTTTCTATTGTACAAATAATGTAAATTGCCATAAATTTTGGGAATATAAGTAGAAAATTTTTCGTAGTATGCTAGCATTAGTCCAAACAAGCGAGAGATATACAATACACATACAAAACCAATGTTAGATGATTTGATTATGATTTTAATGTGTTAGTTTTTAATCTTGTAAGTGTTAGTACTATGTACTGGATAATCGACAATTTCTATATTGATGATTGTATATTGGTGATCCAAACATAAGCAATTTTATTTTATTTTTAATTAAGGTAAGATTTTAATAATATTAATGTTTTTTGTAATTTGTATTTGTATCTGTCTCATAAAATTATTTTTTTATAATGTTAAAAAATGTCTTTGCAGTGCTGATGAAGACAGGTGTTTCTGTCGAAACGTTCGATGATTAAATATTAATTAAATTATAATATAAGTCCTATTGGCGTTTTTGTTTTTATTAACAAAATAAACTTCCTCTATATTTATTAAATTGAAGGACGAGAAGAATACTATCAGAATTATAATTATTAATTATAATTAATACAACAAAACAAAACAAATCAATATGAGTAATCCAATTTTAAACGTTGCTGATGACATAGTCCGTACAATGGAAAATTTTATGGCTATAAAGGAAACCAATATGATGGTGATTCAGACATAGATTAAACATTGTTCCAGGAATATCAAAGTTTTAAACTTAGCGATAAAGAATGCAAAAACTATAGGCTTAAAACAGAAAATTTTAGCGGCAATAAGCAAAATGATGGGCTACAGAACTTTGCTAAAAGCAATGGCTAAACGTGGAAGAAGCAAGCCAGCTCACGCTAAATGGGCAAGCAAAGCGGTTCATTGGGAAGATGCATTTGATGGCAGTATACGAACAGGAGTTTTAATAAATATGACTCACCGCACACCCACGCATTTTTTTAAAGATTGCAAGACATTATTTGTACGTCGAATTAGACTGGCATTAAAAAATGAAATTTTTTTCAAGATAAATGCTATATTTTGCGGCAAATTTGCTAAGAATGGTCAAGATAGAAACGTTGAAGACTTCAAACACCTAAATACAAAGAACGCTGTTATAGATTGAGATTGAACTAAACGGTTGGTTTCAGGAAAATATATCAGGCGTGCTGATGAAAAAATAAGAAGAATTTTATGTAAGTAATTATAAAAACTAATGTTTTTATTACTAATAATCGTATTTTCTATTAGCGCGACAGCGGTTGGGCCTTATCATCAATAATCACCTTAACAGTCGATATTAATAAATACAACCCGCTGCGAGGATCATCTTATATAGAATTGCCGCAACAAATAAAATTGAAGCATGCATGCATAAATGTTAGAAATAACGATGATGCATGTTTTGCGTGGGCGGTGGTATCGGCTTTGCACCCAGTAAACTACCAGAACCATCCAGACCACATATCTTTGTATCCCCATTATTTAGATGTGTTAAAGCTCGAGGGTATTAATTTTCCTATAAAGCGTGTTGATATTACAAAATTTGAAAAATTAAATAATATCTCAATAAATGTATAAACTATAAACAAAAAAAGGAAAAAGTATGTATAAGCCCAACCCGAATCACAAAAAACAAGACCGACAACCACATAAATTTATTGCTTGTACAAAACAAGTATTGCACAAAAGATGAAAAAGATGATAACGATTTAACAAAATATCATTACACCTGGATTAAAGATTTATCGCGGCTCGTGTCGACTCAAGTAAACAAACGCAATAGAAAAAAGTTTATTTGCAAAAGATGTTTCCAAACTGAGCTTAAATTGAAAAACCATGTGGAAGACTGCAAGACAGTAAATGAGTATAAAGTGACTCTAATAAAAGATGGCAAAATTAGATTCAATTACTACAAGAACAAAGAACGATGTCCGTTCATAGTATATGCGGACTTTGAATCTATTTTAATCCCTGTTAAGATTCGTATGAGAGACAAGAGCACCAAGTACCAACAACATAAGGCCTATAGCGTAGGTTATTATTTTAAGTGTGTTTATGACGACACACTCTCATTTTACAGAAGTTATCGAGGTCTCAATTGTACTGAATGGTTTGATTCACAATTGAATCAGCTGGCCAAAGACGTCAAAACAGTTTTTATGTGTCCTATGCCCATAGAAATTAGTCTCAAGCAAGAGCAGAAGTTTATGCAGACTTCATTATGCCATATATGCGAAAAGCCTTTGGATTCCGACCACTTCAGGAACCACTGCCACTTAACAGGAAAATATTGTGGAGCCGCTCATGCAGACTGCAATATAAAATATCAAGATAGTCGCACTATTCCTGAAATCTTTCATAACTGGTGTGGATATGACTTCCACTTTATGCTAAAAGATGTTGCTTTAAAAATTAAAGGAACAGTGAATTTAATACCTAAAAACAACAAAAATTTTATTTCTATGATAAAAAATGTTTCCGAAATTGAGGTAAAATTCAAATTTATTGACTTCTTCAGGTTTATGGCTTCTTCCCTTGATAAATTGAGCTTAAACTTGACTGAAAAACTAATATTAAAGTCACAGTTTAGACATATTAATGACGAGCAGTATAAATTATTAACAAGAAATGGTGTCTTCCCGTACGATCACATAAAATCTTGGGATAGTTTAATTGAAAATCATCTTTCCACTTATAAGCAATTTTACTCTAATTTGACAGAGTCCGATATTACGTATGAGGATTATAGACATGCTCAAAAAGTATGGAATGAATTTCAATTACAAACGCTAGGAGAATATACGATTTGTACTTGAAAACCGATGTTTTATTACTTGCCAATGTGTTGGAAAGTTTTAGAGATGTATGCTTGAAACACTATACATTAGAACCAGCTCATTATTTCACCGCTCCTAGTCTTAGTTGGGATGCTATGCTAAAATGTACAAAGCAAGAGCTCGATTACATCAATGATATAGATCATGTTTATTGAGAAAGGGATTTGTGGCGGTCTCACTCAATGCAAAGAGACACGCAAAGGCAAACAACAAATACATGCCCGATTATGATCCAAGTTTACCGCAAAAATATCTGACGTATTTTGATATTAATGCGATGTATGCCTGGGCAATGTCGCAATATCTTCTCCATGGTAATTTGCAATGGGTTGAAGGAAATATTACAAACTTTAACTTTGGGATATCCGATGAGTCACCAATTGGATATATACTAGAGGTTGATTTAGAGTATCCCAAGGCCATCCACGATAGACAAAAAGATATGCCAATGGCTTCAGAGAAAGGATGTCCGCCTGGCTCAAAACAGCCAAAGATGCTTGCTACTGTTTGCGATAAGAACAAATACGTTGTGCATTATTGCAATTTAAAGCAATATGTCGCAGAAGGTGTCATTGTAAAAAAGATTTATCGTGTGCTTTAGTTTAACCAATCTCTATGGCTAAAAAACACATAGATTGAAACGTAGGCCTTCGAAAAAACTCTATGAATGAGTTTGAAAAAGATTTCTTTAAGCTTATGAGTAATGCTGTGTTTGGAAAAACAATGGAAAATGTTTGGAATCGACGCAGCATCAAACTCATTACAAAGTGGGGTAGAAGATATGGTGCCGAGGCCCGTATATCGAGCCCATCTTTTCGGGGGTGCAGAATAATGGAAGAGAATTTAGTCTTGATTGAATTACTCAAGTCCGACGTTCTGTTTAGCAAGCCTATTTACGTCGGTATGTATATTCTTGACATCTCCAAGACGGCGTTATATGATTTCCACTACGCATACATAAAAAATTAGTATGGTGACAAGGCCCAACTTTGCTACACCGACACAGACTCTCTTATTTATGAGATTGAAACGGAAGATATTTATGCCGATATCAAAAAGAACATTATGCGCTTTGATACATCTAAATACCCTTTAAACAACGTATATAGAATTTATTTGGTAAACAAAAAAGTGTCTGGTGTAATGAAAGATGTAAATCATGGCAAAATAATGACCGAGTTTGAAGGATTAAGAGCAAAAATTTATACTTGCAAAGTCCTCACAGCTCAAAACCATGTCACAAAAAAAGCTAAAGAGATCAAATCATACGTTGTAAAGGCTAGTATTACGTTTACTGATTACCTGACATGTTTAAATAAGCAGTTGGAAATAACACATCAACAAAATTCTATTTGCTCTATTAATCATACTTTGTATTCTATAACGCAGAAAAAGATATCGCTTAGTCCTTACGACAATAAAAGGTATTTGCTTCCGGACAGTCACGTTACTTTGCCATGGAGCCATTTTAAAATACTGGAAACTTAATGAGACAAGATCTTCTAAATATGTTATTATAATAATATTTTATTTAATGATAAAAATATTAATTAATAAATAAAAAAATAATCTGACAATATTAATTTTTTTCTTAACCATTTTTAGATATTATATATATATTATAAATATTTAGTCTCTGAAAATACAAGAAAAAATGGGTTTACAATAAAGCTAAAAAAAATATGAATCAATATTTATTAAGTTTTAAGTAGTTATACAAAATTTTCACAATATTAATACAGCATATGCTTTTATGTTTTAAATGATTAAAGCACTAGTGTCGATTTTTATTAAACTTTGGGCAATCAGAATATGTTTAGACGTTAATAATATTTATATCATTTAAAATCTTATGTAATATCTCCATTTTCTGATGAACATATATTGTTGTCGATTTTTTAATAAAATGTTGTAAAATATTTTTATCGAAGAGAATGGTAATTTTGTTCCAACCAACGCACTTGCTTATTTCTTCTGCATTTAACTTCTTAAAAGGAATTTCTGGTTTAAACATGTATACGTGTAAGTTCACACCGTCCTATGTAATGCATAATTCTTTTGGTATAAATCTATCATTTATTATAAAACCCTGAATATCAATCACTATATTATGTAAATTTTTTGACATTATGTTGAATTTCTAGTGCAGTATTGATTGTTCTGATTAAAACATAACCTTTTTCATAATACTTTTCGCACTAATCCTGTGAAAGGTGCGTATTCAACAAGAGTATTGCTCAGAATAAGGCAATATGCTCTTGTGTTTGCAGGAAAAGGTACTCTAGTATCAATTTCAATTTTTAAATCTACAGTACCTGATTTATTAGCTTCATTTTGTTTTGAACAATTGATTATATAAATGGCACAAGACTTGAAATTTTCATAATTAATTAATGGTTGACAGTCATGCATTGGTGTATCATAAAAATTTGATGAGAACCTGCTATACATATGATAAGCCATAGCATAGTTTCCTTCAGCAAAATTTAATTGTAAATTACCGTAGGGAAAACATTTAGAGTTTAGATAAGTTTCAATATCTGTAACACTGCAGTGATCAAAAAGTGTACCATTTACAGTTTTGTTATCTTTTCGGTTTACCTGAAATGCAATCAAAATATATCTAGGACTCTCTAAACTTGTGCTTGTTTTAATAAAATTATCTCTTCTCTAAAATTTACTGGATAATTGTTTTGATCTAATATACTTATTGTAATATTATCTATTTTATTTACGGTAATTGGTAGGTATAAAATATTTCTTGGTTCTATATTTATTGCGTAACCGGGATCAACAGCAGGCGAGAATTCAAAAAGTGTATGGGACAAACGATCGTCGTAATATGCACCGGTACTAATATTACACTCAATTCTCACACTTGATACCTTAATGATTTCAACGGGCTTATTTGAACTATATAACTTTCCAGCTTTTAAAATTTCTAAATAACCTAAAATTTTTCCTAAAGAATCAGATTTTGTAAAATCTATATCGTAAATACTTTTTAATTTGCACTTTAAAGTGTTGTTATTAGGTTTTAACAAAAAAATTTTGTTTGCTTCACTTTCTTCTTTGTTATCTTCAGATGAATTATTTCTAGACAAACGTCTATTTTCAGATACTATCTCAGTCAATCGGTTTTATATATATTTTTCAATATCTGATATTTCATATGATCCTTCTGGTATTAAAAAAAGCTATTATTATAATAAAATTTATTGTTAATGCCTTCTTAGATATTTGGTATAGTATTATAAGTATGAATTCCGAACAATTCTAGATAATAAGTAAAATTTGTATCTAATTCAATTGGGGGGTAATAGGAAACAGATAGAGGGTGGATACTACCTTTCAGAGTAAATGTCTGCGACATAATGATAAACTACATTATTTGAAGCAATCTTTTATTCATAAAATTGTTATTTTTAAATAAACATTTATTATTGATTATACAATTGTCATTGTATTTACATTAAATAAAACATACTTATCAATCTTTCTAGAAAAGTTATATTACTTAATTAAAATAATTATAGAAATAAATTATAAACAAATTGTAGTCTTATTTCTTAATTAACATACATATTTTAAGATATACTTATTACAAAAATTTCAAACAAAGATGTCCGCAATTATAAGTATTGTAATTCTGGTATTGATTGCGATTATATTTTATTTTATAATCTTTAAAATATGTTAACAACTCTTTAGGAGGCTGTAAATTTCCAAAACTATCCAAATATTCAACTATTTTTCCCCGTTTTTTATATGCTACCCAGTGAGTGCCTTGACCTACATTTGAATCAAGGTTTACAATTGCACTCTCATTTCTTTGCGGTTTGGTAATTGTTAATGTATCTCTCATAAAAATTCCTTTAAAGAATTATATTCCTTTAACAAACCGTAACAAATCCTCACTTGTTAAAGCACGATTAGGTAGCAAATTTGAAAGTTTTTTTGAACATTTTGTTCTTTTTTGTATTGTTTTAAATATAGTCCTTTGCCTTTTAAAGTTTTATTTTTAGTTTTATTTTTTGTTTTTTATACCAATTGATTTGCCTGTGCTACCCATAGATTCTATTATTCTATTATGACGTTCAGTTTCTGCAACCAATTGATTAGCAGCTTTTTTTGAATTTCTATTTTTTATAACTTTAGTTATTAGACTTGCTAGAGCACTTGCTCTTGCAATAAGTGGTAATGCAGGTAAAAAACCACCTTGCATAAGTGTTTTTAAAATTCGTGGGTTTTTACTTCTTGTTTTGCGCACGCTTTTGTGCCTTACAGCTGCGCTGGCTTTATTTAATATAGAATTGAGTGTTTTTTCTACTACATTGCCCCGTTTATTAGTTTTTCTTTGCTTAAGACCCATTCCTAATTTTCTTTTTGTTTTAATTGCAGTGGTTACTACCCAAGCTGGTGCCTTTTCACCCAATCGTTTTTCCAAATTTGTACCTGGTCTACAAAACTGATAACTTGGAATGTGTATTTCTTTTGGAAGTTTATTAAGTACTGTGTTGAATATGCCATTTGACCATATTGTTATTACTTATGTGCATATATACTTATATTACCCTTATCATATGGCTCAGTACAATGAAGATTGTCAATCAGAGAGATACGTTAAAAATTAATAATTTAGATGCGTTTGTTAATGATGGAAACTTTAATAATATAACGAGAAAACATAACAGATTATTACCAAATTCAATACGATGTTTGATATGTGGCCCGTCAAATTGCGGAAAATCAAATGTTATATTAAGTTTATTATTCGATAAAAATGGCTTAAAATTTAAAAATGTATATGTTTATTCAAAACCGTTATATCAACCCAAATATCAATTTTTAAGTGAAGTTTTTAAAAATTTACCTGATGTCAATTATTTCCCGTTTAGTGAAAATAATGACATCATAAGTCCATCAGAAGCAGAAATAAACTCCGTGTTTATATTCGACGATGTGGCGTATCACAATCAAGATAAAATTAGAGAATATTTTAGTATGGGTCGTCATAAAGCTGAGGAGTCAAACTTACACAAGAATATCAAAGCATTTAATTCGTGATAATGCAAATTTTATAATTCTATTTAAACAAGATGACGTGAACCTAAATCATGTGTATAATGATCATGTTAGTAGTGATATGTCATATGAAAAATTTAAACAAATATGTAATGAATGTTGGAAAAATAAGTTTGATTTTTTTACCATCGACAAAGATAGTAATTTAAACAATGGACAATTTCGAAAAAAATTAGATAGTATATAATTATTGAAAAAAAATTAATTTGTATTCAGTCTTGTATTTGCATTCAAATAAGATGAACGATAGAGCTAAACAAATTAAATTAAACATCATTAATGCCAAAAAGTCTATCCGTAAAAAAACTCTTGCTTTAAAAACTGGCAGAACTGAAAAGACAGATAGGTTAAATAAATTACATAAACCTATAATAGACCCACTTCATAAAATCCTATCACTTGCTATAAAATTGGAAATAAAGGAAGAGAAGATAGAAAACCCCAATGAATCTTATATAGAAAGCGTGCCAAAAGTTGTAAAACGAAAAGCAATCCCTATACGCAAATTAAATCCTAAGAAAACTATAACAGAAGCAGTTTATGAAACACATGTTGATGAAGGTGAGTCTGAACCCAAAGAACTTGCAGATAAAGATATACTTGAAACATCTAGAGTAAAGTATCAATCTATTTTAAATGCTACAACTAATCCTGAACATCGTGAAAGTCTTTTAGAACAGTTTGGTCCTCTAACTACAGAATATTTACATGGTTTAATGGTGGATACTAAAAATGAATATGATATCTCAAACTTGACTGGTATTAAATATAATATTGATGATTTTAAATTTAAACTTGGAAATACAGATTTCAATTTAGATTCTAAAAATGACAATATTACAGTTAAGGGGAAAATATTTAACGCTACAAAAGGCTTATATGAATTATTTTAAAAAAAAAAACCTCTTCACTCTACATTTACACTGGAGCCGTAATTATGTCAAATTATTAAAATATGCTGATGCGTTTGTAAATCCAAAGAATCCTTTCAGAAATGTCGGTTTATCTAGCAATAAATATAGGTTTGTAATAAAACCTGTTTTAGAATAGTTTGCTGAACAAAAAAAGATTTATCAGCAACAACACAATTTACTCCGTGGATATGGTTTACCAGCAAAAAATATGATGACTGTTGATAGTCGTCCATTACAGTACGTATATTGGGATGATCCAAATGAACTAATTGAGAGAATAAAATTATTGTATGCATCCAAAATGGCTGGTAACAATTCACATGAAAACGAAATACTATCAATAATTAAGGAATTGCGTGAAGCTTTAATAATAGCGTAACATTCATCACAACTATTTTATTTGTATCTCAACTTTCTTTGAGATATGAGTGTTGATAAGTTTGGTAGATTTTCACTAAAACGTCCTAACACAACTATAATTCCAAAAACTACTCAAGGATTCTTGTTTACATCTGATGGAGATTATAACTTAAATAATAAACGAATTAAATATATAAACAACCCTATAGACGATACAGATGCTGTAAATAAACGGTATCTTGAAACAAGAATTGTTCAATTAAATTCTCTGTTATTAAATGCAGTTGAGAGTTCAATCAATAAAAAATTAAAACTACATTTAACAAAAATCAATGATCTGTTAAAACAAAAAAAAATACCTTTACAAAATAATCTGAAAAAATTAATTAATTTATATAACAAAACTGTACAAACGTATAATATTAAACATCAAGATCTTAGTAAAGATAGATTGTTACAGAGCAAAATGTTAACGTTAAAAAATAAAAATCATAGTACAGTATTAGAAAAAAAAAGCCTCAGAAACATCTCAAAATAATAAAAATCAGGAGGAGTTAGAAGCATCTAAAATAGAAAATAAAAATCATGCAACAAAGTTTACTCTAGATCTTTAATGTTAAAAATTAAGTCAGGTGTTGTAAATGAACTGCACAAACCAGCACGTAAAAAATTTCCTTGGAGAAGAACAATTATAAAAGGAATAGATGATTTATGGCAGGTTGATTTAGCTGAATTTACATTATATTCGCGTGATAATAGAGAGTATAAATATATATTAGTTGTCATTGATTGTTTTTCAAAATACCTTTGGACTGTGCCTATAAAAACTAAAACCGACAAAGAACTTTTACGATTAATAAAATTTTACTGCTTGATAAAAAAAAATCCTAAAAATGTTCAAACCGATAACGGCACAGAATTTTACAACAAATATTTTACAGCACTTATAAAAAAGCATAACATCAATCACTACTCTACGTATACTACTATGAAAGCTTCTATGGCTGAGCGAGTTATTCGTACAATTAAAAAAAAATGTATAAATTCTTTAGTGTACAGGGAAAGTACAGAAAGTAGATGCAGGCCGCATCTACTTTCTACAGGCCGTATATGTTAAAGAAAAACAAAACAAAAAAACATCTTCTTACTACTGTCTATTCACACATAAAAATAATTGCTAAGAGTAAATTTAAACTTGGCGACATAGTTCGTATAAGCAAACAAAAATCATTTTTTGCAAAAGGATATACCCCCAATTGGTCTACAAAACTTTTCAAAATAGTTAAAAAAAAAGTTACGTCTTCAACAACATATCTGCTTGAAGATGCATGGATATCCAATTAAGGGTGCTTTTTATGAAGAGGAACTATAAAAGGCCAAACATCATGATGTATACTTAGTTGAAAAAGTATTGCGTAAAAAAGGAAATAAAGTGTATGTTAAATGGTTGGGATTAGATAAATCGCAAAATAGTTGGATAGATAAACTAAATGTATTATAAAGTATTTTAATATTGGAGTGTGGAAGTGTCGCTAAACCCAGAAATGGACTTCAACGGACCAGCAGAACTCCGGAAAATATCAAAAGAGTGAGGCAGTCAGTTGTGCGTTCTCCCCGGCGTTCGGCTCGCAAACACGCAGCTGCTATGGGAATTTCTGACACCACTGTTCGACAAATTCTCCATCAAGACCTTCATTTTAATCCCTATAAATTGGCTGTTGTGCAAGAATTAACTGAACGCGATTTTGTTGCCCGTCAAAATGCATGTGAAATTCTGATTGACAACCTGCCTGAAGACGCGGTAGTTTTTTCCAGTAACGAGGCTCACTTTCACATTTCCGGCTGCGTCAACAAGCAAAACATGCGTTATTGGAGTGGTGTAAATCCGCGTGAACTTCACCAGAAACCACTTCATTGTGAACGAGTTACTGTCTGGTGTGCGATGTCGGCAATGAAAATAATTGGTCCTTATTTTTTTTAAGAAAACAAACGCGCAGTTACCGTGAATGCAGCTCGTTACAGGAACATGATCGAGAAATTTTTTTTTCCAAGTCTCGAAGAAATGAACGTTATAAACGTGTGGTTTCAGCAAGATGGAGCCACAGCACACACAGCACGAGACTTAATGAATTTGTTGCGACAACATTTTCCCGACCGCCTCATCTCTCTCAGAGGCGATCTCCAATAGCCGGCACGCTTTCCAGATTTGAATCCGTGCGATTTCTTTTTATGGGGTTATTTGAAATCCCTGGTTTATGTCGATCGACCACGGACCATTGCACACCTCAAGAACAACATTCGCGGCGCCATTGCCAACATACCGATTGATATGCTGCAAAGAGTGGACACGAATTTCAAAAATCGACTTAATCAGTGTATGCGCAATGGGAGTCGCCATTTACCCGATATCATTTTTAATTTATTGTATGCATGAAAAAAAAAATTGGGATATTGTATTCTCAAATAAAAAAAGAATTAAAACAATAACTGAAGTACTTTTGTTTTTATTGACCTTTCAAATAAGTAAGTTTCTCTGGCGCACCCTGTATATAGCAAACGATGTCATTGACCTATCAATTTTTTTTTTACAATATATACAACATAAAAGAGCTCCATTACAATAGATAATAAATTCAAACAAGTACTATTAGATTTAAAATAGATTACTAGATTTGCTAAAAACTTTATTATTATATTATGCATATATTAAGTTAATATAAAATATTTTCTTAATTTAATTCTTTGTATAAGCAACACTATTTACACTTAATCATAATTTAATTATTAATTATACCATCAATAAACTTTTTCATATAATTAGGCTTCATGGTCTAGTTGTTTAGATTGTTAGTTTCTACACCAAGGGTCCACGGAACAATCCCCGGCAACAGCAAACATTTATTAATAAAATAATTATTAAATTTAAATAATTTTTTATATTTAATTCTCCGTATAGGCTACACTATTTACATCATACAATAAATATTAATTAATTATTATATATAGCATCAATAAACTCATTCAAATAATTAGGCTTCATGGTCTAGTTGTTTAGATTGTTGGATTCTACACCAAGGGTCCTCGGAACAAACCCCGGCATCAGCAAACATTTTTTAAAATAAAAACTTGCTCCCCACTCTAAATTAAAATCCAAGATGGCGGAAAATTAATAAAATCCAAGATGACGCTTGCCCCCCACTCCTAAATAAAATCCAAGATGGCAAAAATATTGTAAATTTTAAGCCTTAGTAAATTAAATGACAAATTTGGCGTAGAACTTTCTTTCCATCACTACTGATTGATACTTTTTATTTTATATAAATTGCATATTAACATTACTATTTAATTAAGATGGTTATAAGTGACTAATTAAAAAAAATATATTTGACCAGACAATCTTACATTATTTGTAGCATATCAGTACTTTGAAAATTTCTATTTGATGTTTTCGTGAGTCAATTAGTCAATTTTTATTTTATTCAAAATTTAGGCAACCTAACGTGCTTGTGAGCGGCCTTAATTTGCATTTGTTTTGAAATATTTACTGAAGTTGTAAAGCATAATAGTTAGTTGTTTTACTAGGCATAAAAGCACAAGATTTAATGCCGCGGCTGGTGTTTCATAGCCGAGCGTAGCGACGCTATGAAACCAGCCAAGGCATTAAATCTGCTTTTCTGCCGTGTGAAACATATATTTTTTTCTTCAAATTTGTTCCAATTCCACGCAAAATCGACTTTTTCATATTTAAATTGCGTTTCAATATCAATATCCAAATAACTAAATTATTTTATCAAAGGTAACTGGACCCTGCGTTACAATGTTTAACGCTGATGATGTTTGTTGAATATGTTTGTTTACTTTGTCATTGTCAATTTTGAAAAGTTATCATGTTAGAAATGGATTTACTGCAAAGTGAGGATGAATTGATGCAATTAACACCACCTGAGATAAGAGACCAGGCGCGAGATGTGGAATTTAACCTTTTACCGGAAAAATCAAGAACTGTATATGAACTCACATACAGCAGATTTATGGAATATAGACAGAAGAAAAATATAGGATCTTTCTCTGAAAATGTGCTGATTGTCTATTTTTCCGATCTTTCAAAGAAAATGAAACCTTTAACGTTATGGTCTACCTATTCGATGTTGAAAGCTACCCTGAACATAAAATATAACATTGATTTGGCAAAATACATGAAGTTACGGGCTTTTTTGAAACGCCAGTCAGACGGTTTCCATGCAAAAAAATCCCGAGTTTTTCAAAGAGAAGAAATCGAGAAATTTTTATCAGATGCCCCAGATGAACTGAATTTGTGTACGAAGGTAGGAATATATTGAAAATGATCTATTATGGATTAAAAAACTAATTTTCAATTTATATTTTAGGTTGTACTTATTGTTGCAGTCGCTGGGGCTTGTAGATGTGATGAGCTTTTGCAAATGAAAACAGATGATAAAAATGATCTGGGCGACAAATTGCTAATTATGCTACCAAATACTAAGACCAAAACATTAAGATCTTTTGAAGTAACGGAATATTTAAGCGTTTACAGAAAATATGCAGCCTCCAGGCCCTCGAATTTAAATAATCGGCGTCTCTTCTATAAATATGCGAACGGTAAAGCACATCATCAATTCATTGGCATTCACAAATTCGGTAAAATGCCAGAAGAAATTGCTACTTTTCTGGGACTATCCCATGCGAAAGAGTATACCGGGCACTGCTTTCGCAGAACTTCGGCCACGTTGCTGGTGCATTCTGGTGGGGACATAACAATGTTGAAGCAACATGGAGGATGGAAGTCTTCCGCTGTCGCGGAGGGCTATATTGGGGACTCGCTAGCCAATAAGTCGAACATCGGCAATAAAATATTTTCTGGCGTTTCCGAAGTATCAAGTGTGGATACTAAAGTTGTTAATTTTACTGGAAAGGAGGGAAGTGGACAGAGTTTAATTGTATTAAATAATTGTTAAAAATTCACCATAAATATATCTAATAAATAAAAATTTCGTGTTGTAGTTTGTAGTTTTAATGCAATAAAACCAGTTTATATCATCAGCATTATTTTGAGTTTTCTTAATGTCATTGTCAATTTTAATAACCAGTTTGATTTAAATTACTACTTGGAAGGTTGCCTAGCAACAAATTTTTTCTGGCTAGGCAGTAAAAGTGGACTTTTTCTGCCTAGGCATTAAAAGTACAACTTCTAAGCCTGCCAAGTGTCATTAAAATGCCGCTTTTAATGTCATTTGGAGAAAAAATTATTATCGTAATAATAAAGTTTATAATTAACATAAAAGTCACCAACATCTAAAAAATATTACTACCACAAAGTTTATTTTACTAATTACGCACATCCGTTTTTTTTTTTTTAATTTAATCCATTAAATTTTCATTACGTTTGCTTTTTAGTATTCAATCGCAATGTTTTTTATTTCTCTGGCGATTTATTGGTTTTATTAAATCTATTTAAATTAGTCATTAATCAACTAATTATTATAAAACTATCTTTTTTTTACTATAATGTAGATCATGTAATTGACAACATTGCGTTATCAAGTTTAAAATTTCGGATAATTAATTTATATATGAAATATATCATTTTTATATTTAATTTCTAAGATAGCTCTCGGTTTCAATAAACATGCGTGTGCGTCTGTGCGACGGTCTTATTTTATTAGTAAAGAATAGAACTTATGAATGGTAGTGGGGTAGACTTTTTGGGTTGGCCCACTTGCTACCTCGTTTCTTGTCGCTGCGTCCCTTAGAAACTACTCGGCACGCAAAGATTCACCTTAAGTGGTAGAACAGACGTAGTCTGAACTTCGCGTTTTTCTATTTGTAATTTATAAATAGAAATAGAGTTTATTATTTTTATTAATATTATTATTATTATTATTTACAATAAGTGTATAACTTTGTTGCTCATATGTTTCATATAAATTGCAGTTTTGGGGATTAGACCTGCTTGGTTAAAAAAAAATTGTAAATTTTTAATTGTTTCATACCAATGAGGCTTTGTTGGTAGATAAGAAAAGTTTTTTGCAATGAAAAATTTTCAATCCATGCTAATATAGATTTTTTTGAATAAAATTCTGCCTGTTTAATATTTTTAATTTGTAGATTTAAATTTTATTACATATAAAAAATTTCAAAAAACAATTTATTCAAATAAAAAAACTGTGATGTTTAAATAAATGCTTTGTATTTGGATTACTTTAAACAATAAAAACTAACTATTTCTTAAGCACATACTATTTCTTAACTTGTTATACAGGGAGTTTATAAATGAATGGGATTATGTAATCACTTTAAATATGCCGCCTTTTTAAAATCGTCCACTATACTACAAATGTTTTCATATGTTTGCTTGACAGTTGTCAAAGTTGATCTGTCAAAACAAATAGTTTAGTGAAGAATTTAACAAAAGCGGCACATTTAAAGTGACTACATAATCCCATTCATTTATAAACTCCCTTTTGTTAGCCCCTTTGCTGGTCGTAAAAGGCAACCCATAGACAAAGAGAAAACCTTATTAAAAACCCACTGTTTGTCCGGGACAAGACAAATTTATTTGTGAGTTTACTTTTGACATAATTTACTAAACATCTTGTGTTCACCTACGTGTTTGCCGTGCACTGTGATTCAATAGCTAAAAAAAGGTAGTTGAGAGGCTAATACTCATGTTTGAAAAAGTGTTCCAACACACTGCTCTTGCCCTAGCTCTTGGTAAAACGGGAGGTTAAACCTAATCTGGTTTTAACCAATTGGCTTGTTATGTTTAACTTTAGTGTAAGAAATTATTTATGTGGTAATAGATAAAAAGTTTACAGTGTGTTACTTTTGCAGTTTAATAGTATTGTTTGTGTTTGAAGAAGTTTTTAATTTGCATATATAAAACCTATGTCAGTCTATTAGCTCTGACAACTACATCTGTTTATGATGTAACGTCCTATATGTGGTTTTGTGGTTGGGTGGGAGATTGAACAATAAAGTTGACGGAGTTTATTATGTTCGATTCTAAATCTCCAACCAAAAGATTTTAAACTTTAAAGTAGTGTAAGTAGAAAAATTTGTAAGGTATCTGATAGTTAAATATTTGAAAAGTGGTCAAAATTTTTTTTGTTGGGCTGGGCGGTAAAATCTTTAAAAAATTGGCAAAGTGTCGGATTTATGTTTTCGGGCGCTTACCGACTAAAAACCGTCCATTGAATTGTTTTTGGAAGTTTGTGTCTTTCAACACATGCCTTCCGTTAATGCGATAGAAGCGGAAAGAAGATGGGTGAGTAGCCCTATAAGCTGTGGTGGCTTGATTCTAACGAAAGTTTTTCCTTTTAATTTACATTTTTGCATGAAGTTAAAAAAACGGTAATAATAATAATAAAAATATGTGAAAACAGATGAATGTATTTATTATATAACTGGTATTGTTCCGCAAAAAATAACATAATTTTTTTTTAATTACAGCTTTATTCTCTAATTTACATCCAGCTTCAAAAACAGTAATTTTAAACACGACATCAAGGATTAATAAAATTTAAGACAAATTGTTTGACAAACCCGTACCTACTAATTATTGTCAGAATTTACGTGCAAAACCGTAGTAATAATAATAACTTTCGAAAAGCCATACAAATCAAATCTATAAGGAGAGACCAAAAGTCTAATAATTGCTACTCAAGATCAAGCATAAACACAATGTATTTTTCAAAAAAAATATTGAAGCAAAATGTTGATGCTAGATACTGAATATGTAAAACACATAGTACAACTATCGTGCATGTTATATCCAGTTGCCCAATATTGGCAAAAAACAAATATGTACTGACAAGGTAGCAAAATTTTTACATTACAATATATGCGTTGATCTAAAAATACAAGTAGAAAAAACAGGTATGACTACAAACGAAAACGAATAACAGACAAAGATGAAATTACAATACAATGGAGATAAAAGGTGATTATTGTAATTTTTCAAACTATAGACCAATAAGTCTCTTAACATTTTTTTCAAAAGTATTAGAACATCTCATTAATAATAGACTAGTTGATTTTTTTTTAAACACAACATTTTTAGTAAATTTCAACATAGTTTTATAAAAAGAAAATCCACAATAACTGCAGCATTTGATTATATAAATCACATAATATGTGCCCTAGAAGGTAAAAGAAATCCTCTTGCAATATGCTTAGACTTGTCCAAGGCCTTTGATAGCGTATGTCACAAAATTCTTCTAAATAAATTGTATTGTTATCGAATTCGAGGTGTTATGCATAAATTAATTACATCTTAATTATTTAATAGACAACAAAAAGTAGCCTCAAAAAGTTTACATTCTTCATTTATGTATGTAACAACAGGGGTCCCTCAAGGCAGTATTCTTGGACCTACTCTTTTTGTTGTATATATAAATGATTTATTAACAGCAAACCAAATGACAAATGTTACCATACAAAATTATGCAGATGATACCAATATTTTGGTAAATGGTGATACAATAAACAATGTATTTGATTTGAGCAAAACTATCTTTAATCAAACCAAAATTTGGCTAGATGAAAACCGGTTAATATTAAACTCATTAAAAACACAGGTGGTGTTATTTAATACAACACATATCAATAGAATTGAACCTAAAGAAATTTTACTTGACAAGATACAAATTCCAATTGTCGACTCAGTCAGCTTTTTAGGCAATACAATAATAATAATAATAATAATATGATAATAATAATATCATTTATTCACGTGGCCAAAACAATTTACATATACATAGAACAAATATATACAAAATTTGGATGTGAATGTCAAAAAGAAACAATTAAGTAATAAGTAGCAATTAATTTAATTTTAATGAAAATATAATATGCTTTACTTAATTTATTACATACATTGTCTACCTGTGTACTTTAGTTAAGTTTACTGTCAAGAAATATACCAAGATATTTGCAGTTGTATGTGTACTTTTTATTATTTATTATTAATTCCGTATTTTCTGGCATTTGTTTACGTTTTGAAAAGTATATGCATTGCGACTTTGATTCATTTACAACCAATGAATTTTGGTTACACCAGTTGTTAAATTTTGAAATAACAACTTTTGTTTTATTTATTAAGTTCTCTTGGTTTTGTGCTGAAATTCCAATTGCTGTATCGTCTGCATACAAAATGACAAGATCATTTGGAAATGATTCTGGCAGATCATTAATAAATAATAAAAACAACAAAGGACCCAGCACAGATCCTTGAGGAACACCCAGCGTTACGTTAAATGTATGAGATCGATGGTTGTTAACATTGACATATAATTTTCTATCACTTAGGTAAGATTTGATTAGCATTAAAAAATTTCCTCAAAATCCCAGAGCTTCTAGTTTGATAAAACAAAATTAATGTTGACATTAACGTGTTTATTTTGATCTACTTCTCGAATAATAAAATTAATTAAATCACAGGCAGCTGTTTCAATTGACCTATCAGATGTAAAACCATGTTGCGATTTTGTTAGAAGATAATTTTTTTTTTAAAAACATGAGAATTTTATTTGAAATTGTTTTTTCAAATAATTTACTTATTGAGGATAGTTTGGATATAGGTCTGTAATTACTTATTAAACTTTTATCACCTTTTTTAAAAATAGGTTTAATCGAAACAATTTTTAGAATTGATGGAAAAACACCTACATCAATTGACCAATTAAACATAAAAACTAGTGGTGACATTAAATCTTCTATTAATATTTTCATTATCTTTGGTACATCATCTGGACCTTTAGCATTATTGTTAGTTAAACCCCTTAATGCATCTATTATATCGTGTTCGGTAATCGGAGATATGTAAAAAGTATTATTTGAAATATTAGTAGTAGTTGTACATGTAGTAAAAATATTTATTCCAAAACAAGCATTAATAGTTTTTAAAGCAATATTAGAAAAATAAATTGCAAATTTGTTGGCTACTTGTGCGGGTTCAGAGACAGTTCTATTTTCATAAACTATAACTAGTCGCGTATTTTGATCGTTTGATTTATTATTTGATAAACAACTATCTCGGAGTTGTTTATCAAATTCCAAGTTGCCTTTATTTTATTTTTTGATTCTAATATTTTGTTAGAGTAGAAATTTTGCTTGGCAATTATAATGTTATTTTTATGTTCTTTTTTCTTTATGTTATATGAAGATATTAGTTCAGCATCATTAAAATTACTAATTAACCAGAACATATTTTTTAATGAATTACCTTCGTGTATTATAGTGTTGGTGATCCAATTGTCTTTGCATTTATGTTTACTTTTGCATTTTCTTATTTCAATAGGACAACAGCTGTCCAATAAGTTTTGAAGAGTTGTAATGAAGTTTGAAAAAACTTCTTCTATTGAAAAGGGTTGCATTAGTCTTGTCCAGTCTGTAATTTTAGCCATGTGTTTTATTTTTTGTATGTTGAATGAATTGTAGTTACGACTCTGGTAATAATTAACATTACAATCGGATTTAATATTGGCAATATGGTTTTGTATCGATAATGTAATACTAAAATGGTCAGCAATCGAAGGTCCTACCACACTAGCTTCGTACTCGTATATATGCTTGTCTATGTTTGTTACAATGTAATCAATGGTGCTGTAAGATGTAATGTTATTACAGTTAGTGAAAACACGTGTATATTCTGTACTGGTAACTTTAAGATTGTTGGATAATAAAATATCCTTAAGTATTTTAGTTTGAGCTGAATTTGAATGATAATCAATATTAAAACCTGCACAAATTATAAGTTTGTCACCTTGGGCAATTATTGGTATTAATACCTCAGACAGATTTCTATTAAAAATGTCAAAGCTACCGTTAGTAGAACGATAAATAGATAATAACGTTACATGATCATCTCCCATTTTAAATGTGATTCCACAGGTTTCAAAATCTTACTCAATAGAAACTTCTTGTTCCCTATTTAAATTTTTATAACTCACATGATTTTGTACATAAATAGCCACTCCGCCATGAATATGTATTTTTCTTGAAAAATATGCTGCTAAACGGAAATTTGGAATTATAACGTGTTCAATTTAGTTATTCATTACCCAATGTTCTGTTATAGCAACTATATTAATATTTTCTGTTTTTAAAAATCATTCAACAAGATTTAATTTGTTAGTTATTGACTGAACGTTTTTATGCGCAATCTTAATTATACATCGGTTTATAGTTGTCGATGTGTTTTGTTGGTAATTAAGTTTTTTGAATGATTATTTTGAGGAAACCAAAATCTACTTAGTTTAATTCCTGTAGGCCAGTTTGACGGATTAATTGCTGCTGATTAGTCATCATTCGAAACCCCAAACTTGTAGCAAGTAGTTCCATAATTTGTTTGGATATTAGAAACTTCAAAGTTGCTGTGATTAAGAATTGTTCTTAGATAATTTTGCACATGATTAGGAGTGCACAATTTTTCTACATTACCAAGAAAAAGCCACATTTTGCTTTCTTTTGCATTTAATACTGTATTTGTATTACTTGATGTCCCTATTATTGCTTTGTTGTTAGTGTGTTTACGTTTAACAGTTATCCAATTGTCATTTTTTTCTAATAAATTATTAGAATCATGTTCATTTATATTTGGTTCGTTACATTGATTTGTGTTGTTTATAGATGGATTGTGGATGTCAGCACTATTTACAATTGATTTCTGTGACGCCACCTCTGGACAAATAACTAATTCTTCCGTATGAACTGTTGTATTATTTTCTGTATTTTGGTTGAAAATATTATTCTGATTTACAGTTGGTTTGGGCTTCTGCTTAGTTTGTTTACTTTGCTGAATATATTTATTTTCCAGCTTACTAATTTTATTTATTAATTCTTCATTATGTTTAATAAGGATACGGTGTTTCTCCTCCATGTCTGAACGTAGTTTTTCTATCAGATCATTATGGTTTGTGTGAATCAGTTGTTAACCTAACTTCGCTTTATGCATTCGTCGCAGAACCATTTAATATTTCTTGAATCAACGATACCTTTTTGTGTTTGATCCTTGATGTTGACACACTGTGCATGGTATAATACTTTGCATAAACTGCACTCAATACTTTTGTTTTTCACTATAAAATTATCTTTACAAGTTTTACATGTACTTCCCAAGGAAGCCATTTTTTTAATTAAAATTTAACAAAACACTGGAGATATGTATTAGGAGTAAACAAATAGCCCGCAGCATACTTTGTAATAAAAGAAGTTAAAATAGATAAATTAAGAGTAGAAACAGAAAAACTTGCAATAAAGTATTAAGAAAAATTGAGACAAAGAAATGAATGTAAAATATTAGAAGAGTGCCTGAACGAGAAAATGTAGGAAAAATGCAGAAAAATGAATACATGCAGACAAATATTTTAACAGAAATGAATATGATAGTGAAGAAATTAGAAAAATTAAGAATAGATAGAAGTATGTGGTTGTTTTGCAGTCAAGAGGTTGATTGTTGTAAATAGATTTTTTAATACAAATTTTTAACTGCTCTATTTGGCTGGGTCTACTTTTGGTTATACACTAGCTCCTAACTTGTGAGCTCTAAGTAGTAAGGAAAACAACCAAAATGGCATTTAAAACAATCCACCAAACAACATATTGTTTTGGAATATTAGGCATCAGTTTAAGAAGGATTTTTTGTTTGGATTTACATTTCCATCTCTACTACTCAAGAATTGCGCAAAACCGCCGACATTTGTGTAAACAAATTAAACTGCACATTGGAAGAAATCGTTGAAAACATGAGTGGTCACGGGGTAATCGACGTGCGTCGCATTTCTAGTATGCGAGACGGTAAACGTGAAGAAACCCCTAACCATATACTGACGTTTAACCGTCCACAACTTCCCACCAACGTGAAAGGGGCTTTCTATAACCTCACAGTCAAGCCATATATTCCGGCACCAATGCGTTGCTTTAAATGTCAGAGGTTTGGACACAGAGTTGCCCGATGTTCCAAGGAGCAGATTTGCGCGTGTGAAAGACCTCTGCATGACGGTAGCAAATGCGAACAGCCAATGACGTGTGTCAATTGCGGAGGAGAACACTCTGCAAGATCACGTAATTATCCTAAATACAAAGAGGAATTTGCTATCAAAGAGATAATGACTAAAAACAAATTATCATATTTTAAAGCACGCAAATTAGTATTAGTCCATACACCAATTGCCCGAATATCATACGCCAAAGCGGCGACTGCATCTAAAAGCACTGTAGACGTAAACGACCTTATAAGTAAATTGTTGCCCCCCCTTATTGCTGCATTAAGCGGGCACAATCAATCTCTTGCAGCAAAAAGACCGCTTATACCGGTCATTAAACCAAATATGCTCCCACCAAAATTTCCGGGGCAACAACGGTTAAGGAAAACTTTGGTTTCTTTAACCAAAAACGTGGGGGTGTACCCCCCACACATTCTCAGGTTGGCTTTGAAACTGACCTTGCCAAACTTGTTTTGGCAGAAACGCCAAAACAAATAGTTATGGATCAGTTTGATCCGGGTAAACGGAAGCGGGATGACCCTTCTTCCAGCAACGGTGACGACGGATCCAGTACGGCATCAGAAGTTTTTGTTGTCGACACTGGCAGTACCAGAGGCAGAAGAAGAAGGAAACCTGGCTGGAAAAAGGGCAGATCACGCTCCGAGCTGTAGGCTTTCAATTATGTTTTTTAAATAAGTGTTGTTTTGTATTGGCACTGCAGTCCTTTACAACTGCGGTGTCATTTGCGTACTTGTATTGTTCTTTCTATTTTAAGGTTCTGGCATTAAAGATTGTTTTATCTCTAATGTCATCTGTGATATTATTTTTAAGTTTTATTTATTGTATGGTTTTGGCATCGGAGTCTTTTAGAACTTCGATGTTATTTGTAATATTAGTTTTAAGATTTTATTGTTTACTTTGTCTACGTCCAAACATCAAAGTCTCTTTACAACTTTGGTGTTTTATTTGTTTTGTGTTAACTTATTTTAATAGCTGTCCGTCTATTACGTGTTATTTATTTCTTAATTTATTATATTTATTTAATAGTTATCTAAAATTATGGAGACGATAGTACAGTGGAACTGCAACGGTTGCAAACGCAGCTATTGTGAGCTGAAAATAATCCTGGTAATGCACATGCCTTTTTGCGTGTGCTTACAGAAAACGCACTTCAAGCCCCAAGAAAATTTCAATCTTCGGGGCTTTACGGGCACAAGAAGTGACGTTCTGCCGGGTGCCCGAGCCAAAGGTGGAGTCGCTATTTTTCTGAGGGAAAATTTACCGTTTACGGAAATAACTCTCAGAACTAGACTCTAGGCAATCGCAATCCGGCTTACTATCCCGATAAAAGCCACAATATGCAACCTGTATTTTCCGGAGTTTGACTAGACTCTGGAAGATTTACAAGAACTTACTTCGCAGCTTCCACAGCCCTACTTCCTGGTGGGCGATTTTAACGCCCACAATCTGCTTTGAGGTTCTCTGAGGAAAGACACGCGAGGTCGTTTGATAGAGGTTTTTCTCGATCAAAGCGACGCTGTCCTCAACACGGGTTCCGCCACACACTTTGGAGGTAGGGGTACAAACTTTTCGGCAATTGATTTGTCTCTATCGTCCCCACGTTTAGCCACACGATTATTGTGGCAAGTATTAGAGGACCTTCACGGCAGCGATCATTTTCCCATTGCAATTAAAACCATTGTCAAACGGGTCAGACAGTCCGTACCCCGTAGATGGTGTCTCAACCGCGCAGACTGGCAAGGTTTCCAAACCAGTCTGGTCCCACCAGAATCAAATGGTGAGGATGTCGAGACCGCCGTGAAGGTTTTCACTAATTGTATTGTCCGAGCAGCAGATGTGTTTGTCCCAAAGTTCAGCGGGCAGCTGGCCGGTCCATCGGTTCCTTGGTGGAACGACAATATCCGTGTAGCTGTGGAAGAGAAAAAAAAAGCTTTCAATTGCTTTCAAGAAGAAGCGAGCCGTTGCGCGCCGCAAAATTCTTAAAAGCAAGCAACGATCATGGGAGAGCTACGTATCGACGATCACGCCGACCACTTCGGTCGGCAAAGTGTGGAAAAAGGTGGGAGCCGTGTCGGAAAAGAAATTTCCCTCTGTGGCTCCCATCCTAATTGTCGACGGACGTAAAGTCACCGAAGCGGCCAACATTGCAGACGCAATGGCAACTCAAAATGCGTATGCCAGTAGCTCTCAAAATTATAGTGAACAATTCCTGCATCAAAAAGAACAATTAAAAGCTCAGCTAAATTTCTCTTCCCCGGATTCCCTGCCCTACAACTCTTTCTTTACCTCAAATAAGTTGGAAACGGCAATTAACGGTATGGGTACTTCCTCCGCACCGGGACCAGACGAAGTGCCTTATCAGGTTATCCGGCAGCTTCCCTCCCGCATGACGGAGCGGTTGCTGGAAATCTACAACCTGATATGGAAAAGCGGCGTCTACCCGGATTGTTGGAGAGAGGCTATAATCCTGCCGTTGTTGAAGCCGGGCAAGGATCCAAACAACGTCAACATCTACAGACAGATTTCACTTACCTGCTGCCTCAGTAAATATTTAGAAAAAATTGTCAACAACCGTCTGGTGTGGATGGTGGAAAGTAACGGTCTTTTAGCTAAATACCAGGCGGGCTTTAGACAAAATCACAGTACCGTTGATCACTTAATTTGTTTAGAAAATTCCATCCAAGACGCCTTTCTAGCAAGAAAACAACTCGTAGCGGTGTTTTTCGACCTGGAGAAAGCGTATTACATGACTTGGCGTTATGGAATTTTGCAGAAGCTGCACGCATGGGGATTCAGAGGCCGTTTGCCTCTTTTTCTTAAATCTTTCATGCGCGATTGCACATTTAAAGTAAGGGTAGACACCACTCACTCGAAGACAGTATGTCTAGAGAACGGTGTTCCTCAAGGGTCAACAATTAGCGTTACCCTTTTTGCGATTGCGGTTAATGATATTGCAGCTTCTGTGGTTACACCTGTAAAACAATGCCTGTACGTCGACGATTTGGTGATCTACATGGCGGGAGATACTATCCCTGCCATAACACGTCAACTCCAGATCACCATAGACAAACTGGACAGAGAGGCAGAGGCGAGAAGTTTTCGGTTCTCTACGACAAAAACCTCGTGCGTGCATTTTTGCCGCTTCAGAAGACCTCACCGAGACCTCGCGCATGTCTTGCGAGGTTCCAGAATCACGTGCGTCGAAACAGACCGTTTCATAGGGCTCGTGCTTGATAGGACCTTATCTTTTTGGGCACATATTGATGAATTGGTCACAAAGTGCAAAAAAGCCTTGAACGTGATCAAGTGCTTGACCAACATCAACTGGGGTGCGCGGAGAGAGGTACTGTTGCGGCTGTACAAAGCTCTGGTTTTATCCAGGGTCGACTACGGCTGCGCGGTATACTCATCCGCCAGAAAATCCCGATTAAAAGCCCTAGACGCAGTCCACAACGCAGGCATTAGATTGTTACGGTCTAAAACGGTGGCAGTACCTAGAAACAAAATTAAATTTACTTTTTATATTTATGTTATTTACTTTATACTTATCTGTTGCGTGTTGTCTACATACCATCGTTGATGCCAAGCTGTTGCTTTGGTTGCCGATGATATGTAGCTCGTTAGGGGGGTCTAACCTACGAAACCTAATATGTTATTACTATTTTTATTTTAAATTATTTGTTTTGTATATGGGCAGTAGGAATAATGTAGAAGAAGGGACAAGTGCTCATCAGAAAGCTATAATTGCTAAATTACCTGACATTTATTTGATTACTTACGGTTGTGGTCGTTCCTTCACTTTTCTGCGATAATTGTTTCTGCTGTAATACTCCTTGTATAATTATTGGGTCCCTCTTATTTCGTTCCTTAATTTGTTTCCTCAATTCCTTCTTTATTCCTTATTTGTTTCCATTATTATTATTTTATTCCTGTTTTATTTTAGTTCCATTCTGTGTTGTTGTCATAACCTATACCATACATCAGTTAGTTAATTCATTTGTTCATTTCTTATTCAGTTTGTTATTTTGAAGTAATATTAGCTTACCTTAATTATTTTTTTTTATCCATATTTAATTAATTGTCACTGTTAACTTGTTCACCTGTCATTAATGCGCGGTGGCAACCGCGGTAGCTAACATTAATCGGCCAGCTGTTAAAGTTCACTTTTTCCCCACTAGGTTCAACGGACTCGCTCGGTTTCTCACTCTTTCTTTTAGAGAATCGAGTTGGTACCAACCTAAAGATTTAAATTTCATTCCCTCCAATTTCAAATATTCATTTAAATTCTTTCTTTTAGTCATTTGTATTTATAGTTATTAACTAATTGATTATGTGTTATTTCCTTCTTGTTTCCTTTTAGTTTTGTCTATCAGTTTATGATTTCTTTTCCTTATTAATTTTCTTGTTTGGCATCACACATGCGCAAGGTGATATTAATCTGTAGGAGATCCTACAAGGATAAGATCTCAATCCTTTTCTCGACTTCCTGTTGGATGGAACAGATCGCTTTCGCGGATTTTTAACTATTGAATTTAATGCTCCTCGTGTTAACGGATCGAGCAAAAATTCAGTTATTAGTCGAGTATATATATATAGAAGTTTTTAATTTATTTTAAATAAATTAATAATTAACATCTTCTTGCGTGTGTTTGTTTTGTCAGGTGAGTTTTTATTTTCATTTTATTATTTTAATTATTCCCTCATGTCTTTTCTTAATCTCTTCCAGATTAATCTGACCCTCACACCCCCCTTATTTTTACCGGAAATAATCGTTAAGTGCCATATCAGTTTGCTGATTACTTTTATTTCTGTCCCGAGTGTTAGTTATTTTAACTGCACTGGGTGTTTTGTCAACCCTTGTCAGGGGACTGAACGTGAGCCCGAGTGGCCCTAGTTGCAGGAAGAGAGTCGCGGACGCATCAAAAATCCCGGCTCGGCCAGCACGTGTTGCAGGATCTTGCGAATTGCAAGAGACGGGAGCCACGAGGTTTCACCAATTTGTATCTGTTTATTTTTTTTTTTTGAATTATTATATTGTTACTGTTATTATGTTTATTAGTTGGAAGTGAATGTGTGTGAGTGTGTATGTATATATATCTAAATTTTTCTTAGTAATTTCAACTGAGAATTTATTCACACGTGGGAATTTCTACGTACTATTGTAATTCTTTTTTATTTTTAATTAATTATCAACTGTCTGATACTCTCTGACCGTTTCTTGGCTTACGGCAGCTCGAATATTCGGTGAGCGGGTAGTGATTCTGTTAACATCCAGTTAGTTCCTATTTATTACGGGCTCCAGTTGTTTTTATTTTAATTAAAAAAACAACAAAAAGATAAAACAACATTTCTGTTAATTAACGTATATTGTAAGTAAATTCATAATTAAATTAAATCAATTTCGTATGATACGAGGTTTTCATTTGCTATAAAAATAACCCTGGTGGTTTGAGCAACAGGCTCACCACTTTAAATAAAGAACAATTTTCAGCATAACTGATTGTACGCGGAGTAAGCTTACCACCCGTTTACACAAATAAATTAACAATAATAATTTTCTTATATAATGTATCATATATATATATATATAATGTCTTAAAATTAATATATAAGTTTGACCCAAATCACTGAAGGTGAGATTGTCATGTTCATTCATACAATTTTGGTACTAAAATTTGACACGTCTGAGTTATTATGATAACTCAGCACGGCCTATCGATTTATAAATTAAATAATATACATATATTTAATTCCTTTTAGGTAATTAAGACAAAAAAAAAATGAAACATGTGACACTTATCTGGAGTTACTGCAGTGAAGTTACAGGATGTTCCTAACCGCTCCTCGAATAAATAGCCCAGGGATTCATCGCTCCAAACGTAGCAGGGCACATGCTATTATCATTGAAGGAAGATAAATCATCGTTTCCCCGATCTTGCTATTTAATTAATAATAACTCTTATTCCATCGGATAATTCCATTCACAAGTTACAAATTAAATTTGCCGTATTAATGACCCAAACTAAAAAGCCTACATAAACATAATTAGTAATAATTATTTTAATTCAAAATACAAAATACCTTAGGTGGAAAAGGCTTGATTTAATCAGCACATGGCTGTCCAATTAAATTTTAATAGAAATTTAGGATCATCTAGATTGTAAATATAGCTGTATTAGACAATTTAAATAAAAATGATTAATAATTATTACCTTGTTTGATGTAGTATTATAATTTTAACATTTCAGCATGCGGTAGTGCAAAACTGCCAAGACTTAAAAAAAAAGGTTCGCAATGTTTTCGCGACCGCTCTTCGTCGAAAAAGACCAGCATTTTTGGAAACGGTTGCTTATCTGATTTCAAAGATTCAAAGATTCAAAGGTCAGAAAATTAATAAATATTATAGCAGTGTTCTGCACGCTTGGGTTGAACCCCGCGCCGCTAGATGGCGCGCGAATCATTACAACTAGTACTCTGCTGGTACTACATTGAACATTGAATTCCGAACCGTGCAATTACAACAAACTAACGACAGATGCCTCTGTCATTGTTTACAAACAAACACGTGCTTGTGTTGTGTTTACGTTTGTTGTTACTTAGGTGTTTACTTTTAGCAATAAACAATAACAGTGCAGTGAGGCGTGCCACACATGTACATAACTAGGATTATTTCCCCCAATTGTAAGTAGCATTCTATACTAACTAATTAATTAACTTAACACTAGCCACTACAATTAATAATTAATTAAACTAATCTTAATTCAATACGAATAATAGAAATATAACAATTTATTGCCAACAGCATGATTAATTTAATTAACTTAATTAAATCTACCTAACATTTCCTAATATTAATCCAATAACTAACTCCTAATTATATTTTACTACACAGATTTTGGTACTATCCAGGGATTTGCTATTAATGGATCCATCAGCGCTAATGGACCAGAAATACTGTGCTTCGGATTCATTACTGCCTTATTAAACGGTTTGGCCTAACCGAATGGCAAGACAGGTAAGAATAATACTTAACACAGTAATTATTAAAAAGTTTGTTACGATTTAACTTAATAATTACTGTTTCTAGTTGTAACTATTAATCCCTATTTTTTTTAGGTGATGTTATATAATACCATAGCTGGCAGTGGTTGGAGCCACAATGGATAGGATGGATGAGTGTCGGCGAAACGAATGTTACACTACCTCCTTCCCCCATTAAAAAAATACGAGAATCGCAGTATTTTTTTTCTCAAAATATAAACATCAGCTTAACAGGTAATAGATTCAGATGAACCTACAATGCTTACGGTTAGCTGTACAAATATTCAAAAAAAAAAAAAAAAAAAAAAAACTAATTGAAATGAAATTAACTTATCGTAACGTATACCTATATAACTACTTATATTCTAATAACTATTAACTAACAAGCTATCTAATACTAATTACTAATGTGAACTAAATCAGTGGTCGTATTGCCTACCTAGTTACTAATATTGGTCGTACATTCAGGGTTAAAATCGTCACCTAAGAAAGGCTTTAAGTCTTTCACGTGCCAATCCCCGAGGTCGATACCATCTTCAGACACCAAACTGTAGACAAGTCTGGACTTGACTACTGCAACTTTGCAAAGGATATAACGAGGAGCAAGTTTGGCTGCAAAACCAACTGAAGCATTTGAATTGACGTATGTTTTCTTCCAAACCCAATCGCCACACTCAAAAACAACATCTCTGCGACGAAGATTGTAAGTTTTTGCATTTCTATTATACGCTTTGCTTAGTTTGTTTGCTACCAATTTAAATATATCTGGAAGCTTATCTAACTCCTCCTTAACCATATCTCTCTTTCCTTCATCAATTGTAAAATCCTTGGCATCTCCTTTACCGTAGTATTCCCCTGTTATTGGAATTGCTCTACCAAAGTTAAGGAAGTTAGGGCTAAACCCTGTAACCTCATGCACCGCTGAACGTATTGCAAAACCAATTTTATATAAGTTCTTATCCCAGTTTCTGTGTTCTCCATCTCCCAAGTCTGACCTGATCAGTGTCTCGACAGTCCTGTTTACACGTTCTGTAAAATTTACTTGGGGATGGTAACGGGCGTTATACCACGGTCTTTTTACTTTGTATTCCTTTAGCAATTGTTGGAATAGCTTGCTCTTGAACTGGACACCGTTGTCCACCATTATTATTTGGGGAACTCCAAATAATAGGAAAATCTGGTTCTCAACATATCGGCATACTTCTTGGGCAGTGGCCTGTCTCATTGGGTGCACCATGACAAATTTGCTGAACCAGTCTGTCACTACTAAGACGTATTGGTGTCCCTTCGCCGATCTTGGTAGAGGGCCTACTATATCCGTAGAGATTACTTGGAATGGAAACCGGACGTCTTTCGCTTTTCCCATTAAACCAGGCTTGAGAACGTTAGGAGCTTTCTGGGCAGCACATGATCTGCAATTCCGTACATATTTGAAGACATCTGGTCTTATCTTTGGCCAATAATAACTTTCTCGTACTCTATTGAGAGTTTTAAAGTACCCAAAGTGACCTGCTCTTGGGTCATCATGACAGCTTTCCAAAATTTTTATTTTCTCGGGACTAGGAACTACCAGCTTCCATTCATGCTGATTATAAGGATCATGTCTTGAAACAAGATGTTTGTAAAGCTTGCCGTCATCTACCCTCCACAACGGAAATCTTTCCGGTTTCTCCATCACCTTGTTACTCATCTTCTCATACCACTTATCGGTGTTATCCTCGCCGACGGTGATCAGCTTAATTTCTTGGACTGCCGTTGGGTGCATTCTAGACAAAGCGTCTGGCACAATGTTTAATTTGCCTTTTCGGTGCTCGAGGTCCATGCTGTACTGCGATAATCTCATTGACCATCTCGCTAACCGACCACTTGGCTCTTTTAGGTTTTGGAGCCACAAAAGGCTATAATGATCAACAATGCCTCGGAAGTGTGTTCCCTCTATATACGGCCTGAAACGCTCAATGCCAAACAGCAGCGCTAAACATTCCTTCTCCGTGACGTTATAATTACGCTCGGCCTTGGACAGAGACCTGCTGGCATATGCAATGACATGCTCCTCGCCGTCGAGAATTTGGGTTAGAACTGCTCCCACACCCACGTCTGAGGCGTCACTTTGTACAGTAAATTGTCTCTCGAAATCAGGGCTGACTAGTACCGGTGCTGAGATTAGGGCGTCCTTTATCTTCACAAACGCTTCTTGGGCCGCAGAGTCCCATTTAATGCTCTGCCGTTTCTTTTTTCCAGAGAGCAATGCGTTGAGAGGCGCCACGATGGTGGAGAACTGAGGAATGAACCGCCTGTACCAACCGCATAATCCTAAGAATCGCTTAACCTCCGTGACATTGGTGGGTACTGGATAATTAACCATAGCCTCAATTTTCCTCGGATCGGTCCTTAGCCCTACTCTGTCTACTACGTAACCCAAATAACGTAAGCTACTCTTGCAGAATTCACACTTGGTCAAATTCACCGTCAATTTGGCTTCTTGCAACGTCTTGAATACATGCGTCAGGACTTCTATGTGTTCTGCGAAGGTGGCTGTAACAACAATTACATCGTCTAAGTAAACAAAAATTCTCGGCTCCCATTCTGGACCGAAGAGTGCGTTCATCAACCGCTGTTGAGTTTGGGCCGCATTGTTGAGGCCGAAAGGCATAACTTTAAATTCAAACAAACCCCTAGAAGGCACGGCGAAAGCTGTTTTCTCGCACGATTCTGGCGACAGTGGTATTTGCCAAAAAGCACTCTTTAGGTCGATTGAACTTAAATACCTCGCGTCTCTCAACTTGTTTAAAATGTTATCTACGATTGGCAGGGGGTATGCATCCCTCTTGGTTACAGAGTTTAACCTTCTGCCATCAAAGCAAAATCTGTAATCTCCATTGGCCTTTCTAACCATTAAGACAGGACTTGACCAGGCTGACGCCGAGGGTCTTACAACCCCTAACTTCAACATCTCATCCAGTTCCTGGTTAAGCTTGGCCTGCATGCAGGGTGATAATGCATGGTGGCGTTGTTTAATAGGATAAGCATCCCCAACATCGATGTGATGAGTTATTTTGTCAGTTAAACCTAGTGCTTCTGAGCTCAAAGTAGCGAATTTTTTTATCACTTCATCTAATTGTAGTTTTTCTCCTGCAGATAACTCATCTATATCTACTATACCGGATAGTTTGTTTACATAGGGATCGTCAAAATCTTCTGCGAAACTGAAATACTCACTGGTACCTCCTAAATTCCATGAGCCTGTTTTGAAGTTTAATTGGATGTCGAATCCCCTGATGGCATCCATGCCTAGGATTAGAGGGTCACCAATCGCTGGTACTACAGGAACCTTCAAGACTGAAGTGGTAGGGCCAATTGTCAAGGGTAAGTGCACGAAGCCTTTTATACCTCTCTCTGAGCCATCTGCTATCTTAACGAAACTAGGCTTACCGCTAGACGGTGTTATTCTTAACCCTAGCTTATTTATAAAAGGTATCCCTTTACCTCCGATACACGAGAAATTTGCGCCTGTGTCTACCAATGGTGTAAACTCTAAACCTTGAATACTGACTCTAATGTACACACGGTTGTCATTTTTCTTTTCAACAAATATTGGGTTAAGTTCTCGAGCAGTGGGCTTAACATTTTTCTTAAAATTATTATTCTTAATACTATCAAATTTTGTAACAAGTTGCTTTTTAGGGCCGCTCCGGACTTGTTTGCTATTGGACAACAACCCTATCGCTCGTTTCCCGAACTCGTTGGATTACTGAACGGACCAATAGTTCTTTTAGCGGAGCATTTGGGACAATTTCGCCTAATGAGGTTTCCTTTACCGCATCCATAGCAGAATAGAGTTTTTTCCTTTCTGCACTCTCTATGGGAATGTCCAACTTCTCTGCAATTCCAGCATAGTATGGTTTTTAAGGATATGGGTCTCGAATTCTGAGCTGATGGACTGCAGGTAGATACTGAGGGTGGGACAGAAACAGCGGAGATTGTAGCAGGCTGTGTTCGCGGACTGCTTCTTCTTGGTTCAGGCTGAAAAAACTTGGATTTTTCTAAACGGTGACATAAGATACCAAGCTCCGAAATGGTGTCAATCTCGTTCAATGCTAATTGGGCGTTGATGGTAGGACGCAAGTTTTGACGGATGAGTTCTAATTTATTTCGCTCACTCGGTTGGACAGGTAAGCGCCTAAATAAATTTTCCATCGCAGCAAGATAAATGGCTGATCTTTCTTCTTGACCTTGCATTCTTGTTCGAATTTGGTCCCAGAGTTGGCTTTCGTAGTCGTATGGCAAAAAATCACGCTTCAACGCATCTACCAGCGAATCCCAATCTGTAACACACTCCTTAATTGACCTAAACCACGTCAGGGCATCTCCTACAAACAGATCAATTGCAGACTTGTAAAGTTGCGTTTTGGAACAATTTCTAGCGGATCTCAACTCATCTACCCTTTCCAAAAAGTTAACAAGTTGGTTTGAGTCTCCACTAAACTTAACGTCCCATCGGCACACTGGCTCATGGTTTAATCGTAACGGTCCATAATCTGGCTCATGAGTTAGAGCTCGTTGCTGCATTGACAGTCCAACAGGCTGAATCATCTGGCTTGGTGGAGTTGTTGTTTGCATCAAATTAGCTAAAGGTTGCATCGTTTGGTTTCGACATGCTGGCGGTGGAGGCGGCTGTCGTGTTTGCATAACCTGATTTGAGGTTATCTGTTGTAAATGTGGTGGTCTAAGTACTGTATGTGCTGTTTGGTTATGAACCGGTGTGCTGGTTCCTTCTGGGCTGGATGAAGTACTTCTTATGTCACTCGGGCATATATTCATTATTGACTTGATATGCTCTCTTTTTTCTCGCTGTTCTTCTGCGAATTGTATTTCTACAACCTTCTTATCAAAATTTACTTCTTCCACAAACCATTTATTCCTCCATTCTTGCTTTAGCTTAGTCAGTTCTTCCTCTTCGTCTGTAGGTTTTATCCGGTTAATTCTTTTGAGAACGTGGTTCCTTCTGGCAATAATTCTTTTATGCGTTCTACGTTTATCTGCACCTGGATAACTTTTTATACTTTTGGCTAAGGTTTCCAATGAATCCTCTATTTCCTGCTTGTCCGTAGTCATATCAAACTTTTCTACCACCTCTGCCTTAACTTTATGTTGCATCATTGTTTTCAGGATCGCCTTCTTATCTGCAATGTTGCCATCACCTGAGAATCCTCTTATTCTCAACTCATAGTCGACTTCGTGCTTCCTCAGTTCTGACGGATCTAAACCTACGTCTATGCCTTCCATGATTGACCGATGACAGAAAATTACCACAAGAAATGAAACAACCAATACAGTGATGTAACTACGCTACCTCAAAAACTAAACTAACCTAGATATAGAAAAATTTGTCATAAACATGTATAACGCTTGCTTCATACACTAACTATTCTCCATGCACAATCACGTTATGTTATATAGTTAATCAAATCGGTTTAAGGTCATATCATTAAATATTTGACTACAGTGACTTCAAAATAACTAACTTGGATTAAATTAAACACGTTGGGCTCCAAGTGAAACTGTCTGATACTCTCTGACCGTTTCTTGGCTTACGGCAGCTCGAATATTCGGTGAGCGGGTAGTGATTCTGTTAACATCCAGTTAGTTCCTATTTATTACGGGCTCCAGTTGTTTTTATTTTAATTAAAAAAACAACAAAAAGATAAAACAACATTTCTGTTAATTAACGTATATTGTAAGTAAATTCATAATTAAATTAAATCAATTTCGTATGATACGAGGTTTTCATTTGCTATAAAAATAACCCTGGTGGTTTGAGCAACAGGCTCACCACTTTAAATAAAGAACAATTTTCAGCATAACTGATTGTACGCGGAGTAAGCTTACCACCCGTTTACACAAATAAATTAACAATAATAATTTTCTTATATAATGTATCATATATATATATATAATGTCTTAAAATTAATATATAAGTTTGACCCAAATCACTGAAGGTGAGATTGTCATGTTCATTCATACAATTTTGGTACTAAAATTTGACACGTCTGAGTTATTATGATAACTCAGCACGGCCTATCGATTTATAAATTAAATAATATACATATATTTAATTCCTTTTAGGTAATTAAGACAAAAAAAAAAATGAAACATGTGACACTTATCTGGAGTTACTGCAGTGAAGTTACAGGATGTTCCTAACCGCTCCTCGAATAAATAGCCCAGGGATTCATCGCTCCAAACGTAGCAGGGCACATGCTATTATCATTGAAGGAAGATAAATCATCGTTTCCCCGATCTTGCTATTTAATTAATAATAACTCTTATTCCATCGGATAATTCCATTCACAAGTTACAAATTAAATTTGCCGTATTAATGACCCAAACTAAAAAGCCTACATAAACATAATTAGTAATAATTATTTTAATTCAAAATACAAAATACCTTAGGTGGAAAAGGCTTGATTTAATCAGCACATGGCTGTCCAATTAAATTTTAATAGAAATTTAGGATCATCTAGATTGTAAATATAGCTGTATTAGACAATTTAAATAAAAATGATTAATAATTATTACCTTGTTTGATGTAGTATTATAATTTTAACATTTCAGCATGCGGTAGTGCAAAACTGCCAAGACTTAAAAAAAAAGGTTCGCGATGTTTTCGCGACCGCTCTTCGTCGAAAAAGACCAGCATTTTTGGAAACGGTTGCTTATCTGATTTCAAAGATTCAAAGATTCAAAGGTCAGAAAATTAATAAATATTATAGCAGTGTTCTGCACGCTTGGGTTGAACCCCGCGCCGCTAGATGGCGCGCGCATCATTACAACTAGTACTCTGCTGGTACTACATTGAACATTGAATTCCGAACCGTGCAATTACAACAAACTAACGACAGATGCCTCTGTCATTGTTTACAAACAAACACGTGCTTGTGTTGTGTTTACGTTTGTTGTTACTTAGGTGTTTACTTTTAGCAATAAACAATAACAGTGCAGTGAGGCGTGCCACACATGTACATAACTAGGATTATTTCCCCCAATTGTAAGTAGCATTCTATACTAACTAATTAATTAACTTAACACTAGCCACTACAATTAATAATTAATTAAACTAATCTTAATTCAATACGAATAATAGAAATATAACAATTTATTGCCAACAGCATGATTAATTTAATTAACTTAATTAAATCTACCTAACATTTCCTAATATTAATCCAATAACTAACTCCTAATTATATTTTACTACACAGATTTTGGTACTATCCAGGGATTTGCTATTAATGGATCCATCAGCGCTAATGGACCAGAAATACTGTGCTTCGGATTCATTACTGCCTTATTAAACGGTTTGGCCTAACCGAATGGCAAGACAGGTAAGAATAATACTTAACACAGTAATTATTAAAAAGTTTGTTACGATTTAACTTAATAATTACTGTTTCTAGTTGTAACTATTAATCCCTATTTTTTTTAGGTGATGTTATATAATACCATAGCTGGCAGTGGTTGGAGCCACAATGGATAGGATGGATGAGTGTCGGCGAAACGAATGTTACAAAGCATTATAATTTGCGGTAAAAGTTTGTGTATTTTTTCCTTCTTTCCCTTCCACCTGTTTTTCAGCAGTTTATTGCTTTTATGCACGAGGGAAAGTGAAGGAAAAAGGAAGGAAAAGTTCCATACGTCCATCGATTAACCGTGGACCATAAACGTGCCAATAAAGCAATTGGAGCCCAAGGTACAAGTACAGAATATCATAGGGGTAAGTCCTTATACTTTTTGTTTATTTTTGCTGCCCAGTATATTTTCAATTGTCGTATTATTTTTGTATGTTGACCCCCCCTACTCCACTGAGCAAACTTGGTTAACCCTTCAATTTTACAAGGGTTAGTGTGGGTGTAGCAAGATACGCCACAGGAGCATTCCGGACGAGTCCTGCACCGAGTCTTTGCTGAGAGTCGGGTGTACCTCCTCTAGCCGCTTGTCGTAGTCTCTTTGTACTCACGTACGCCGCGGCAATGCGAACAAAGAGGGGCTACAACAACCAACTCATATTTACCGCCAACGAAACGCAACAACGCAAATATAGACTCAGGCCTACCGTCAGTAGGCCGGTGTGCGTCTGAGCGCAGCAGCTAGAGGAGAGTCTTAATGTTGATTATCCGATGGTATTTGAGGTCGGTTCTGGCGAGTTTCCACTCTGGCTGATGCCGAGAGTTATAGCTCGTCTTGATCTGACCTCCCAGAGCAAACGAAAAACTTGCCCCGACGTCTTGAGGAGCAAGTTTCTTGAAATTGTTGCCGAATACCTAGACTCTCAGCGGTTGTATACGGACGGTTCGAAAACGGATCGGGGAGTGGGAAGTGCCTTCTTTTTAGATGGTACGGCCCATTCTTGGTCTCTCCCTAAAGAAGCCTTCGTATACACCGCAGAATTATATGCATTACATAAAACTCTGCTAAACTGTGAGACGTCATCTCACAGTTCGTTCCTCCTTTGTTCCGACTTGCTGAGTGCCATCCTGAAATTACAGTCTATGTACTCGGTCGATCCGCTGGTCCAGCTCGTACAAACTTTGATATTCCGCTTGGCCGAGTTTGAACAGAGAGCTATCTTTGTCTGGTCACCGGGCTACGTGGCTATCGAGGGCAACGAACTGGCCGATAAAGCCGCCCGTCAAGCGGCTGACGCGGATCCTACGTACAACATTCCCGTAAGATTCGATGATCTCAAAGGTTACATCATATCGAAGGTCATCGAGGATTGGCAAAGAGTATGGAACGGCTTCGAGAGCAAATTAAAGAAAATCAAGCTCTCCGTGACAGCATGGAAGTCGCCGGTAGATCTCAACACGAGAGAGGAGGTTGCCCTATGTCGCTTGCGCATAGGTCATACCAACTTGACCTCTTTGTATCTCCTGACCGGCGACAAACAACCAGATTGCCAAACATGTCACGACCCTCTAACGGTGAAGCACATTTTGGAGGAATGCCAAGCCTACCTTCCCCACCGTAATCGGCTCGAGCTCCCTAACAAGGTGGCGTCTATTTTATCAAATAGAGAAGAGTCCATGGGAAGGTGCGTCCAGTTCTTAAAAGACGAAGGACTCCTCAAACAGGTGTAACCAAATTTTTTTGTTGTTTTATAACGATTTTGGTGTTAACTTATTTATTTATTTTTATTGATCAGTTTGTGTTGTTGAGTTGTTTAAAGCATCGTAGTCTTTTACAACTTCGGTGCAATCTGTGATATTAGGTTTAGTTAGTTTTTAAGGTCTGGCATCGAAGCATTTTACAGCTTCGATGTCATCTGTGATATTAAGTTAGGTTGTGATATTAGGTTAAAATGTGATATTAGGTTTAGTTACTTTAGTTTTTAGGGATTGGCATCGAAGCCTTTTACAGTTTCGGTGTCATTTGTAATAGTTGGTTCTGTAATATTAGTTTAAAACTTAGTTTTAAATTTTAGCAATTGTGATATTAGATTTAGTATTTATTTATTTATTCAACCATTTTAATGTGTTGTTTTGTTTTCCTCAAGTCTATAACATGAGGTTATTATTATTTATACAAAATAAATAGCTAATGACCTTAGTAGTCGACGCTAAAGAACAAGAAAAAAAAAATAATAATAACAATAATAATAACGGAAGAGGGATGGACCCTCTTCCAGCAACGGTGACGACTAATCCAGTTTGGCATCAGAACTTTCTGTTGTCGACAGTGGGAGTAACCAAGGTAGAAGAAGAAGGAAACCTGGCTGGAAAAAAGGCAGATTACGCTCCCAGCAGCTGTAAGCCTTCTATTATGTTTTTTAATTAAGTGTTGTTATGTATCGGCACTGCAGTCCTTTACAACTGCGGTGTCATTTGTGTACTTGTATTGTCTTCTCCATTTTAAGGTTCTGGAATTAAAAATATTTTTGTCTTTGATGTCATCTGTGATATTAGTTTTAAGTTTTATTTGTTTTATGGTTCTGGCATCGGAGTCTGTCTTTTACAACTCCGATGTCATCTGTGATATTAGTTTTAAGTTTTATGTATTTTCTGGTTCTGACATTGGAGTATTTTACAACTTTGATGTCATCTGTGATATTAGCTTTAAGAATGTATCTTTTGCCTTGTCTACGTCCAAACATCAAAGTCTCTTTACAACTTTGGTGTTTTATTTGTTTTGTGTTAACTTATTTTAATAGCTGTCCGTCTATTACGTGTTATTTATTTTTTAATTTATTTAATTTATTTAATAGTTATCTAAAAATTTGAAGTCGATAGTACAGTGGAACTGCAACGGTTGCAAACGCAGCTATTGTGAGCTAAAAATGATCCTGGTAAAGCACATGCCTTTTTGCGTGTGCTTACAGGAAACGCACTTCAAACCCTAAGAAAATTTCAATCTTCGGGGCTTTACGTGCACAAGAAGTGACGTTCTGCCGGTTGCCCGAGCCAAAGGTGGAGTCGCTATTTTTCTGAGGGAAAATGTACCGTTTACGGAAATAACCCTCAGAACTAGACTCCAGGAAATCGCAATCCGGCTTACCATCCCGATAAAAACTACAATATGCAAGCTGTATCTTCCGGAGTTCGACTGGACTCTGGAAGATTTACAAGAACTTACTTTGCAGCTTCCCCAGCCCTACCTCCTGGTTAAGTTGTTGATATTAGGTTTAGTAACTTTAGTTTTTAGGGTCTGGCATCGAAACATTTTACAGCTTCGATGTCATCTGTGATATTAAGTTAGGTTGTGATATTAGGTTAAGTTGATGATATTAGAATTAGTTACGTTAGTTTTTAGAGTCTGGCATCGAAGCATTTTACAGCTTCGGTGTCATTTGTGAAAGTTGGTTCTGTGATATTATTTTTAAATTTAGTTTTAAATTTTAGCAACTGTGGTACTAGATTTAGTATTTATTTATTTATTTAACCCATTTAATGTGTTGTTTTGTTTTCCTCAGGTCTATAACCTGAGGTTTTTATTATTTATACAAAATAAATAGCTAAGTAATAGCTAGTAGAGGTGCATGTACAAGAAATGGACCAAAGTCAACAATCAACGCCGCTTAATCTATTATCATCGACTAGCAAAATAAATAGTATAGATCAATCTAATCAACTACATAATTGCATTCAACCAACTAATGCCACCAAGATCAATCAACAAGAAACATCAACGCTAATTAGTCAATCCCCCGAAAAAATAAATATAGATATAGATCATCAACAAGGAGACTCTCAACAGATAGATGTCACAAAAATTGACAAGAATAGAGAATTAATGGAACCTCTATCAGTACTGCCTGCACAAACTTTTCACAAGGACTAAATGATGAAAACCAACACTTAAGAATGTTACCAAAATATAGAAGTAAAGCACTTTCTAAAAAACTTAAAATAGCATGTGTGAATTTACAGTCAATAAGAAATTAATTAAACAATTTACATATTTATTTAATGAAAGAAAATATTGATGTATTATGTATTTCTGAACATTGGTGCAAACTTATAGATTTGGAAAATATTAAAGTTCAAAATTACAAAATAATAAGTCAATTTTGTCGGGTGCGCCATATTCATGGAGGAGTATGTGTTTTAGTTAAAAATAATTTAAATGTTCACACTTGCAATGTTATAAATTATTGCGAAGAATTGCACTTTGAAGCATGTGCAGTGAAAATAGTTTTAAGTGAAATAAATGTAACATTATTGTCTGTGTATCGATCAACTGAAGGAAGTGTTAATTTGTTTTTAGAAAGTTTAAATAATGTTTTAACAGAAATTTTTAGTTTAAACAATCATATAATTATATGCGGTGATATTAACATAGATTTTATTAAAAGTTCAAATCATAAAGATCTATTGTTTGATATATTCAACTCATTTAGTTTAAAACTAGCGAACAAAAATCCTACGAGGTATTTTACAAATATTAATGGTCGTACGTCTATTAGTGCAATTGACTATATGGTTACAACAATAGATTCTAAATTATATAAATGTAAAACTATCAATTCACTACTAGCGGATCATCTATCAATAATATTAGAAATAGACACTAATTTGAGTTGTGAACAAAAATTGCAAATAATTAGAAGTAGAAACTATGCTGATTCAAACTTAGAAATGTTTTCATTTCTTGTTTCTGTCCAAAATTGGAACACTACATGTAACAGTATGGATATTAACATCAACTTTAATAATCTTACAAGTTCTTTAATGTCACTTCTAGATTTATCATGTCCATTTAAGACATTAAATGTAAAACAAAAACAATGTCCATGGTTTAATTATGAACTTTTTATAGAATCAAAAAGATTAGAACATTTATTCTGGCTAGCATACAATTTAGATGATATTGCATTGATTATTGAATATAAGATACAAAAATCTATACATAATAAGATTGTAGATACAGTAAAAAGAAAATATTATTCCAATCGATTATCCAATAATAATAACAAAGCAAAAGAAACTTGGAAAATTGTTAAAGAAACTACAAACCATAATAATCACAAAAACAATAACATTGTTTTAAATTATAATAATAAATTGATTAGCGACAAAGAAACTGTGGCTGAAATATTTGTTAATCATTTCAGCAATTTAGCAGTGACTAAAATAAATGATCATTATTCTGCATCATCTAATGTAGCAAAAGGCACTGTAAGTAATAACTGCTCAGAACGTTCATTTTTTATGCTACCAGTTAGTGAAAAAGATGTCTTAGATGCTATTACATCAATAAAAAATTCTTCATCTTCTGGCAATGATGATTTAACTTCAAAAGTTATCAAATTAGTGGCAAATTTTTTAGCACCCGTATTATCTACGTTATTCAACTCGGCCATCACAGAAGGTGTATATCCACAAATTTTAAAAATTGCTATTATAACACCGTTACACAAAAAAGGCAATATACAGTCATTAGACAATTATCGTGGTATTGCAATTACATCTATACTTTCTAAAATTTTTGAAAAAACTATTTGTGTTAGGATGATATGTTTTTTAGAAAATAATAATATTCTCCATGAAACTCAGCATGGTTTTCGACGATCGGTAGAGTCAGCTTCCAACAAATTTATAAACTTTATAAATAAAAAACTGGATGAAAATGAATATATATATATATATATATATATATGGGTTTTTCTTTTATATGACAGCGGCGTTTGATATTCTGAGTATTGATTTTATTATTGCTAAGCTTGAGCGAGTTGGATTTCGTGGTAACTTTTTAAAATTACTAACTTCATATTTAACGGAAAGAAAAGTTAAAGTTAAAGTTGATGGCCATTTTTCTAAAGAAGACTCTATACATTACGGTGTACCGCAAGGTAGTGTATGTGGTCCTTTAATATTTTTGTTATTTATTAACGACCTCCCAGAAATTTTTAGTGACTTTAAAAATGTCAAAATAATTATGTATGCTGATGACATTTCAATTGCAGTAAGTTCAAAAAATCTTAACTTATTAAACTCTATATCTAAAGAAGTTATCAATAGGTTAACAAACTGGTGTGAGAATAATATGCTAATTCTTAATAATAGCAAAACAGTAACAGTTTATTTTCATAAAAAACGTCTTTTGCCGACAAATAACATAATATCAGTAAATAATTTTAAGTATTAGATTTCCAAATCTGTAAAATTTTTGGGTCTAACTATTGATGAACATCTAGACTGAACAATGCACGTAAATTCAGTATGTGATAAACTGAATAAATCATTTTATGCAATACTACAATTAAAACCAATTTTAGAAATTAAAGCTCTATTAGATATATACTATTCAATGGTTTACTCTCATATTCAGTTTAACGTAATTTTGTGGGGCAATTCATCAGCTTCAAAAAGAGTATTTATTATTCAAAAAAGAATATTGAGAATTATTTATAATTTAGAGCATAGAAGTTCTTGCAGAGAACTATTTAAAGAAAAGAAATTATTAACATTTCCGTCAATTTATATTTATAAAGTATAAATATTTATAAAACAAAATAAACATAATTTTTGTAATGTTGGTAAAAATCATGCATACAACACTAGAAATGGAGAAAAATTGTTAATACTAAAACATACATCTAAACTGTTTGAATTGTCACATACATATGTAGGAATACAATTATTTAACAAGATACCAAATACTATCAAAAACCTAGATTTAAAGCGTTTTAAATTTGTAATAAAAGATATTTTATTAATCAATACTCTTTACTCTGTTTCAGAATTTTATAATATAGATTTTAGTAATTTTTAAAAAAATGTTTTTATGTAATATTTTGTTATATGTATTTTTACCTGTATTAGTAGTAATATTTTTTAAATGCTTTATTAATTTTATATGTTTTATATTTTAAACTTTAATGACGTTTGCACACTGTATAACTATGTATTACTGGATTGTGCAAATAAAATAAATATAAAATAAATAAATAATAAATAATGACCTTAGTAGTCGACGCTAAAAAAAAAGTAAAAAAAAAAAATAATAATTATAATAATAATAATAATAATAATAATAATAATAATAATAATAATAATAATAATAATCCACGAGAAATCCTGTAACCTCTACGGAACGCGTCCCCAAGGTGGCGGATAGGGGCAAACTCTCTAGATATAGAGGGTAGGAGCGTAAAGCTTTCGCGGACCAACAGGACACATGATTGTCGGTTTCGGGCGGATGAACTACTTGTGAAATAAGCGTCTGATCTCTAGTTGAGGCGGCTTATTGAAGTCGTCTGTATCCCAGAGGGACGCCCTAAAACATACGCTTTGGTAGGAGCACTGTAAAAATACCACAAATTAGTAAAATTGAGCACATATTAAATAATATTACAAACCTGCCGGTTCCTGAGCTGCGTCAGGGCACGTCTGGAGCTGATGCTGGACGTGACAGCTTGCAAACCATCAGTGATAGGAGTTCTCGGAAACAGGTTTCTATCGGGCAACCAAAAACCCGCGATGTTTCCCAACAAATTTATAGCAATACAACACATCTACAAATCGCACCTACCGACAGTGTTTTGCCGATAATAATACAGGCAACCACCAAGGCTGGAAAACCACGTGAGCAAAGACAATGGTCACTTGATCAAAACAGAATAATTATACGCTCTTACTATATTGTTACACGCAACGAACGTGACAAAATAGGCAAAAACTACATTACTACATTACTCAAAACTACCCAGATCTAAGTACGCTATCAAGGGAACAAATTGCGGATCAAAAACGTGTTATAATTTGCAACAACTTAATAGCACCACCAGAACTTCAAAGATTCCGAGAAGAAGTTGAATTAATTTTAAACAACTCAAAAAAGAACCAGAGATAAATCATACAAAAACTACCAACAATTCTATTAACCTAGAACCACAAAACAAAATTATCAGCAATTATAGTATAGAGAACCAAACACCACAAACCGACAATTGCAAGCAAACTCAAATTGAAATTGAATATTTTAGAAATGTGGCATGTTATCAAAATATGAACCCAAACACTCGAGATCGACTCATTAAAATTAAAACTACAAATGACAATCTAAAAAACATCCAAATGGTAAACACTTTAATAGATAAATCTATTACAGCAAATAGCCAAATTGAAGATATCCACTGCTACGTATACTGTGGTGCAACAACTGTTATTAATCTTGCAATAAACAATGCTCAAAAACCTATACATAATTAAAACCAACGCACAAACAATAACTATTCAAAACTTCCCTGGAGAACTCGTATTGAAACATCAATCAAAGATTGCAGAAAAACTATTGGTCAATTAACAAGATATGTTCAAGGACATAGTAACAAAAAACTTTTAAAAAACTTAACACCAATATTTAACCACCTTCAAACAACCGCTCAGTCCAATACTGCAGAACACCATCAAAAAGCACTCACTTTCTTAGAACTCCAATAACAAAAACTTGCAGCTTTATCTTTACGACTACGACGATATAAAGACTCTTGTGAAAAAAAGAGACAAAACAATCTATTTGACAATAGCCAACGAATATTCTACAGACAACTAGAAAAAAACAAAAATGAAAATCTAAAATTACCAACAAGCGCAGATACCCAAACTTATTGGCAAAATATATGGTCAACACCCACCTGCCTGTCAACTCTCTTTAAAATGTTCACAAAAATAATAACAAACAAAATTAACAAACATTTAGAACTAAACAACATTATAACTCCCGAACAAAAAGGCTGCAGAAAGAGATCAAGAGGATGCAAGGAACAACTAATTGTTGACAACATAGTTACAACACATGCGCAACAACAAAAAAGGAACTTATATATGAGATATATTGATTATAGAAAAGCCCGATCTCTAACACACTAAAGCAAACAAATTATGGGTTCAAACTACAACAGTCAAGCCAGAGTATTCGAGTAAACCATCCATTGTATATGGATGACATAAAAGTATAACCCAGCACAAGAAGCCAGTTAAAACAAATAATGACTCTTATTGATACAACATCGAAAGATATCAGAATGTCATTTGGTATAGAAAAATGTAAAATAAACTACATTGATAAAGGAAAGTGGAAAAAGACAGAAGATATTATAACATCATCAAACCAACACATTAAACAATTAAACCAAACTGACACATACAAATATCTTGGAATTAGGCAAAACTCAACAATAAACCATACTGAAATTAAAAAAATATTTACGGAAAAATTAAATTAATACAAAAAACTAAGTTAAATGCAAAAAATATATCAACTGCCATTATTACATATGTTATACCATCACTTAGTTACTCCTTTGGGATCATAAAGTGGTCAAACACAGATCTAGAAAATTTTGGTAGACTTACCCGCACTGTAATGACAAACTACAAAATGCACCACTCAAGATCATGTAAACAAAGAGTCAACATTCCACGAAACAAAGGAGGACGAGGTGTTACTAATATAAAACAGCTTTATCTAGAAGAAATCTCAACACTCAATAACTACTTCCACTCAATATCAAATGACATGCTATATTCCGCTTTAATTTGTATAGACAACTATTCAACACTAAATCTAAAAGAATGACATTAACTAAACGAGACGATGCAATAACAAAATGGGAAAGAGAATGGGAAAACAAACAACTGCATGGAAAGCACTTTTACAAAACTCACAAAAATAACATTTCATTTGAATGGACTAATAAATGGTTACACAACGGATATCTGATGCCAGAAACAGAGGGATTTTTCTGTGTCATTCAAGACCAATCAGTTAATACTATGAATTACAAAAAATATATACTCAACGAAGATGTTATCGATAAGTGCCGAAAATGCAACAAGCCGTACGAAACAATAACAAAATACACTAATAGACATAACAAAGTTGCTGGAATTATACATCAAGAGTTAGCTCAGCAAATGTCAACAACAAACAATAAAAAACAACCGTTCTACAAATACACTCCACAACAAGTTATAGAGAGCTAGTCACATACATTGATTTGGGACCTACCAGTACAAACCGACAAATTAATAGTGCACAACCGACCCGATATAATCCTAAAAGATAAAAATAATAACCATACTTACCTTATTGATATTGCTGTACCAGGAACAGAAAACATCAAAAAGAAAATAATTGAAAAGAAGGAGAAATATGCAGAACTGAGACTGAGTTACTTCTGCTTTTCTACAACTTCTATTTGCTCGTGGCAATAACAGTTGTCAGATCTTTGGTCTTTGTGTAAACATTTGGATTCATAAAAAATCAGGTTGATTTGTTCTTCTTTTTTTTGCTGATGTGGTGATACTATATGAACCAATTTTGTTTTTTCTTTGTTGATAGTGAGTCCTTTATTGGGAGCCCATTTTTAAAACTTCTCCTTTAATTCTATTATTTTCTAAAATATTTATTAGAGTATTATGGTCAAGAGTATCAAATGCTTTTGAAAAGTCGACGAATAAGCACAAAGCGTGCATGTTCTTATCCAATGCTTGGTTAACTGTATTCGTGAATTTCTCAAGTAGTTGGATTGTGCCTTTTGATTTCTGATATCCATATTGATTGATGTCTATTAATTCATTTTCTTCCAAATACACTGTTAATGTTCTTTCAATGTATCTTTCTAATACTTTTGATACAGTTGGTAGTATAGAGATTGGTCTGTAGTTTTTAGGACTGTCTCTTTTTCCTGACTTATAGATGGGGCAAAGGATTGCCTTTTTTAAAACATTTGGTATCTTCTTTTGTTCAATGGTTAGATTGATAAGTTTGGTCATTGGTTTTTTTTTTATTTCCTTTACGGTATCTATGAGGTCTTTTGTTTTAATTTCGTCGTGACCTGCTGGTTTGGCATGGTTCATAGACATGATAATTTTTTTAATACTTTCAGGTGTCGTTTCTGGTATTTCCAATAATTGTATTTGATTTGTTTTCTCTGTTTTATTATGCAGTATTTTGCTACATGGTTTGGCAAGAGATTCTGTTTGATTTTTAAATGTATCAGTAAACTGCTCAAGTATCTTGCTGGTGTCTTGTTTAAATTTTTTTATCAATCTTTGGTCTTCTGATTTTCTTCTGTTTCTTTCCAGTGTTTCATTGATTGATTTCCACGTTTCTTTCATATTTGATTTTGCCGAGTTAAATAGTTTTGTATAGTGTTCTCTTTTAGATCGTTTAATCATGTTTGTAACTTTATTTCTAGCTTTGTTATAACGTTTTCTAAACTCATTCTTTATACTGTTAGATTCTGTACAACGTTTCCATATTTGAAACTTTCTATCTTGTTCTTGCATTTCTTTCAAAATTTCTCCATTAATCCATATTTTTGTGGTTTTCTTTGTTGTCGTTTTTTAGTTTTAGTGCATGATTCTTTGCAATCTTTATGTATCTGATTTATTTGATTTAGTAGTTGGTCTGGGTCATTTAATTTGTCTAACTGCTTTTTCTTTATTAATTGAGCAAGTTTCCAGTTTAATAGTACCAATAATTAAATAATGGTCTGATATTTTTGTTGTCAAAACTGCTGTGGTCATATCTTCTTTTTGACATCTGTAATAGATGTGGTCTAGACATGATTTTACAAGATTGTTTCCTCTATATTTTTCTCTAGTAAATTTATTTATTTTTTTTATAAAGCCATGCCCATACAACATTTCTTCATAATCTTCTGTATTTTTTGAACTTGTTAATATGTCTATATTTATGTCTCCAATGATAACCATCTTTTTTTCTTCTTTTGTTTTGAGAAATGTGTCAATTTCTTCAAGGAAAAGTTTTATGTTGCCCGGTGGTCTATACAAAATTAGTGTAGAAACGACTGTTTTGTTTGGATATACAATTTTTGCGTAGATTGCTTTGGTATGTAACATGTTGCATTCAATTATAACTACATTTAAGTTTTCTCGAAAATACACCATTATTCCACCACCCAAATTTTTGTCTCTTAGTTTAGTATGCATATTAAATGAGTCAATAGAGAAAAACTTTTTGACAATTTCAACTTTGCTGGAGCAAGCTTTTACTTCTGATAATACCATAATGTGTAGTTTAGGTAAACTGTTGTTGATAAGATTGATATATTCATCAAAGTGAGCAAATATAGAGTTTATATTTAAGTAATTAATAGTTAAAGTGTTTTCCATTGCCAGATCGCACAAATTAGAGAGATATGTAATGACCTGACAACTGGTGTTATTTTGGGTAAGATTTAAGTCTGTATAGTTTAATGTTTCCTCTTCGTGTTCCATTTGATGTGTTATATCCATTTAGTTGATTTATTTAATTTATTAGAGCAATATCTTCTTCCGTTTGAATGTGTATGATCTTGGATCCTTCAGTCTTTCTTGCAAGAACTTTGCAGTTTTTAATAATAATAATAATATTAATAATAAAATAATAACTGACAAAACAATACATCATAATAGACCAAACCTCACATTAATAGATAAAAATGATAAAACTACATATATTATAGATATTGCAATCCCTAACACTAATAACATCGAAAAAACGTACAACGAAAAAATGGAAAAATATACAGCGTTAGCAGATAAAATACAGAGAATATGGGCAATGGAAAAAGTGGTAATTGTACCGCTTATAATATCAAGCACCGGAATTATTCCCCATAGTTTTCAGAAAAATATAAAAATTTTAAACTTACATAACAATATTTATATAAAAACTCAAAAATCTGTAATTTTAAACACCTGCCGTACAGTCAGAAAATTTTTAAAATAATTTTTAAGATTATATAACGCCTTTGGTGTATGCCCATCGTTATATAAACTGCTACCGGTGTTAACCGAGAAAAACAAGAATAATAATAATAATAATAATAATAATAATAATAATAACTATAACAACGGATAAATGCAGACGATGTCATATTCAGTCAAAAACAATACAGCATGTAACATCTGGTTGTAAAATACTGACACAAACCGATTACCTACAAAGACACAACCACGTGGCAAATATTATACATCAACATCTTGTAAAAAACACTAAGTTGCCAACAGTAGATTTACCGTATTATAAGTACATAGCAGAACCAGTACTTGAAAACAACTTGTTCAAATTGTATTATGACCGAGCAATAATAACGGATAAAACCATACATCACAATCAACCGGACTTAACACTAGTTGACAAAAATCATAAAACTACGTATGTAATAGACATTGCCGTTCCTAATACACATAATATTGAGAAAACTTATACGGAAAAAGTTGAAAAATACACTGATTTGGCAGATGAGATACGCAGGATCTGGGGAATGGATAAAGTAATTATAGTACCATTAATTATATCAAGTACTGGCATTATTCCTCACAGCCTGCATAAATACATGTCGAACTGTCTGGTATTTACCCGGCGTTATAAGTAACTGCTACCGGAATTGTTCGAGAAAACAAAATAATGATAATAATAATACAAATAATAATAGTAATCCCCCTCGTGGGTACTACCTTGTCGTGGTGAGGAGGCTGAGTAACTTCTGCTTCAGCTACGCCGGCGGGAGTTTAAAACTCTTGGCAGGGCCACCCATGCCGGATGGGTCAATGAGCAGAAGCCAAACCAAATGTACCCAAAGCCATTTCTGGCTACCTTCCCTATTTATCCTGTCATTTCCATTTCTACCCCTAACCTTCTTTTCCATTCGATCCCAACCTGGCGGTAGGAAAAACGCACTTTTTTTATAATGATGTCAAAATCAAATTCACGCCCCCAGTCCGTGCCATCAGTTAAATCTGACAGGGGCTTCATAATCGGCACAGATTCGGCAACTACCGGAGTGGGAAAACAATGCTCCAGTAGCGCAGTGGCTGATTGTTCGAAAGTTGGTGCAACTGATCGAGTTGTACCAATGGATAATGCTAGCCGGTCCCCATCCTATGACAAATTGGACTCCTCAGCTTCTTCTTCGACAAAAGGGAAGAAGTCTGGTAAAGTTATATTATATTATATTGTCAAACAGTGCCAGTGATGAGAAGGCGGGACTTGTCCCTCGGTTCATCCTGGTCACTAGAGAAGAAGGCAACTTTGATAAAGTAAGCCCCTTCTTAATAAGTAAGTGTTTATACGGGCTGATCGGTGATACTAAATCTATTAAGAAGGTCAGAGATGGCCTTCTTGTAGAAACGGTTACAGCCGCTCAGTCATGGAAATTGCGAAAATGTAACCGTATCTCAGATATGAACGTGACAGTCTCAGCACACAAAAGATTGAATTCCTGTAAAGGGATTGTCTACTGCAGAGACTTTTTAAATTGCACGTTCGAGAAAATTGTAGAGAACATAAGTTGTCAGGAAGTTATCGAAGCGCGTCGCATTTCTAACATGCGCGACGGAAAACGCAAAAAAAACTTAATCATATATTGACGTTCAACCGCCCTCAACTTCCCACCAACGTAAAAGGGGCTTTTTATAGCTTCCCAGTCAGGGCATATATTCCAGCACCAATGCGTTGCTTCAAATGTCAGAGGTTTGGACACACAGCTGCTCGTTGCTCCAAAGAGCAGATTTGCACGTGTGGAAAACCTCTGCATGAAGGTAGCGAATGTCAACAGCCAATTACGTGTATCAATTGCGAAGGAAAACATTCCGCAAGATCACGTAATTGTCCAAAATATAAAGAAGAATTCGCTATCAAAGAAATCATGACTAAGAACAAATTATCCTATTTTGAAGCACGCAAATTGGTATTAGTCTCTACACCAATTGCCGGAATATCATACGCCTAAGCAGCAACTGCATCAAAAAACTCAGTGGATGTGAACAAGCTTATAAGTAAACTTTTGCCGCCCCTTATTGCTGCATTAAGCGGGCACAATCAATTTCTTACAGCAAATAGACCGCGAATACCGGTCATTAAACCAAACATGCCCCCGCCAAAACCTCCGGGGCAGCAACGGTTAAGGAAAACTTTAGTTTCCTTAACCAAAAACGTAGAGGAAGCACCCCCACACATTCTCAGGTTGGCCTTAAAACCGACCTGACCAAATTTGTTTTGGCAGATACGCCAAAACAAATAGATCAGTCTGATCCGGGTAAACGGAAGCGGGATGGCCCTTCTTACAGCAACGGTGACGACGAATCCAGTTCGGCATCAGAACTTCCTGTTGTCGACAGTGGAAGTAACCGAGGAAGAAGAAGAAGAAAACCTGGCTGGAAAAAGGGCAGATCACGCTCCCAGCTGTAAGCCTTCTATTATGTTTTTTAATTAAGTGTTGAATAGTACCGGCACTGCACTCACTGCAGTCCTTTACAACTGCAGTGTCATTTGTGTACTTGTATTGTTCTTTCTTATTTAAGGTTCTGGCATTAAAGATTGTTTTATTTTTAATGTCATCTGTGATACTAGTTTTAAGTCTTATATATTTTATGGTTCTGGCATCAGGGTATTTTACAACTTTGATGTCATCTGTGATATTAGCTTTAAGAATGTATTTTTTGCCTAGTCTACGTCCAAACATCAAAGTTTTTTTACAACTTTGATGTTTTATTTGTTTTGTGTTAACTTATTTTAATAGCTATCCGTCTATTACGTGTTATTTAATTTTTAAATTATTTTATTTATTTAATAGTTATCTAAAATTATGGAGACGATAGTACAGTGGAATTGCAACGGTTGCAAACGCAGCTACTGTGAGCTGACAATTATCCTGGTAAAGCACATGCCTTTTTGCAAGTGCTTGCAGGAAACGCACTTTAAACCCCAAGAAAACTTCAATCTTTGGGGCTTTACGTGCACAAGAAGTGACGTTCTGCCGGGTGCCCGAGCCAAAGGTGGAGTCGCTATTTTTCTGAGGGAAAATTTACCGTTCGTCTCCACGTTTAGCCACACGTCTATCGTGGAATATATTAGAAGACCTTCACGGTAGCGATTACTTTCCCATCGTTATTAAAACTATTGTCAAACGGGTCAGACAGTCCGTCCCCCGCAAATGGTGTCTCGACCGCGCAGACTGGCACGGTTTTTAAGCCAGTCTAGTCCCACCAGAGTCAAATGGTGAGGATGTCGAAACCACCGTGAAGGTTTTTACTAATTGTATTGTCCGAGCAGCAGATGTATTTGTCCCAAAGTCCAGCGGGCAGCTGGCCGGTCCGTCGGTTCCTTGGCGGAACGACGATATTCGAGTAGCTGTGGAAGAGAAAAAGAAAGCTTCGTCGACGGAGGCAATGTCACCGAAGCGGCCAACATTGCAGACGCATTGGCAACTCAATTTGCGTCTGCCAGTAGCTCTCAAAATTATAGTAAACAATTTCTGCGTCAAAAAGATCAATTAGAAACTCAGCTAAATTTTTCTTCCCCGGACTCTTTGCCCTACAACTCTTTCTTTTTCTTAAAAGAGTTGGAAACGGCAATTAACGGTATGGGTACCTCCTCCGCATCGGGACCAGACAACGTGCCTTATCAGGTTATCCGGCAGTTTCCCTCCCGCATGACGGAGCGGTTGCTGGAAATCTACATCCTGATATGGGAAAGCGGCATCTACCCTTAATGTTGGAAAGAGGCAATTAACCTGCCGTTGTTAAAGCCGGGCAAAGATCCAACAACGTCAACAGCTACAGACCAATTTCACTTACCTGCTGTCTCAGTAAACTTTAAAAAAAAATGATCAACAACCGTCTGGTGTGGATGCTGGAAAGTAACGGTCTTTTAGCTAAATACCAGGCGGGTTTCAGACAAAATCACAGTACTGTTGATCATTTAATCTGTCTAGAAAATTCTATCCAAGACGCCTTCTTAGCAAGAAAACATTTTGTAGCGGTGTTTTTTGACCTGGAAAAGGCGTATGACATGACTTGGCGATATGGAATTTTGCAGAAGCTGCACGCATGGGGATTCAGAGGCCGTATGCCCCTTTTTCTTGAGTTTTTCATGCGCGATCGCAAATTTAAAGTAAGGGTGGGAACCACTAACTCGGAGACATTATGTCTAGAGAACGGTGTTCCCCAAGGGTCGACAATCATCGTCACCCTTTTTGCGATTGCGGTTCATGATATTGCGGCTTCGGTGGTTACACCTGTACAAAAATGCCTGTACGTCGACGACTTGCTGATCTACATGGCGGGAGATACCATCCTTGCCATAACACGTCAACTCCAGATCACCATCGACAAAGTGGACAGAGAAGCAGAGGCGAGAGGTTTTTGCTTTTCTACGACAAAAACCTCGTGCGTGCATTTTTGCCGCCTCAGAAGACCTCAACGGGACCCCGCGCTTGTTTTGCGAGGTTCCAGAATCACGTGCGTCGAAACAGTTCGTTTCTTAGGGCTCGTGCTCGATAGGACCTTATCCTTTCGGGCACATAATAATGAATTGGTTACAAAGTACAAAAAAGCCTTGAACGTGATCAAGTGCTTGGCCAACAATAACTGGGGTGCACGGAGAGAGGTACTGTAGCGGCTGTACAAAGCTCTCGTTTGCATACGTTGACTACGGCTGCGCGGTATACTCATCCGCCAGAAAATCCCGGTTAAAAGCCCTAGACGCAGCTACAACGCAGGCATTCCGGACGAGTCCTGCACCGAGTCTTTGCTGCAAGTCGGTTGTACCTCCTCTAGCCGCTCGTCGCTTTGTATTTACGTACGCCGCGGCGATGCGAGCAAAGAGGGGTCACAACAACCGACTCATATTTACCGCCAACAAAACGCAGCAACGCAAATATAGACTCAGGCCTACCGTCAGTAGGAACTAAAGGAGAGTCTTAATGTTAATTATCTGATGGTATTCGAGGTCGGTTCTGGCTAATTTCCACCCTGGCTGATGCCGAAAGTTATAGCTCGTCTTGATCTGACCTCCGTAAGTTTCTTGAAATTGTTGCCGAATAGCCAGACTCTCAGCGGTTGTATACGGACGGTTCGAAAACAAATCGGGGAGTGGGAAATGCCATCTTGGTCTCTCCCTAAAAAAGCCTCCGTATACACCGCAGAATTATATGCATTACATAAAGCCCAGCTAAACTGTGAGACGTCATCTCACAGTTCGTTCCTCTTTTGTTCCGACTTGCTGAGTGCCATCCTAAGTATATAGTCTATGTACTCGGTCGATCCGCTAGTCCAGCTTGTACAAACTTCAATATTCCGCTTAGCCGGGTTTGGACAAAGAGCTATCTTTGTGTGGACTCCGGGTCATGTGGGTATCGAGGGCAAGGAGCTGGCCGATAAAGCCGCCCGTCAGGCGGCTGACGCGGATCTTACGGACAACATTCCCGTAAGACCCGATGATCTCAAAGGCGTCATATCAAAGGTCATTGAAGATTGGCAAAGAGTATGGAACGGCTTTGAAAGCAAATTAAAGAAAATCAAGCTCTCCGTGACGGCATGGAAGTCGCCGGTAGATCTCAACAGGAGAGAGGAGGTCGCCCTATGTCGCTTGCGCATAGGCCATACTAACTTGACCTCTTCGTATCTCCTGACCGGCGACGAACAACCAGAATGCCAAACATGTCACGACCCTCTAACGGTGAAGCACATTTTAGAGAAATGTCAAGCCTACCTTCCCCACCGTAATCGGCTCAAGCTCCCTAACAATGTGGCGTCTATTTTATCAAATCAAGAGAAGTCCATGGGAAGGTGCGTCCAGTTTTTGAAAGACGCAGGACTTCTGAAGCAGGTGTAAACAAGTTTTTGTGTTGTCTTACAATGATTTTGGTGTTAATTTATTAATTTATTTTTATTGATCAGTTTGTGTTGTTGAGTCGTTTAAAGCATCGTAGTCTTTTACAACTTTGGTGCAATCTGTGATATTAGGTTTAGTAAGTTTTTAGAGACTGGCATCGAAACATTTTAAAGCTTCGATGTCATCTGTGATATTAAGCTAGGTTGTGATATTAGATTAAGTTGTGATATTAGGTTTAGTTACTTTAGTTTTTAGGGTCTGGCATCGAAGCATTTTACAGCTTCGGTGTCATCTGTGATATTAGGTTAGGTTAAATAGTAAGTTTTGTGATATTAGTTTTTTAATTTAAGCAACTGTGATATTAGATTTAGTTTTTATTTATTTATTTATTTATTTAACCATTTTAATGTGTTGTTTTGTCTCCTCAGGTCTATAACCTGAGGTTATTATTATTAAAATAAATAGCTAATGACCTTAGTAGTCGACGCTAAAACACAACAAAAAAAATAAATAAATAATCATAATAATAATAATAATAATAATAGCAAGTGAAAATATCATAAAAAAAATGAATGAATGAAAAAATACAAAAATACACAGAACTAGCATATGAAATAAAACGAATATGGAAATTAACAAACATAACAATATTACCAATTATAATTTCTGCAACAGGATTAATACCTAAAAAAACGGTAAAAAATTTAAAACTAATAGGAGCTGAAGATACACTAGCAGATCTGCAAAAATCCGTTTTGCTAGACACAGCTTTCTTTACCCTTGGGGAACCCGCGTATATATCAATAAAACACGACAAGTTAGTTAAAAAAAAAAAATATATAATAATTATAATAATAATAATAATAATAATATCAATAATAATAATAATAATAATAGGTGCTTAAAAGGGAAGTTAGAAAATATGCCCAAAGCATTTTATTAAAACCATCTCATCCTAAGTACCGAGAAACACTTGAAAAACAACTTGAACTGAATAAACAGAAAATTGCAGCATTAGGTAATAGAATTAGACAATATCACAAACGTCAGAAACGATACAAACAAAATAAGTTATTTGTCTCTAACCAAAAACAATTTTTCTGACAAATTGATGCAACCATACTACCGTGCTCTACAGTACCACCGCCAAAACAAATGCATGCATTTTGGAAAAACATCTGGAATGGTGAACAACAACATGACAAAACAGCTTACTGGTTAAAATCTGAAAAAAAAAAATTGAAGATCTACAAGAAATGGCACATACAAAATTTACCATAAATCAAATTAAAAAAATTGTCAGCCGGCTAAAAAACTGGTCAGCTGTGGAAAGTGACAATATCCATAACTACTGATGGAAACACATAACGTCAACCCATGTGGCACTAACAAGATCTCTTAATAAACTTCTAGAAGATCCATCTGCAATTCCAATGTTTTTTACAAAAGGACGAACATACATGCTACCTAAAACTCCTAACCCTATAGAACCCAAATCATTCAGGCCTATTACCTGTTTACCTAACGTATACAAAATATTTTCAGCAGCTTTAGCTGAAAAGATAAACAAACATCTAAAAAATAATAACATAATGGCTTGGGAATAGACAGGTTGCAAAAAAAATGCAAAAGGTAGCCAAGAACTCCTGGTTATTGACAGCGTAATTACAAAACAAGCTAAATCTTTATTTATTTATTTATTTATTCAATTGCCTTTTTACCTTTCGGTGTCAGGCGTATACATTATTAGTTTGTGTAATATTTTCTCCATTTCTTCCTATCCTTGGCAATCTCTTTTATTTCTTCCCACGTGTTTCCTTTTCTTGTAGCTTCTTTCTTTATTGCGCTGTTCCATTCTTTTCTGGGTCTTCCTCTTTTTTGTTCTCCTGTTACTCTTGTCTCATAAATTTTCTTAGTATTTCTTTCTTCACTCATTCTTCTGATATGTCCATACCATCTCATTTGACCTTCAATAATTTTTTCTTGTATTGGTTTTATATTTAAATTCGTCCTATATGTCTCGTTCCTTATTTTATCTTTTCTTGTTTTGTTCTCAATCTTCCTAAGAAATCTCATCTCCATAGCATTTATTCTTTCTATTTGTTTTCCTGTCATCGTCCATGTTTCGCTACTATATGTTAATGTTGGTCTGATTACTTTTTTTACAGTTTCTGTTTTTGTTGTTTTTGATATTCCTTTTTTGTTAAAGAAAGTATTTTTTAACATGTTATATATTTTTGCTGTTTTTCCTATTTTGTCCTCTATTTCTTTGTCTAGTTTTCCGTTGCTTTGTATTATTGTTTCTAAGTATCTGTATTGTTCGACCTGTTCTATTATTCTTCCTTTTATTCTTATTTCGTGATTCAGTTTTACTTTTGCAATTATCATGGTCTTTGTTTTTTCATAATTTATTTTCATGTTTATTTTCTTTAGTTGCTCCTCTATTATTTTCATGTTGTGTTGTAACTCTTCTTCGGTTTCAGCAATCACTGCCATATCGTCTGCAAATAGCAGTTCTGCTATTTTTGTTACTTCCATTTTCTAATATCCTATTTTTACCATTTTCATTTTTGTCTTTGCCTGTTTTATTGCCCTGTCTAGCACAATTGAGAAAAGCAATGCGCTTAACACACATCCTTGCTTCACATCTTTTTTCGTTTGGAATTCTTTTGATTCTTCGTTATTCATTCTGACTTCTTCATTCTCAATTCCTTTCTCTTCTAGTTCTTTCCATATGTCCTCTCTCTTGATCCTGTGGAAAGCTTTTTCAAGGTCAACAAAGCATACGTGCATTACTCTATTTTTTTAATTATTTTCTCACTTAATTGTCTTATTATAAATATTAGATCCTGTGTGCTTCTTCCTCTTCTAAATCCACATTGGCTGTCTTCTATTGTTGTTTCTAGTTTGTCTCTCATTCTTTTTTCAATAATTCTTGTGAATATTTTGCTTGGTATGCTCGTTAGTGTGATTCCTCTATAGTTTTCACATTTCCTTTTATCGCCTTTTTTATGTATGGGTAGAATAATTCCTTTATTCCATTCCTTTGGGGTTTTCTCATTCCTCATAATGTCGTTTATTAATTCCGTTATTTGTGTAATTCCCTCATCTCCCATGTATTTCATCATTTCCGGCGTTATTTCATCTATTCCCGGTGCCTTTCCGTTTTTTATTTTCTTAATTGCTTCTATTACTTCGTCTTTTTTTAATTTTTTCTATTTCTTCCTTTCTTCTGTCCTGTAGCAATTCTTCATCTTCTATTGTTTTGTTTTCTTCTGCTTCTTGTTCTGTTAGTTCTTGGAAGTATTGCCTCTATCTTTCCATTATCTTATCTTCTTCCGTTATTATTTTACCATTTTTGTCTTTTATGTTCATCATATTGTATTCTTTTTTTGTTTTAGATGTATTAACGTTCCGTAAAATAGTTTTTGGTTTTGGTTAAAATTTTCATTCATTTCTTTTCCAAATTTTGTTCATGATTTTATCTTTGCTTCTTTTATTATTTTCTTTGTATTATTTCTCTTTTCTTTGTATTTTTCGTAATCTTCTATTTCCTTTGTTTGTAAGTATCTTTTCCATTTTTCTTTTTTGTCCCTTATCTCTTTTTTGACTTCTTCTGTCCACCAATTAGTTTTTTTTTTAGTATCTTTGTTCACTATTTTTGCTGATCCACAGCTTTCTTCTGCAGCTTCTAGAATAATTGGTTTAAAAATTTCCATTTTCCTTCTTTAGTATCTCTTGGTATGCCACTTGTATTTGTTTTTCTTTTAATTTGTATGTTTTTATTTTTATCTTAACTTTTTTCCTTCTTTTGTCTGGTTTAAGTTTTGCTTTCCATTTCATATCCATTTGTAGTAAATGATGATCGCTTCCTATTTCCGCCTGTCTTGTTACTTTTACATTCTTTATCTTGTTCCAGTTCTTTCTGTTAACTAGGTAGTAGTCAATTATTGATTTCTCGTTTCTGGTTGGTTGTGTTCTTGTGTATTTGTGAACTTCCCTGTGTTTGAATTTAGTGTTTGTTATTACTAGATTGTTTTCAATGCATAGTTGGATAATTCTTTCTCCGTTGTTGTTTCTAATTTCTTCTCCGTCTTTTCTCATAGCCTCTTCTATTCCGTTGTTTTGATTTCCTACTCTCCCATTTAGGTCTCCTAGTATCATTATGTTTTCTGCTCCTTCGTCTATTTCTTCTTGTAATTTTGTATAGAAGCTGTCTTTCTCTTCTTTTTTTGCGTCTTTATTTGGTCCGTATGCTACTATCATGGTCCATGTTTCGTTCTCTCCTAGCTTCATTTCTACTGTCATAATTCTTTCATTTATGTGTTTTTCCGGAGCTATTATCATTCCTACTCCTCCTTTTGCTCTATCCTTTTCCTCCACTCCTGTCCACATTAACCAATAACCTCTATGTATTCTTTCTATCCCTTGCCCTTTCTTTTTTATTTCCGTTATTCCTAGTATTTCTATTTTTTGGTTTATCATTTCTTCCACCAGTTCAGCTTCTTTTCCCATGTATCCTCTTATATTCCATGTTCCTACTCTTTCTTCTTTATTTTTCTTTTTTGTACTTTTGCTATTTTTGTTCCTTTTGTTTACATCGTTTGCCGTCGAGTTTATCATCTTTCTTATACCATTTTCTCGCCGTGTATTTTTCTTTTTTCCTAGCCGTTTTCCTATTAGTTTTTTGGATCTTCAACTTCTTCTAAACTTTTTATTTCTTTATTCCATCTATATTCCTCTCCGTTAATTATTAACTTACGGTAACCTATTCTTACCCTCTTGCCATTCGATTTTTCTTCTCTTGCTATGTCTCTAATTTCTTTTTGTACGTATCTTTCTTCATGGGTTAGGTCACTGTCAATGTAAATTCTGGTCCAAAACAAGCTAAATCTAAACAACGTAATATATCCATAGCTTGGATAGACTATAAAAAAGCCTATAACTCCGTTCCTCATTCGTATCTTTTAAAAATATTAAAATTGTACAAAATCAACAATTCTATTATTAACGTACTTAAATTACTGATGTCTAATTGGCGCACAATTATCCATGTTAAAAGTTACAACAAATCTTACACTACAGATGAGATTAAAATAAAAAGAAGAATTCTCCAAGGTGACACATTAAGTCCCTTGTGGTTTTGTTTGGCTCTTAATCCTCTTAGTAGCATACTTAACAATTCAAAATATGGGTATGCACTAGAAAAAGACAAAACAATCTTACATCTGTTTTATATGGATGATTTGAAATTATATGCAAGGGACGATGAACAACTGAGGTCCGAGTTAGAATTAGTAAAATCATTTAGCAAATTGATCAACATAAAGTTTGGTATAGAAAAATGTGCTGTGCTTCATGCCAAAAAAGGTAAAATCACAGAACTAAACAACTGCCAACTTATGGATGGAACTGTTGTTAGTGACCTTACAAATTCAAATTACAAATACCTAGGAATTCAACAAGCACTTAATATAAAACAAAGTGAAAATAAACAACGCATAAAAACGGACTTACTCGACCGAGTAAAACGCATATTAAAAACGGAACTATATGCTAAAAATAAATTTCAAGCTATAAACGCATGGGCTATACTTGTAGTACAATATACGTTAGGGGTGCTAAACTGGTCTAAAACTGATATACAAAGCTTAGACAGTGCAATAAGAACAATGCTTACCAAGCATAGATTACACCACCCAAACTCAGCAATTGAACGTCTGTATTTTTTTAGAAATAGAGGAGGCAGAGGACTAGCAAACTTAGAAACGCTAAACTATAAACAAATATGCAGACTCCGAAACTATTTTTACAAACATAATTCCGTACTGGTTAGTACTCTTGTAAAGCTGGATAAAGGATACTCAGCGCTTAATCTAACAGCAACCGACTTAACGCACTCATTCACTCTAAACGATCTCGAAACGTCCTGGAAAGAAAAAACATTGCATGGTAGATTTTATGCTAGTTTAAAATCCGACAATATAAATAAAACAGAATCAACAGCATATCTTAAAATGGGCTAATTGTTTGGGGAAACTGAGGGATTTATTTCTGCTATCTAAGACCAAGTTATCTCAACAAAAGCGTATAGACGATACATTTTAAAAGAAGATTTAGATTCAATAATGTGTAGAATGTGCGGCAAACAACAAAAATCAATTCAACATTTGGCATTGGGGTGTAGCTACATGGCGCCAACATACTACACAGAACGATATAATAATGTTGCTAAAATTCTGCACCAAGCAATATGCAAAAAAATAAGTGAATCTCAACCATATTATAAGTATAACCCAAAACCCGTTTACGAAAATAATGACTGGAAAATATACTGGGATCTGACCATACAAACCGATAGACAAGTTGAACATAATAGACCCGATATTGTCGTTTGGGAAAAGGTTACAGAGAAAGTATATCTTATAGATGTATCTATACCATTAGATAAAAACGTAGAAACATCATATAAGGAAAATCAGAAAACTACTTACCACTTCAAATTCATTTAAAAAATGGTTGGAGTTTAAAATTTATTAAAACCTTACCGATAATTGTTACAGCTAACGGGCTTGTCAATAAAAACTTACCTGGACACTTAGATGAATTGGGGTTAAATATATCTAACATTAAATGGATGCAAAAGGCTACATTATTAGGCACAACATCTATAATACGTAAATGCTTGAATAAGTAGGTGACAAATGGGATAGTCATGGCTTAAAGCAAGCCCGGCTATGCCAAAACACCAAAGCAATCTGTAAAATTAAAAAAAAAAAAAAGAAGTAAGACAACGCACATTATGGACAACAACAATAGAAAATAATATAATTTTATATAGGAAAATAATGTATGAACTTTTTAAAACAGAATATCCAAATATAATGACAACAAAACAACAAATTGCTGATCAGAAAAGAGCAATAATTAAAAATAAATTACTTCCAAATATTACAATTAAAGAAATTAAATAAAGTATTTTTAATAAACATAGAAACGCTGAAAAACAATATGCAAACAAAGATATAGAACTTCTTGAAAATATAAACATAATTTTTAATAACATTCTTATTATTAATGATATAACTAGTCATAACGATTATAATGAAATTGAGCAATCCAAAAAAATCGACCGTTAATTCCTAAACAAATATTATCAAACAAATTTACAAACATAGTAAACAAGTAGTAGTACGATCAATTTTAAAACAACTCATCTAATGCAACTACATATTAGGCTTAGTAGTATTTAGTTAAACCAGGTTAACCTGTAAAAAAAATAAAAATAAAAATAAATAAATAAATAAATAAATAAATAAATAAATAAATAAATAAATAAATAAATAAATAAATAAATAAATAAATAAATAAATAAATAAATAAATAAATAAATAAATAAATAAATAAATAAATAAATAAATAAATAAATAAATAAATAAATAAATAAATAAATAAATAAATAAATAAATAAATAAATAAATAAATAAATAAATAAATAAATAAATAAATAAATAAATAAATAAATAAATAAATAAATAAATAAATAAATAAATAAATAAATAAATAAATAAATAAATAAATAAATAAATAAATAAATAAATAAATAAATAAATAAATAAATAAATAAATAAATAAATAAATAAATAAATAAATAAATAAATAAATAAATAAATAAATAAATAAATAAATAAATAAATAAATAAATAAATAAATAAATAAATAAATAAATAAATAAATAAATAAATAAATAAATAAATAAATAAATAAATAAATAAATAAATAAATAAATAAATAAATAAATAAATAAATAAATAAATAAATAAATAAATAAATAAATAAATAAATAAATAAATAAATAAATAAATAAATAAATAAATAAATAAATAAATAAATAAATAAATAAATAAATAAATAAATAAATAAATAAATAAATAAATAAATAAATAAATAAATAAATAAATAAATAAATAAATAAATAAATAAATAAATAAATAAATAAATAAATAAATAAATAAATAAATAAATAAATAAATAAATAAATAAATAAATAAATAAATAAATAAATAAATAAATAAATAAATAAATAAATAAATAAATAAATAAATAAATAAATAAATAAATAAATAAATAAATAAATAAATAAATAAATAAATAAATAAATAAATAAATAAATAAATAAATAAATAAATAAATAAATAAATAAATAAATAAATAAATAAATAAATAAATAAATAAATAAATAAATAAATAAATAAATAAATAAATAAATAAATAAATAAATAAATAAATAAATAAATAAATAAATAAATAAATAAATAAATAAATAAATAAATAAATAAATAAATAAATAAATAATCTATCTTTATAATCTTTATTTTAGTTATTTCCAATTATTACTTGTCTAAAATACTCTGACCTAATATAGTTTAATCTTTAATCAGAAGAGTATTGCTTAGAGTTAAATAAACTTGCTATCAAGTTTAAATCATTTAAGTGGCGTTATTGTTCAACAACTGTTTAACTTATTTAACTAGATACAGCAATTAAAAATGCATTTTTACAGAATCAACATCTTGTTGCTGTATTCTGACATGACGTAGTGATTTAATATTCTACAAACTTTTCATTCAAGGGGTATTCGTTGATGTATAGCATTGTTTATAGAGAATTAGACTAATAACAATGAATTTACATTTTGTACCAGCAAAACGTTGTTTATCCATTTTTGTAGAAAGCAAACGGTGACCCTTTACTATATTTTAAAGAAGAACCTATTCCTGTTCGGAAAAGTGTACAAATTCTTGGTGTCATATTTGACCGTGCTTTGACTTAGCGTCCTTGTGTATTAAATCTGAGAAGAAATGTTCCGGTGCTTAATTTACTTAGGTCGTTGAGTGAAAAATTATGAGAAGCGGATCAAAAAACAATGCTGTTTTTAATTTTTTTTGTTACGTTCAAAATTTGATTATAATTTTATAATATTTGCCTCTCCAGCTCTATCTACATTACGTATTGTGGATCCTGTCTACAATACAGGAATTTGTATAGCAACTGGCGCATTCCGCACAAGTTCTATTGCTAGTGTTTTGAGTTAGGTACGCCGCAAAACTGAAAATTAAACGCTTGCATGCAACGTTTCCTGTTGAATAGATATATAAAAAAGTTGTTGATGGTAGATCCTTAAAGTTAAAAAACCAGAACAAGTACACAAATGTCTTTTTTTACTGCCTCTACCAAAACCATCTGTTTTGGCCTTAAAACACCGGCCAAAACGATGATTTAAAAGCCTTTGAGTCTAAAAAACTTTTGCGGAATTTGATTGGTTGTAAATCACAATTTTACATGACGTCATATTTTAAAACCTAACAGTAGTAGCAAGTTATAATAAACTTGAAATTTCTTAAAACAATGTTTTTATTTAGGGTAGGCAAAAAAATATTGAGTGTAACTTGTGTCAAAATGCTTTAACAGACCTCCGTATTGCTAAGCTCTTTAATAACGGAGGAAATCAATAAAAATATTATTATCTTTTTGCAAAGTACATATAAAGTTATCTTGAATTTCTTGCAGCATATAGACAAATTCAATCGCAATTTATACAATCTATAAGCTGCAAAAATTTCAAGATGATCTTATATTTATTTTTTTTACATTTTATTGGTTTTCTCCGCTATTAAAAGAAAAGAAAGATGTGAGTGTCGAACCAAAATTTATATCTTAGCAAAGGCTTTGAAAATACATATAGGTTAGATGTATGACTTTTTTGTATCAATAATAAAAAAATTAAGTTTATCTGTACGTGTATTTTTTGGAGATCGAGACAAGTCGGAGATTGAGATTTGTTTATGAATACCACCCTACGTACATTTTTGTAATTAAAAAAAAACGCTTTTTTGACAACTACACTTGTTTTTGGAGTGACACATTTATTAACAAATTTTTTACGCCTTTTACTTTCATGACGTTTGTTATTTAAAACACCAAACATTTCATTTCTTGTTATTTTTTTATAATTTTCTTAAAGACTCCTGCACTTTTAAAACATTTTTTTTAATCATCAAATAATTAAATAGGTTCTGCTAAAAAACTACTTTTTATTAACTTTTGTTGGTTTTGCTTACAAAAATATGGTTAGTTATTTTTTTTCTTTTTTTTTAATTTCTATATCTTTTACAAAAACTTTCTTTAATTGTTTTGGAAGTGGTTGCAAGAAACTAACAAAATTTCCTTAAAATAATCAAAATTATCAGCATAATAAAAAAAGGCATCTAGTTTTAAATGAGGTAAGATTTTATTTGGTCTATGGTGAGTTATATACATTACGAATAAAATGTTAGAAATGATTTTTGTACATATAATTTTAGAAACTTAATAAAAAACAAAAAGCACTTAAATAATAATGAGAACTCATTTTGAATTATAAAGTCAGTCAACTCAGCATAACACATCTATATAAAAAGTTTGTAACCTTGTTGCTATATATTTTATGCATGCTTTTTATATGTTAGCTGCAAGATTATATATTAGAATAATAATCATCATACAAGTACTGTAAGGCCATTCATTTTATTTGTGTTTTAAGTCATGATTTTTTAAATAATTTATTATTAGTAATAACATTATTTATTGTTATTATTTAATTTTTATAATTGCCATATCAAGGTTTATATAATATGTATTATTAAAATGCTATCGAGTTTTTAATATCTCAATCCTTCCAATAATTATATTACTGCTTGAGAACTCTGTTAATTGTTAATTAAAACGGTTTTAATATAATACACAATTTAAATATTTCCGGTTCTCCTTAATTGCAAACAAAGATGCATAATTATTAGTATTATTTTTAATTGTATAAGAACTTGTTTTTTGGATTCTTTTCGCATGAAGGTCAAAAATGTTTGCAACTCATTAATACTTCGCAATATAGTATTTTGATATAATGAACTTAATCATATTTGAAGGTTGTAGTTAATTACAATGTTATAATTAACTATTAACAAAATATAATGTAAAATTGATGTAATGAGGTAGTTAATTAGTATCTATAAACAATTAAAATATTGTTGAAGTATTGAAGTTTGCGATCAGATTTAATCTGTTTGACTATCTTTTAATATAAAACTTCTGTTGAATGATTTGAATTTGTTTTTTTCAGATACATATACAGGGAAAGTAAAAATTGACTATCGATGTGAAGCGAACAATCGCTGCTAATAAAATTATGTTTACTTAAAATGCAATGGTTTGTTTATTATATTATATTATTATTGTTATAGAAAATATTAAAACAATTTACTATTAGTTCATCAAGATGGTTGCGACGGTTACTATGTGGTACTTCATATTTAATAAGTAAATAAAACAACTACTATGTTTTTACCACTAATTTATTATTGTAAAATTATATATAAGGCATATACAATTTTACAAAATACATTTCACGACTTAAGTTTCAACGTTTTACGGTCATTATCAAATGAGAAACAAATGAATGAAACAATACATATATATACATTCACCAATTGCTCTGTATATATATATATATATATATATATGTATTGTTTCATTCATTTATTTCTCACTTGATAATGACCGTAAAACGTTGAAACTTAAGTCGTGAAATGTATTTTGTAAAATTGTATATGCCTTATATATAATTTTACAATAATAAATTAGTGGTAAAAACATAGTAGTTGTTTTATTTACTTATTACTATTAGTTGTATACAACATATAAAGCTAATATAAATAGCTTACAGTTACACTTGAAAATAAACTACTACAGCTAATTGAAATTTTTTTTTTTTTTATTAATCTGTAACCGTGCGTCTCATAAAATTGATACATAAATTAAAAGATAACTAACTAAAAACCCCATTTAATAATTTTTTGTTTGTTTTCTGCTGGAGGTGGAATTGCTTTACGGCGTCTTATTTAAAAGAGGCTTATCCACTAAACCATTTATACAAATCTATATCTTAATCTTGTTCAATTTGTCTTCTAGGGATTACAACCTCTCCTAATCTTATCTGAAACAACCATGTTGTTAATATAGCTTTGAATGTATGTATCTAGAAAACTAAGATTTTTTATTAAAAGTAAACAGTTTTTTGTTTAATTTTTGCATATATATAAAACTTATATTTGTCCATGTATTAAATAGTGTTTGCAACTAGAGAACATCCAAAACTACACTATCTCTTCTAAATGTTATTAAAGAACGAGTTATTTGAATCATTGTTGATTCAAAATAATAGATACTTAGATATTTTACAATAGATATTTCCACAAACATTGTTCAAACAAAATACAAAACATATTGCCATCTAAACAAATAGTCACTCATAGTACAAGGCTTGCTAAGAATTCTAACAAATACTTATTGTCATTTCAGAAATGTAGAGTTTTTTAATTGTAATATTGACACATGAAATAAACTTCTTCTAAATTCAGTATTTTTCAAGACTTATAAGCCGCAAATATTTAAAGTCAATGTTCACAGACTTCTTAAATTTAGTCCACAATGTAATAGTTTAATTGTACTCTTTGTAGTTCTGCCGGTATCAATTTAATAAAGTTTTTTCCGATGCAGAAATTTTTATTAAAACGTTTGTAAAACATAAATTATTGAACGTTTTATGGGAAGGAACTGCTTTATTTTAACTAAAAAGGTTGTTTACTATATATAACAACAACAAGAGCAAAGTTTATAAAAAATAATGAGAAAACTATCTACCCAAACTAGAGTTTTATATTAAAATTGCAAAGAAAACCTTGCATTTGCATGCGTATGTACGTGTTCTAGTGTTTTGGTAAATTGACTTACCTCTCAGTGATACTAGCACAGGCAATGGTGTACTGGCCTACAACGTAAAAGTTGCTAATATTATTATTATACTGGTTTGTCTGAAACAGTGCAAACTTGCTCGACGTGATTAGACTGAGCAATAGTTGCATTTGTGGTAAACTGGCTAAATTGGACCAACATCGGACAGTACTGCACTCTTACTGTTAATAGAGTACTGTAGGGGGTGGGTACAATTAGGCTAGTACTACTACTCTATTAGTTAAGTACTGCAAAAAATTCATGTGCAATAGCCTCGCGTGACCAAAGTTATAGTGACTATACCTGTAGGAGAAACTAACTTTGGTAAAGGCACCTAGTCCTAAATATATATTGACTCAGCATTATTTTTGAACAAAACTTTGCCATTTTTACTAACCAATTTAATCAACTTAATATTGATGATAAAAAACATCATATCCTTTTTTAATTAAAACCAAAGTAAATAATAAAGATGCAGATTGCTTTAACCTGGTCGATTTTGATCTATCATTTTGAACATTTTTTATTTATTCAATAACTACTATTAATACTAAAAAAGAAAATAATATTTTGAGTTTTCAAAGTATATAGTTTCTAGTTTTACTTGGGTTTTTATTTTATAAACAGACTGGTTTACTCTATAAATTAACAAATAATTAAAATACATATTAATATTTTCTTCATTTTATTTAATTTACATATTAAAAAATATAAATATATATTCAATTAAATATGTTATAGTCAAGGTTATGTTGCTTACATTTTTACTCGAATCTATATTGCAAGTGGTATTACCCAGTTGCATCATTTCCATCGCAAATTTGCGTACTCAAACAATACAAAGAGAATACAAATTTTTTATATCGTTTGCATATTTTGACATATGCAAATGCGCAATGTGTTAGTAAACTTTAGATTAAACGTGCGATATCTAATGTAGACAAAAAGTTACAAACAAAATGTAAAATAAGTATTCTCCAACAGTTGTAACGTTCGTTTTCTTCTCCGTTACTGGTTACAAATTTATCATCTGAGAAAAAGAAGGACAGGGATTAGCTAAAATATTGTTTACATATTTTACTTACCTTTCTTGTCATTCGGTTAGGCCAAACCGAATGATGAGTCTGTTTTACTCTTAGGAACACCTTTTTGGTTCATTGAGCGCTGATGTGACCAATTTAATTTAATGCCGTACCAGTGGAGATAAACAATGTGAATTTAACTATTTAATTTATTACCAGTTTATAATTTATATATTATTGAATTCAATCTTTGTTAAGTCCTGCATGTTTAACTAATATTTAGCGATCAGAAAATATGGATGTCCTGGAATTAAATGCTTCTCCAATATCGTTGCCACCATCTCCTGGTAGAGCGGCGGAATTACAGAAGCAATGGGACCTTCGAAAGGCCATGCTGTTCGGCTTGTACACCCCACCAAAGTCTTGTCCGGCATCGTCACCATCACAAGTCTTCTTGGAGTGGCCTAATCCGATGCCATCCACATCCAGGGACAACGTCGTTAGAAAAACCGATTCAAAAATTCCAGTAGTAGTACAATCAATGTACACTTATCCTTCTGAGGTGGAGCACCCCTGGTTCGCGGAAAGAAAAGCAGTTCTTGTGACTCGTCCACATCCGCCACCTGCAACAACTACAACACCTACGGCTGAAAAAAGAAGTAGAAAAAGAAAAGATGCGAAGTCCAGAGTGCGGCGCTATCGACTACGCGTTTCAGTGACTGAATCCCTTAAATTTTATCGACACCCAGTGCGCGAGTGATTAGAATACAATTTTTGGAAGTTAAATTTCTATTAAAAATTCATGTAAAGACATTGTTAACTATGATTTCTTGTTATTGTTTAATAATACATGTTGAATTTTTTTTTTAAATCTGACAATTAATTGTCAATATTTTTTTTTGTAGAGTGTTGTGATTATTTTAATCAATAATTTAGGTTGACAACCCTGTTTATTTTTTTTTGTGAGTTGGGTCACTTGTATGACACGTGACTCGAATGGCCAATCAGGCTAAAATGTATGTTCCCCCACTCCTTTGTAGAGGGTATATAAATGCGTGCAGCGTGTCGTTCCGGCAGTTGGACTAGGGTACTGACCAGACCAACTGAATTTGGACTGGGTGTTTTGACCAGACCAAAAACCGAGTGGACTAGAGATACTTGACCATTCCAAAACTTGGTACGTAGTTTGGATAAGGGTGTTGACCTTTCCAGCTTTAATAATAATATTTCTATTTATAAAATTAATTCAGATTATGTATTGTAAAGTCAATTTAATTATACAAGTTTTTGAAATTGTATTTTCTTTCTTTCTATTTATTTAAAGGTGTTAATTAAATTTTTATGTTTGGGTAAATGATATAAATTTAATTTTATAAACACCTCTGAGGAATTATTGTTTATACCCAAGAGGCACCATAATACCTGGGATTGCCCAAACTAATAAACAATTGGAGCCCAGCCTTTAAAAAAAATAGACGAAAATTAAGCCCACGACTCGCTCTCCGACAATAAGAGTTGCCGTTAGCAACGAACGTTCTGTCGGCTAGTAGTAAGGTCGGGAGAAACGTTTCACAGTGTCGTATATTTTATAGTGCATCTTTAATTTCTTCTATATGTTACTTAAACCTGATCAAACAAACCCATCATTAACTAGGTATAATAAATAAATACGACATTCAATTAAATATGTTATAGTCGAGAATATGTTGCGAATGTTTTCACTCGAATCTATAATTGCGAGTGGTATTACCCAGTCGCATCATTTCCATCAATAATTTGCGTACTCAAAAGATACGTTCAAACCAAAAATACAAGTTTTGCATATTTTGACATAAGCAAATGCGCAATGTGTTCGAGTGAATCGCGGCCATAGTGCTATTCTTATTAATTGTTCTACTGCGGTAATGAACCTTTACTATAAAGTCATTCTGTTATTGTGTAAACAACAATATTATAATTTATATATTCAATTAAGAATTTTGTTTAATTTACAGGTTGTGCATAACACATTTTACATTATTTAAAATGTATTCAATATGCTACAATTCATGTGTTATTATATTAAATTAACCTTTAAATTATTTTTAATAAGCATCAGTCATACTTAATAAATGACAAATTACTATGAAAATTAACGTTTACAGTGGTGACTTTTAAAATTATTTTATTCTGTGAAAACAGGTTAAGAAACCGCTAAACACAAAAATTACTTATTTTTTGATAGATAATTCGAAAAACTTTACAATTTTCTGAATATAGCATTTATTTTTCTATTTCTAATAGTAGTTTGTCATTTATCTACGGTTGTAAAATATTTTTGCTTTTTTCTGTAATTTTAATTTGCTTAAAGATTTACTTTTTTATTGTTTTTTGGAATTTACTTTTTAATAGTAATTTATTACAATGTTTTAACTATATTTTGTTGTTTTTTTTTTTAAATAGTTTAAAATGTGCTTGAATAATGTATTGATCAAATGTTTTAGTTTTGATAATACTTATATGTATATAGTATATAACAAAATATATTTTATTATATGTTTATATATTTATTTAATTAAAATTCTTTCTTGGTTGCGCTATTTATCTTTAATGTAAAACTTTGTCATGATAAAATGCTTTTATGTTTCATTGCACATATGTTAAGTAAGTCAATATTTATATAACTTATTATTACAAATAGTTTTAAGTTATTCAATAAAAAAAAGTATATTATTGTTTGGTGGTCTATAACTTATATAACACTTTTACATTTTACAAGTTCAATAACTCCAAACTTGTAAAACTTGTTTTGAGTACTGTCACTTTTAATTTTTTTAAACTACATAAAAAATTATATTTGTTTTTTAGTTTATATGAATAGTTGTTCAGTTTAAACTTAATTTGTGTACTTTAGATAAAACGATTATAATGATTTTTTTAAATTTTTTATTAGTATATGCGCAAAACTCTTTAACATGTGCAACATGAATTAATGTTGAAGTAAATAAAAACTAGCTGGTTGTTGAATATTGAGTCAATCCAGTTACGTAAAGTATTAAAAACATTGCTAGTTTCTTCATTATAAATGTAGTCATTTATAAACTTTTTGGTAATTCTGTAATTAAATTGCAGTTAAGCTAAATATCTTAGTTCCGAAGCAATGTTTCAAACGCCAGAAGTTTGGTTACCAGATGCTCGTTGCTCTAAGGAGCAAACCTGCGTGCACAAAAAAACTTTTATTAAAAAAAGCAGATGTCAGCAACTAGTTATGTGCATCAATGCAACGGAAAACATTCCGCGCAACTGCTCATAAAAATTAAAAGAATTTGCTATATACATATATAGAGTGTTTGACAAAAAAAGTACCGCTTAATAACTCCGTTAATTTTTATGATTTAAAAACCATTTTAAATGATTTTTTGAGTATTATAAAGGCAGGTACACACATGTATGTATCTATTTTTAATATAGTTTGCTATAGCAACTAACCTTAGTTTTTTAAATAGCAACATACATTTTTATTTTTTATTTTTATGATATTTTTAATACAACCATGTAAAATAATAGAACACTTTTATAACAAAATTTTCTGATAAATTTAAAAAACTTAATAATTGTTTTTTTTTACTTAATTAAATAGTTTGCTTTAAAAATAATTAATATTTATTTTTTTGAGTGTTTTTATGTTATTATAAATAACATAATAACTTAAAAAATTATGATTTTAAAATTTAAAAAAAAAATTATAGTTTTTTATTTTTAAATTCGATCATTTTTATGTAATTATGTTATGCATAATAACATAAAAACACTCAAACAAAATAGACATTATTTATTTTTAAGACCAACTATTTAATTACGATCATTTTAAATAAAAAACAAATATTATGTTATTAAATTTATCAAAAAATTTTGTTATAATGTATATTATTATTTTACATAATTGTATTAAAAAAAATCATAAAGATTCAAAAAAAAATTATGTTGCCATTTTAAAAAAAGTAAGTTAGTTGTCATAGCAACTATACTAAAAATAAATACATACATGTGAGGTACCCGATAGCTCTAACTAACCTAATATCTAACGGCCGCGAACTTTTATAATATATATATATATTTAAGTTATCTACCGTACACAACCACGGCTTAGATTTGACACCATGAAAGAGCCCATTGTTCACGCATGCATGTGTATGCAGCGTCAGCGTCTGGATCTGCACCTGCATCCGGTTGCTGAGTCTTCATAATTACATTATATAATCTATTGTAACCTATATATTTAGTTAGTCTAAGCTAATAAATAACGAAAAGTAATTGGCGCAGTCGTACGGATACACTAAACGGAATATTTAATGAATATAAATATCCGGTTTGTTTTAACAATTAAATAATTAAACGAATGAAATAACTTTATGTGCAGTTGCGTGCGTCTTGTTAAGTACCGGTGCAAACAAACTAACCTGTGGATATACGGACTACGAGATCATCTCCAAGGAACTCTGAACTTCGAGCAACCCTAAGGAACTAGCTGAATCAACCAGTCCATATTACCCACCCTCAACATCGATGGACATAATATACGTACTGTAAGTACATAAAGTTTTATAGAGATATACACCGTGTTTAATGAGTGTCCACACACATAATATTGACTCAGATTCAGAATCAGACTTAGACCCAACTATCCCTAATCATAACCACTCGCGATCGAGATCCCCCATTCGTAAGATGAATAACGCAATGGCTATCCCTGTATTAAAGTTCCCAAATTTCACGGTGAATCTGAATTGCTTTCACATTTCCTTGAAATCAGTAAAACACTTGTTAATAAATTTTATAATATAGCAGAAGAGGAAGATTTTCAAAATAAGTACCTTATGTCAAGTATAATTGCTAAGATAAAAGGTGAAGCGGCAAAAAATATATCATCAAGTATTATTGCTAACTGGCGTGAATTAAAATCAGCTCTATTAAATGCGTATAGTGACAAGCGAGATCATTATAGCTTAAATCACAAAATTACGATGATTAAACAAAATGCCAATGAATCCCCTTTCGACTTTTATAAGACTACAGCACTTGTTGAATTTGCAATTGTCTTATTTATCAAATCATGCACGAAATTTGCATGAAAAATATTATTTGTCGTTTTATTTTAGAAATAATGCTTTAAGAAGTTTGTTACGTGGTTTACGTAACCCAATCGGCGCGCAAATGAGAGTTAAGAATCCTGGCGATTTAAACGCCGCTCTCAATATGCTTACAAATGATTTCCAATTGGAAACACAAAATAAATCTGAAAATTCTAAATCAAATCAACGTTCAAATTATTCACAAAATTATAATAAAAATTATAATCAAAATGCACGTTATCAAAACTTTAATTATAATAAACCTTTCTTTAATAAAAATTATAGTTTTCAGAACCAACAAAATATCTCAAATCAAAATTGTAATAACCCACCAAGATTTAATAACAATACTAATCGCACCACTCAAATGCATAAACCTACCCCAATGTCAATATACCAAACTCAACATTACAACAAACCATTTGGAAATAATACCCGAAATCAATCAACAACTTGCTGTCTTCCCGATCAAAATTGGAATCTTCCTTATTAAACAAGAAAAATGTAAATTAGTTTATCAAAACCGAGAAGTCTCACATCAAAAAGCTACACTGGGAAGTCCAATCATTATTGATAACCCAAAGTTGGAATTAATTAAATCCAATTTTAATAAATTCAACATCGAACTAAAGAAGCTGAATCTACAAGCTATTCCGGCCATTCAACAAATGCCCACCATTGATGAACCAACACACAAGCTTACTCCTAGTATGTGGAAGATCACTCTATATATCATGTTACTCCTTTTTGTTGGTTACACCGTAAGGAAATGGATTATAGAAAAGAAACCCCTACACCAAGAACAAGATGCAGAAGAACGCCAAAGCAATAACCTACACCTTCCTGGCAATGCCAAATTCTAGAGAATGAGGAGTTATTTACCGTACACAACCACGGCATAGATGGGACACCATGAAAGAGCCCATTGCTCACGCATGCATGTGCGTGCAGCGTCAGCGCCTGGATCTGCACCTGCATGTTGCAGTCTTTCTTCATAATTACATTATATAATCTATTGTAACCTTTATATTTAGTTAGTCTAAGTCTGTACCCGTTTCTATACGGATTATTTTAAAAACATAACTAATAAATAACAAAAAGTAATTTATATATATATATATATATATATATATATATATATATATATATATATATATATATATATACAGGGTGTAGATTAATTGGCGGATAAACGCCAGGTAACTTTATAGACCGTGCCAAAAGAAAACGAAAATCTTAATTCCGAAATGCTGAAAAACTTTTCGTTTGGCCTCACGAGGTCCTCAAAGTTTTGTTACGCTTGGCAACGTTGCAAACTTTCTAAACTCATACATATAATGTAGGCAACTTAATACACATAAAATAGGCAATTTAATATACACACCAAATTTTATTTTTTATTATAAACTACAAATGTTCAAATTGGCCACCGTTTACTTCTAAACACTTTACAGGACGTATCGATATCGAATTTATGACGTTCTCAAGCATCGCCGGCGTTAAATGTTAAATCTGTCAGAGTTGCTATTTCATGTCATTTATTTTAAATATATTTTCAAACAATCAATTGTGCATTGAAATAATTAATATTTTTATTTATGACAGAATCTAATAATTTATAATAGTTGTATCATCTGCAATGTACAAATTGTTCTATAATTCAATAACAATTATAGTACCTATTTGCTGGATTCACACATTTATTTTGAAAACGCATTTTAGCCGCATGGTGAAACGACAAAAGTCACCGATGGTTTTTGTCAAGGGTGGTCACGGGATTGACATGGCAACGTAGTTGTTAATTCGAGACAGACATAAGGCAGACCGCCGCATACTAGACGAACGCAACATAATATATTTCGCAAATGCATCAAAACACCATTCATAATTTAATAATGGGGTATGTGTCGTCAATGTGCAACCTCACACAATTTTAAATTAATGATTATCAAAAGAATAAAGTATATCATAATATTTAAATTGAAATTTATTTGATTTTAAAAGTCACTGATGACAAAAGTCACCGGAGATCAGAATTGACCTCCTGAGGTGCGATTCCGATAGAACGGTGCTAAAATTGTAGCAAGTTTGTTCAAATAAGCTTAAATTCAGAGAAAAAAGCGACAAAAAATGTTAAACCAATGTGTAAGAATATATACGACGATTTAGGAAGTGCGAGAGAGATGCTTTAAATCACTTTAAATGCCGTAAAAATTGGTGGTGGGGGAAGCGAAAATTTAGTCGTCAATTCATCTAAATCGTGATTTACTTTTTGATGACATTAATTATTTTTAGGTTATCTACTTGTCAAAGTGACTTTTGTGTTGTGTACCAATTAAAGTGTTGTGGATGTTGTGTTGTATCTATTGTGTTAAATGTAATGATAGTGTTAAATGTGAATTGTGTTTGTAATACATAAATATTTTATATTAATTGTATATTTTGCTTATTTGAATATATTTATTATTAATAAGTAATCTATAGTTTATTTTTTATTACTATTTATTTAGGTTTATAATTTATTAAAAGAAAAATTAAGATAAGTAGAAAAGGTTTGTTCTTATTGTATAATATTACAATTTTAATGAAGCCCAATTTGGAAAAATTAAAATTTTGTGATGCTCGACAAACTACATATTTCAAACGCAATTAACGCTTGTTAATGTAATAATATTAGCATGTTGGAAAAATATCTGCCAGATAAATTTGAGTCAGTTTTGCAGAGTAAAGAGAGGAAAAGTTTCATAAATTTGTAATAGAAGCCAAAGCAGTTTCAAAGAAACACCAATATATTCATTGATGCTGTCTACCGTTCATAGCAATCTTGTGGTTATTCTTATTGTTTAGTTTAACATAGTACATTCTTTAATATATTTATTATAAATATTGTTATTATATTCTAGGTTTTTATTAGTGAGAAAAAAATGATTTTTTTTTAATAGTTTATTAAATATATTTATTTTGTAGCAAGAACCTATGATTTTTACCAACATTTTACTGATTTTTTATACGTTTTATGTTTTCATTTAGTTTTTCATTTTTTATTGAACATTTACTCTTTCTATGAAACATATAAAGTATAATATGTATCAAATGTTTATAAATTTTTTTATCAAGCGTTATCATTTATGAACCATTTAAGACTATTAGTTTCTTTTTTGCAGGCAAACATTTTTAACTAAAATTTTATTTTAATAAGCATTTAATAATCTGCAATTACAATTTTTAATCGAAATAATGTATCGTACAAATTGATAAACATTTTGTAGCTTAAAAACAACATGAAATCTAAGAATTCAAATGTTTGTTATTTAAATGGCAAGTTATTATTTTAATAATATAGTAGAAACATAGCAGCTAGATAAATTTGCACTAGAAGCCTTAGAAACACCAATTACTTTATCGATGCTGTTTACCGTACATAGCATAAGCATTCTTATTATTATTGCTTAGTTTAACATACTTCTTTAATATATTTATTATAATTATTATTACTGTTACCGATATGTTCTAGGCATTTATTAGTTAGAAAATATGAATTTATATTTTTTAATCGTTCATCCAGTATATTTATACTGTTTTTGTTTTATTCATCATTTTATAGCAAGAATCTATTATTTTAGACCTTGCATTTACTAGTTTTATTAAACGATTCATATTTTTAATAAGCATTTGCACTTTTTGTTGAATTTTTACTTTTTATCGAACAATTACTTTTTTAGCAAACGTTTATAAATTTTATCAAGCGTTTCTTATTTTTAAAACTATATTTATCCAACGTTTGAAATAAGTTATGTCTATTTATGATTATTAGCATTTATCTTTTTTGTGCAAGTTATATTTTTATCGACCATTTTAAATTGTTATCTTGCTATCTACCAAACATTTAATTTGTAGGTTAAAATAAACATCAAATATATCACACATAATTATTTCAAAATCATCATATTTATAATAACAAAGAAGCTGTGTTAATATGGAGTAATTATTTATAGAGTTAATTTTTAATTAATATTTATATTTTAATTATTGTTTTGTTCTTTTTTACATTAAGTTTTCCTCAAATTCAAAATTCCCGCGTTTACAGTTTGTGAACGCCTACGCATAAATACGATGTGATTGGTTACTACTATAATAGAATGATGTGTGAACGCCACCATTAAAAAGCAAACATTTTTCGAATCGGCGGCCGGTTGACAGCTATCGGAATCCCAACTCTGACATTTATTGCATTGCCTACTTTATAATTTGAATTTTATTAAAAATTTTGCTACGTTGCCAAGCGTATTTTTAATTTAAATTTAATTTATTCTTCAAACGTAATTTGCACATTTTTCAATGTTTTTTATTATTAAGTTTCAATAAACCTTGTAATTTTTATTATACTAAAAAAAGAAAGCAAATTGGTACATAATATACGCATTTAAAACAATATTTGCATTGACAAAATTGAAACTTTGAGGACCTCGTGAGGCCAAACGAAGAGTTTTTCAGCATTTTGGAATTAAGATTTTCGTTTTCTTTTGGCACAATCTATAAAGTTACCTGGCGTTTATCCGCCAATTAATCTACACCCTGTATATATATATATATATATATATATATATGGGTAATTCCATTACTTTTCGACCGATTTAAAAAAGTCGACCTCTTTGATTCTGCTCAAATTTTCAAGGATCAAAATATGGATGAAAAAAATAAGATTTCCAAAGTTTTGGACCTTAGAATATTGCCTGTTCAAAATGACACACATTTGAAAATCAGAAATTTTACAATAAAACGTTTTTTTCAGCTTATTTTGTATCTTAGTTTTTGGGCTTTTGGAAAAAGATAAAAAGGTTCACGATGGCTCAAATTATTCCTTATTTACATGTACTTTAAAACCCATATTTTTATGTTTAATATTGTGGTAGTCATTTTGATATATATGAAGCTTCAAACAAATTTCCAAAAAAATACGCACATTTAGAAAAATTGCAATTTTTTTTTTTTTCTTTAAACCGTTCTAACTTTGTTAAATCTTAACAAAATTTGATTCACGAGGTCTAGATTTCTTCGTGTTTAATCTCTTTTTAAAATAATCACACAAGACTTATAGAATCAATACGTATACACCACTATTTTGATGCAGGAAGTTGCACATGTTTTTGCAATCTTCAAAATTTGTAATTTTTAGGTCCCGAAAACCCTATGTCGATTTTAGTCAAAATTTCAGTAAATACTCTTTAGAGCACAAAAAAAAAGGTTATCTATATGAGAAATGGTATATCGGGCATTATCAAAAAAAATTTAATATTTAAAAATTGTCAAAATCGGCAAACCGCACATTTTTGTATCTCAATTTTTGGGCCTTTAAAAAAAGATAAGAAGGTCCACAATGGTTCAAAATATTTCATATTACATGTACTTTAAAAGCCATACTCGTTTATTTTATGTTGGGGCAGTCATTTTGATATATTATGCTTTAAACATTATTCCAAAAAATCTCGTATATTTAGCAACATTGCAAAATTATGCTTTATTTAAACCGTTCTAACTTTGTCAAATTTTAAAGAAATTTGATCTTTAAGGTTTGGATTTCTTTGTATTTAATCTTTCTTTAATGTGATCACACAAGATTTATAGAATCAATACGTATACACCACTATTTTGATGCAGGAAGTTGCACGAAAACATTCGCAATCTTTAAAACTTGTAATTTTTAGGTCCCAAAAAAACGCTGTTACCCTAAGTCGAATTTAGTCAAAATTTTTGTAAATACTTTTCAGACCACAAGAAAAAAAGTTATTTATATAAAAAATCGTATATCAGACATTATCAAAAAATTTTTAGTATTCAAAAATTGTCAAAATCGGCATAGTTCTTCAAAAAATCTAAATCACGTTTTGTCTATCTTGCTTCGTTTTCGAGATAGTCAACAAATACAAAATATTTAAAGAACTTTTTATTTAGCAAAAAAACACAAACAAAACAACATTATTTTAACAAGTGTGCATAAATGCAAAAATTTAATTCTTGTCAAAAAAGTTTTCTTTGGTTCGGTTAGTAAAATCTTTCCCATATTATTATCAAAAGTAAAACACCTACAACCAGGCGACGCAGCACAACGACATTTTCTTAATGGCTCCTTCATAATGCCCGATATACCATTTTTTATATAAATAACATTTTTTCTTGTGGTCTGAAAAAATTTTACTAAAATTTTGACTAAAATCGACATAGGGTAACAGCGTTTTTTTGGCACCTAAAAATTACAAATTTTGAAGATCGCAAAAACATGTGCAACTTCCTTCATCAAAATAGTGGTGAATATGAATTAATTCTATAAATCTTGTGTGATTACTTTAAAAAAAAATTGATCAAAAAGAAATCTAGACCATGTGGATCAAATTTTTTTAAGATTTGACAAAGTTAAAACGGATTAAACAAAGCTTAATTTTGCAATTTTGCTAAATTTACTGTTTTTTTTTTAAATAATGTTTAAAGCTTGATATATCAAAATGACTGCCCCAACATTAAAAATACGAATATGGGTTTTAAAGTACATAAAACAAAGAATAGTTTGAGTCGTGGAGCTTCTTATCATTTTCCAGAAGCCCTAAAATTGAGATACAAAAATGTGCGGTTCGCCGATTTTGACAATTTTTGAATATTAAAAAATTCTTGATAATGCTCAATATACTATTTCTCATATAGATAACCTGTTTGCTTGTGTTCTAAAGAGTATTTACTAAAATGTTGACTAAAATCGACATAGGGTGACAGAGCTTTTTCGGGACCTAAAAATTACAAGTTTTGAAGATAGCAAAAACCAGTGCAATTTCCTACATCAAAATAGTGGTGTATACGTATTAATTCTATAAATCTTGTGTGATCACGTTAAAAAGACATTAAACACAAAACAATTTAGACCTCGTGGATCAAATTTTGTTAAGATTTGACAAAGTTAGAACGGTTTAAAAAAAACAAAATTTTGCAATTTTGCTAAATTTACGGTTTTTTGGAATAATGTTTGAAGCTTAATATATAAAAATGACTGCCTAATATTAAACATAAAAATATGGGTTTTAAAGTACATGTAATAAGGAATAATTTGAGCCATCGCAAACCTTTTAATCTTTTTTCAAAAGCCCAAAAATTGAGATACAAAAAAAGCTAAAAAAGACGTGCACACGATAGGTGCATCAATTCATTTATCAAAAAAATTTCCTAATTGGATAGGTAATAGAGGTTCAATTGCATTTTTTTTGTATAGAACTATTAAGAATAAAGTTTTCAAAAAAAACACATAACATCAATGATGTGAAAACTAAAATCATTTTTTTTTTAACAGAAATTAGACATAATACTTTATTAAAAGTAAAAAGTAGTATTTTAAAACGTTGTCAACTATGTATTCAAAAAAACGGTCATATTGAAGCATTATTACAATAATAATTAATTTAATTTATAGTATTTTCAATTATTATTTAGTTATATTGTTAATAAAGCTATTGTATATCTTATTTTCATTAAAATATGTTGATTATTAATTTTAATTAATTCCAAACGTGACATTGTTCTCAAACTCTAAATTTGGTTTTTTGTTACATCACAATTACAACTATAGTAACAAAATAACATTTTCTTTTTCCAACAAATAAACTCATATTTTTATAACAATTAATATGAATAAATGAAAAATAAAAAATGATATTTTATTTTGAATTCTAAGACACTCTCTATAATATGTCGTAATAATTGTTTTATCAATTTATTTTTGTTTTTTGTAAATTTTGAAAAAAACTGAAGTGAATATTGATTGCAATTTAGCTGCATACCCAATAGCTTTAACTTCCTAATATCTAACGGCCGCAAACTTTTCTTCTACATATACGGAATAGGTTTTTTCCAAGACATCGCACAACGCTACGGACAAGACACAGTGAATAATTTAAAGTTGAGGATAAAAACAAATAACAAACTGGCTAAATTTAAAAACAAAAGAATTTACCTGCTTAAGTGCAGATCACATGTTAATGTAATATTGCTGTTTTTAATTATTTGACAATTGTTTGTTTTTTATTTTTATTTTTAATGTTAATTTATTATATTTATGTTTTATCTTGTAATTTATTGTAAATTGTAGTGCCCTGAAGAAAGAGGAATAATTCGAAATATTGGCTTTTGATTAAATAATGGTTATGAAGTGAATATTGATTGTAATTTGGCCGCATACCCGATAGCTCTAACTTCCTATATATGTATAATATATAAATTTATATATATTTTTGGTTCACTGAGCAAGCTAGGTTATCCCTTAGAACGTCTAGTGCTACAAAGAGCGTAGCAAAACTTGCCCGGTTTACTCGTTTATTCTTAACCCAATAAGGTGTTTTCAATGCCAACTTTTCGGACACAATGCAGTTAGATTGTCCAAGCATTCCAAAATGTAGTAAAGAAAAAAACGCTAATAAGCAAAGAGTTAGAATTACGTTTTCAACGTAACTCAAAAATGATTTCAACTATTATACAATGGAACTGCATATATTTATTAGTCAAAAATTCACCTAACTGCGTTTCTTCACAAGAAACTAATTTTAAAGTTAAAAGTTTAGTTAATCTTTGTGGTTATACTATTTATTGCAAAAATTGTATAAATGTTGATTGTAGAGCGGCTTTATTGGTTTGTGATACGGCTTTTAGTAAAGAACTCCACGTCAACACAGCATTAGAAGCAGTAACCGTTCAATTACATCTGACAACATCAGACCAATTAAATTTATGTTACACAACTTATTGTAAAGTCTATTTAGATTGTAACTTGCATTTTTTTGTTTTTGTCTACATTAACGTGCATTTGTACATGAACAAGAAATTGGAAATTATTTTATTACCTAATATTATAATTAAATGTTTTTAGACTATGGATGTATATGTTTTCAGTTTTAGTAAGATATGTTAATAATAAATGAATAGAACTAATTTGCATTACTGTTAACAAAAAAAAATAGCATAAACCTTAAAACACAGGTTAATGATGCAGTAAAATGATTTGCAAAATTCAACATCAGTAACAAAAAATAAAAAATAGACTTTATGACATTCTTAACTTAAGTCATATGTGTCATAAATTATCATAAAAATGAGAATTAAATTATAACTAAACTTGCCTGGTTAATATATAACTCTATATATAATTAATATATTTAAAAATCTTCTATTGCTTATTACATTAAATAATTACACTAAGAATTTTTTTTGTCATTATGAAATGTCATATTAACTATTTTTTTTAGTTGATGTATTTATAGTTGTTGTAAAGTATAAAAAATTATAGAACAAATAAAGTTTATTGCAAAAATATTAATTCTTCCTTCTAAAAGCTAAAACTTCACCTTTTTGTTCATTATGTATTATTTATAAACTTTTATTATTATTATTATTCTACAAATGTTAACACTTTTTTTACATATGTTATCAAATTAGTGAGAATTTATTTTTGGATAGTTTTAAATGTAGCTTCTAATAATGATCCCAAGTAACTGCTTACAAATAAGTGTATCACGCGCATGAACTTCTGAGATGGTAGAGTTTATCAGTGAGAACAGCAACCAACAGTAATACTTTCGCTACGGTATTGAATACACGTTATACCTGAGCGCATTATGTGCTAAATTCTTTAATTATATTTTATGAATATATATATATTGTACTAATATCATTGTAGTTCAAGTATAATAAAATCGTGTGGTGCGTTCTGCTTCGTGTAGTTATAACTATAATTTAATTTAATTATATACCAAAAAACGATCAGGTAAATTTGTGTCTTTTATTGTATGTAGGTGGTATATATAATATTTATGGAGTATTACAATTAAATTAATTATACAATATGTTAAGACGATGACAGTAGACTTTGTCATTCAACATATTATAACAATTTTGAATCGCATTATTTGGTAGAAAAATTATTTCAACACACTCATTTACATTTAAAACGAAATAATAACAAATATTATTAAAATTAGATAGTTAAAAAATAATAACGTATTTTAAAGTATAATAATCACATTACTTATTGATTGCTTATTTTAAAAATATTTTTATTTAAAATTTAATTAGTATTTTGAATGCCTAAAAATTTCTTATAGAGACTTAGTGGAAATTGATGCGTACTTTTCTTTCCTTCACTTTTATCCGATAAACATTTTATAAGGTGTCAATGTTTTATTTTTTTTATTTTTTTTTTAAGATTAGATAATAAATTAATTTTATTTGTGATTTGATTGTTTTCACTATTTTGTTTGCAATTTATGGTTGTCTCAGCGCCACAAAACTTGCAAATTCTTGTCATAAAACTTATAATCCGAGAGCTGGCGACCTGAGTTAGTGATTTAATTAAAACTGATATTTCGTTTGTGTTTTCTTTGGTGTAAAAAAAAGCAAAATGACCTTCAGCTGGCGTAGTAGCGTTGGGTGTAAAAATAATTATTTAAAAAAAAAAAAAAACAAACATTTTTTTTCATATTTACTTTATTATACATTGGCGAAAGACGTAACCAATTGATCTTACTGCAAATGATTGTTTTTGATCAGCTTATGTAATCAAGTAAACTAAAGACGGAGGAGCTCTAGCAACTACTTACGGAAACATGTCAATAAAGATTTTAAATATTATGTACAATAATTGCCTTTGATTGGTACAATTTTGGTAATAAAACTATTTATTTAAATTATGATCAGTGATATAAATATGTAGTAAATAACGGTCCCGTAGAAAGGACGTATAATCATAATTTGATCGTTTTCCACGTCTGTCAGATAGAATACAATGGTTATGTCACAATAAAATAAAATTGCAATGCAATGTACTAAAAACGTTAATACATCGTAGAGTTTATTATGCATGCCAAAACATAGGAAAGAGATTATCCTAACGCGACTTTGCATCGGTCACTGTCGTTAGACTCTTAGCATTTGTTTTTATCCAGTTTGTAATATCTGTAATGTTTTAATAATTGTACGTCATATCTTATTAGACTGTCGGCAGTTTTTGAAACAAAGAGCTGTGTCTAAATTAGCACCCAGTTTGTCTTGAGCGATTAGATCGCTGATGTCGATCGTCTGCTCAAATTTGTTTGATAGTGCAGACCGGGTATAAGGATATGATTGTTTATTTATTGTGAATTATGTTTCTGTATTGTAAAATCCAGCAGTGTTTAAGACTTTTAATAATTAATAGTTTTTTTAGGCTAATATGCCAAAAATGTAAACTAACTAACTATTTTTTATTGCTTAATCATTGATATTTTATTTTTTATTACTTGTTTTAAATTATTTTTTAATAAAATTAAGTCATTTTTATTGTCATTTATACCTAAAAGTTTTTTTGGGAATTTATCTATATAAAATTCTGTTATTTTGAATATTATATAAATTATTAACAACTAATACATAGTACTAGTAGTAGTATTTTAATTGTGTAACAGAAAGTTGTACAATTTAAACTTCTTCTTCTTCTTTCGCCGACTAAGAATACTCCTGTTTGTCATCCTTTTATTCTGTCTCTGTTGTTGTTGTTGTAGTTAATAGGTTATCTAACCACTTCTGTTTTGTTTTTCCCAGTTGTCTTTTACTGTATGATTTGTAAATCTTGCAGATTTTAGGTAATCTATCTAATCCCATTATATTCACGTAGTCACCCCAATTATTTTTTCTTGTTTTAATCCATTTGTTGGGATTAATTTTCATTGCTTTTGTTGTCTGTTTTTTTACTTTCTCTGATATGTTTCTATCACTGGTAATATCAATCCCAAAGTATTTAATTGACTACACCTTTTTACTACTTGTGCCGTCGACTTCTAATTTGCATCTTCGGGAGTCTTTACTAATTACCGTGCATTTTTTTTGTTGATATTTGCATATTGTACGTTTTTGCTGTAGTATTGAAAGTTTTGTCCTTGCAGATTGTATTTGTTGTCGGCTATCAGTACCGCGTCATCGGCAAAACATATTATGGTGATTTTGTTAGGTCTTATTCTGTAACTTTTTTGGTTTTTACTTTGCATGTTATTTTATCCATAACTATCTTAAACAGCCTAGGGCTGAGTGATTCTCTTTAACGTATTCCTGCTCTTATAGGTATTTTCTGTGTTACGCTTTTTGTCATTTTGTTATGGTTTTGTTGTTCTTATTAATTTCTTTGTTTAGTTTTATTTGTTCTGAGTTTACGTTTTCTGTTTCTAGCAGCCTCAGTACGTCATTGCGTTTTATTTGATCAAACGCACTTTTTAGGTCTACAAAACACATATACGCGGGTTTGTTGTATTCTACTAATTTTTCTACTATTTCTCTGACAATGAATGTTGCATCTGCAGTATTGCGTGTATAAGTTGATAAACTCAGTTATGTTCTTTGACTTTTTACCATTTTCCAGACTTTCTTTTGGGAGCCGTATAGGTCGTATTCCATATGCTTTTTTCCCAGTGTTCTTTCTGGATGTTGTATATTTCTTGGTTTACACTGTTTATTATTTTTACATTATCTTTTTTAGACTCAGGTGTTTGTTTACTTTTATAGTTACTTTTTTGTTGAACCAGGGTGGGTTGTGTTCTTGTTTGTTTTTTTTTTGTGATTGTTTTCAAGTTGTAGGTATTTACTTTTTCTGTTAGCCTGTTTTGGTATAGGATCCTGTCCTTTCATTTTCTATGTTTAATTGTTCTTCTGTGTTGATGTTGTCTAATTTCACATGGTTAGTTTTCAAAATAATACAATACAGTAAATTGCCAGACATTACAATAAAATAATCACATTATAAATTAAATTTAAAAAACTTATATTTTTCAAGAGTAATAACTTAAAATTAAAAGAAAATATGCTGTTTTTAAAAATTCATTAATGCTATAAAAAAAAATTTGCAAATAAAGTTTAATATCTTTTCAATTTTTTTTTTCTCTAATTTATAATTTAAAGATAAAGCATTAAACATAAGGAGATTAAAATTAATGTCATTTGATCTGGTCATATAAAGAATTGAAGGATTAGATTTAAAATTTTTCTTAATAAGATACGATTGTTTTTAAAATAATTAAGGATAGTAATGTTAAAATTATGTTTTTTCATAAAGTGGTGACAAGAAAATAATTTACTTTTTATTGAAAATATTTTTTTTTATTAAAAACTTTAGTTATTTAGTTTTTGTGGTTTTTAGAATAGAGCTGGGCAATATCTAAATGATAATTTATTGTTCTTATAAAGTCTCTAAAACAAAAATCTAAAAAAACTATTTTTATGTACAGTATTATCCCGTTCTACTGTTTCTAGCAGTTTATTTAAAAAAAAGATTTCTACTAAAAAGATATGCAATAATTGATCCGCCATAAGAGCATCTTTGCTGCTTACTATAATGTTGTCGTTTGGAATTTTAGTCGCCTGTTGTTGTTTTGGCTTTTTTGCCACTAACACCGGATGCACAACATTGCTTGTGCCTTTGTGTTTGAGAACGTAGAATTCAGCAAACTAACAACTAGTGGCTTTCATAAAAAACACACCAGTTACACAACCCGGCTTTTTTCGTTTCTGTTTATCTGGAAAGTAGTCGCGTTTAATGTTACATTGCGTCAGTAGCTAGGGTGCCGATACACGTTTTTATCTTTCTCTTTGTCTCTCTTTTTTTGTAGATAACTAGTAAATTAAATAATTAAACTTAGTTCACACACCGGATACACAATCAGGTACAGCTGGATTCCTTTTTGCTGTGGGGCCTGCAGCTACGCGCCGGGTACACAACCTGATTTTATTTTTTACTTCACTTGTTACGGTTACAGTGGATTTTTTCCGTGGTGTCTGTCAGTGAAAAAAGTTTGTTTGCCAATGTCTCAAAGCCTCTTCACACAGTTCGCGAACGTGCTCAAACGTTCGTGATTCGTGCATTCGACGGATCGTGTGTAGGGTACACGAACTGCATATGTTGGCGTTTGTCTACGTTTGCTTAGTAAGCGGTAAATATTGCACAAATCAAAGGAAGGCAAATCGAATCTTTTCTCCCTACACACGGTTCGCCTAGAATCGTATATCTGTTGTGAATTGTGCGTTTATTATTTATGATTAAATGATGGTTTCTACCTTTATTGTGTGGTAATTCTTATATAAAAACAAAACAATGTTTTTACTAATATATTTTATTATAATAGGTTAATATAAATTATGTTTTAAGTAATTCCCAAATATTGCATTTTAAAATGAAAAAAAAAAATGATAATTTTCTTTTTATTATTTATTGTACATCGTAGTTTGTTTTTAAAAACTTACAAATTACAAAGTAATCAAATAAAATATATAAAGAATGCTATTAACCATAGCCATTAAATAAAGTCATTAAGTCAGTTAGTATAAATAGTCAATACACCCTTTAAAATATTCACTTTGAATTGTGGTGGTGAACAATGTTGACGAAGTAAGTTAAAAATCAATTAGTTTAAATAAATAAAGCCATACTGATGAGAGGTAAACCTCGAAACGCGTCTATGGATGTTTTTTAGTTTAGAATATTTTTTCATAAATTTAATTTTTTAATGTTAACAAAGTAATCACTTCGCACTACAACGTTTGGGCACGTTCGCAAACCATCTGTAGGGGCTTTAAAGCAACTTCTTTGAATTTTAGTTTTTATACACGCCGAATACACAACCCGGAACTTTTTTTATGCTTTCTATCTTACTATCGCACACACACCAAATACATAATCGGAATCTTTAATTTCTTTTTCTTCTTGCTTTGTTGTCTCTTGCGATCAAAATCTGCCGATGCTTTTCACGATCAACTTGGGTTTCTGTTTGCCGCCAGTCTTTCTCATTCTCCGTTATGCTCTTAAGATTGGTCATTAGAGGTTGCTTTCTTACGTCCCGATTGTGATGACCAGATGCCTACTGGGTCGTCAGATGTTAATGTTGACCGGCTCGTTTTCCAGTTTCAGATTGATCCTTGTTACCTCTTAGTATTTCCATTGCTTTGTTTACATATACTCTCTCTTTATCACTCCTTCACTGTTCTCACTTTTTTTATTGATAGTCTTTGACAATCATTTATGATGACAAATTATTCACAGAATATTCTTATGTGCCTGACATCGTCCTCACTTCTTATTATATTTTCCATAAATATATTGCGAAAGTGCACTTGTCATCTTTGATTTTTGCTCAGACTGAAATACGGTTGGGTCTGGACAATAGTTGCATTTGATGTTACATCGAGTCAGTAGCAAGGGTGCCAAAACACGCTTTTAAGTTGGTTGGTTTGTTTTTATTCTTATAGACAGAAAACTTCTATACTTGGCTATTATTTCCATAGACGGATTTGACTTAGATGTTATTTTGAATTAAAATTACAATTAATATTAAAAATATTCAATTAAAAACAAAGCAACTGTAAAATATAGTACTGTTGCCGGGTATCGATCTAAAGGCCTTTAGTATGGTTGCAAGACAATGCTTAAAATGGTGTTTTGTACCTAAAAATGTTCACGGTTAAATAAGCTAAAAATAAAGTACACATTAGTAATTTTTTAGAGTGATATATATTAAAGTTTAGTGATAGTTTTTACACAAAATACATGTACTTGAATTTTGGTTGTCCACTATAATTATTAATTACATTTACTATACATAAAAAATATTGTTTTATTTTTTTAAATGTGTTAAAAGTTTGTTGTTAGTTTAGTGTGTCAGCATAGTTACATACTGATGCACAAAATGTACAATTAAAGTGTTTTGATATTTAATAACCTAATAAGTTATATGTTCTAATAGAGTATATTCATTATTACTTTATATTTATACAAATATTGTTAACAAATGTGTGATAGATAATAAATGCGATAATCATATAAATAATTTATATTCAGCATTGTTTGTTAATTTTAAATTAAAATAAATATGTTTACCTTGAAACTATTTTACTCAATAGTTGGATATTCTATTGTTTTTGTTTACGACGCAATTACCCTAAGTTTTTATATTACAATAAACATTTAAAATACAAATTTGTTTTTGATTGACGATTTCAATTTCTTCCTAATTTTTTAGGTTAGGTTAGGTTCTGAATTGCATGTTATATTATATTTTCTATCTAATAAATTTAATTAATATAAATATTTTTAATGATGTTTATATTGTTACTTTCAATTTTCATTACTATTTTTAGAGCTTTGTTAAACAAATTTCTTCAAAATATTTTATTGATGTTGCACCGTACTTTTTTGCGGTTTTTTTTTTAAACAATTAGTTAATTGAATTTACTTTAGTAGTTCTGTGTTTAGTTTGGCAATAGCATTTACTGCATAATAAGCTAAGTTTGTGTATCTCAGTGGCTTTTCTTGTTCTTGGTTTGCGTAATGTGACTTAATTGCGTATAGCCATTATGATATTCAATATTTGTAATGTTATGTTTATAACCCCAATGAAAAGTTTTAATATGTTTAGGTTATGTATTTCCTTATTTAATTATTCTATTTTACCATTATAATAAGTACCTTTAACTTTTATAACATTAGGTACAGTTATGTCTTTGTATGGATGTTTTCCTGATATAAATCTTGAAGGAATTTAAATTCTAAACATTTATGTAAACCAGAATTGAAATCTTTTAAGCGTTTTTGCTTATCTAATTCTTTATTATGTATTGATAACTTAATTAATAATTTGTCAATACTGTAAACGTTTTATAGTACTTCTTTGACTTCACTGATTTTCAGATTCATTTTATACGATTATGTAAATACTTCTTTATCAAGATAATGTTATATGCCAAAGTTATTCTTTTACATTTTTGTAATCGGCATTTTTTCTTTTAGTATTCTTCTTTGTAGTTATATTATTGTCGTTTATGTATGTATCTATTATTCGTTTTTGTCATTTTCCTATTAGACAGATTTGTCGTATTTCTGCTGACGCTATTGTTTTACCAAAAATCCGTTTTTTTGCAAAAATTGCTATATTTTGCAAAGTTTATTGTATGCTGTTGCAATATACTTCTCATATTACTAATATTTTTATTTTTATTTCTAAAGATTACTGCATTGTCGTTTTTAAAGTTTTAACCATCTTTATTCTTATTAATTGTATTTGTGTTTATTGGTTTATTATGCTTATATGGATATTTTTATGAATGCTTAAGTTTAATTTATCTTTTACTCTCTATTTATATCTTTTTATTTTATGATTTTATTTTTATTTTACTAGGTAAAGGTCTAAATTACTCAACCATTAAGAATATACCCTAGCATCATAGAAAATTTCTAACATACCCAAGTAGGTAAAATAACAATTGTTACAGTTCTGAATGTATGATAAAATGTAAAACTTGAAATTCCCGCGTGTGTTAATTTATTAACAGTTTGGTACTGCTGCTACATTAATTAAAATAAAAATTTTACAAAAACTATTCAAAATGTCATCGAAAAATTTGTTCTTTTCTACGTTATTAAACCAAAACAAAAATACTTGTTTTCAATTTAAACAAAACAGGCAGCAAATAAAAAGCAACAATCATTTAAGAAACACAAATTGTTCTGAACAGATTAAACAGGATTATAAGTTAGCTCGTAATTATTTTGACAGTTTAAGACAGTCAGAAAAAAATAGGATTGACTGAAACATAACTAATCAAATTTCTGTGCTTTTCATAAACAACAAAATATTGTATAAAACAATAAATTCATTGCAAAGTAGTACAAAATCTAATTAAAAAAAATCTGGTTATTAATCCAAAAGAAATAGCAAATATTTTTGCAAAACAATTTGCATCTACTATTATAAATCCTTTTATTTTTGTACCTACAATGCCGGCCAATAAAAAAATTATGGGTCCAATTTAGTGTAGGTTTCTTAAATTAAATACCAGAAAAGCATCAAGTTAAATGAAGTTCCACCTATTATTCTTAAAACATGTGCAGATAAATTAGCTTTCATTTTGACCAAAATATTTGCTTTATCATGCAAATATAAAACATATTAATTTTCACACTGTTAAGCTTTTAAAACAAAATAACTTCATTTTAGATACTCAATATGGATTTTGATGAAAACGTTTAAAAACAGATCTTTTGACTTATGTTAATCACAAATGAAATTTTATTTTAGACAAACTAAAAAAAAATCTTGCAGTAACAGTAGTATTTTCAAAGCGTTGGATAAGGTATGGCATTCTAATCTTGTCAACAAGTTTTATTTTATAGGTATTGATAAAAAACTGTAAATCTTTTCAATAGTTTTTTTTGACAATAGAAAAATTATAGTTAAATTAATTCTAATAACCCTATTTATAGTTTTGCAGATGTTAGCACTCTTTATACTTTATATTTCCTAAAGACTATATCGACAATATGTCAGAACGTTTTGAAATTTTTAGGTTAGAATCTGTAGCATCTATAAACAAAGACCTCAAAACAATATCTGAATAAGGCACACATAATATAGTCAATTTTAACTCTTACTGTTTCAAAATCTAAATTTGAGGTATCATCAGTACCAAATATTAAAGTAAATAACGTATCCATATTTTAATCTTTTTCAATTTATCTTCTAGGTGTTACAATCTTACATAATCTTTTCTAAAAAAACCATGTTGTTGACATAGCTTCGAATGTAAAAAGTTTTTTTACTTCTGATCAACTTTTGCATCAGAGTGTTATGTAAACTTGCGGCAAAAATTCAAGTGGTTATTCCTTGGCTTAATCTAAAAATATTTTGTTTTATGATAATTTCTAAAAAAACACTTTGTTTTGAAGATACAGGGTGAACAAAATTTGCAAAAGTTACAACATTTTGTTATCAAAAAGTACATGTAAAGTTGCTAAATCTACAATAAATGTTCAAAATAACTTCCTCCATCCTGAATAAAAGCATTTAATTTTTTTTGTCATTGAGTGTTTACCGATTTTGAAGTCTTAGTACTTTTCCGTCTGATAGGATATAGTCGATGGCCCATAGAACTTATTTTTAAGAAATATTTTATGTTTTGGCAAACTTAACCCTTTTGTTACTTCTGCTTTTCAAATACCAAATATGGTTATTGCAAATTTTATTCACACAGTATCTTCGAAACAAAGGTTTTTTTTTTATAAATCATCAAGATTTTGTAAAAGATGACAATCTTCAAAAGATGATATGTTTTTATAAGATCGTCAGCAAATAAAAAAAATAAAAATGAATGAATACAACATGAAAGATCATTGCTAAAAAGCAGAAAAAGTATTGGCCCACAATGTGACCCTTGGAGCACACCTAATGGGACAGCAATAATTTTTGACAAAAAGTTGTTAATTTTTACATTTTGTGTACGGTTTTCCAAATAGCTTGTCAACCAGCAAACTACAGTGTTATAAAACCAAGTGCATAAACTTTAGCTATCAAAACACTATGGTTTACACGGTCAAATGCCTTTGAAAAATCAGTGTAAATAGAGTCAATTTGCAACTTTGATTGAAAGGCGTTTATCAAGTCGTTTTCATAGCACAGCAAAAACCATGTTGCTTTTCTACTAAGATATTTTTGGACATCCATTGAATTTAAATATTAATAATTTTATTAAATAATTTAAGTATTGCAGATTGGATACAAATACTTTCCAAACATGAGAAGACGTTCCTTTGTTTAAAGACACGTTAAAAAGAAAACACAATAGTTTTGAAATAAAATAAATGCAATTTTTTAATAGTGATAAAGGTATTCCATCGGGTCTAGTGGCAAGGTTGCCTGTGAGGTTTTTAATCCCATTAAAAACATACAATAAGTTTATTGAAAGTTTTCTATGGAGTACTTGTTTGTTGTATTTATACATAGGTACAACATGAGTATTCGAATCATAAACAAAACAATAAAAATAAGCAAACAATTTAACAAAATCGTCTCCATTATTACTCGTTTGCTCGCCATAATACACGGTTGTAGGAAAACCATTGATTTTCTAGATTCGTTAACAAACCTCCAAAAATCTTTTGGATTAGCTTGAATGTCGTTCTCAGTACGTAATGAATATACTTTAAACTACAATAATTTATTATTGCCATATTTTTCAAAAGTTTTTACAAGTCTGCTATTGCTTGTATGAGTAGGTAGATTATATACCTCAGTTGATTTGTTAAACAAAGTTTCTGTATCCTCTACAATATTATCACAATTAGTGTTAGTGCTAGGCGATTCAGGAATTATTGCTAAATATCTTTAATTGCGATCTATTTCATTTTTTTGGTTTGTTATTATTTTATATAGTCTTGGTCTATAAGCGTTTGATATAATGGTACCAGGTATCCATTTAATTTCAATTTGTACTACTACTTTTTGATTGTCCCTAAATATTTGTTTCTCACTTTTTGCATTTCTTCATCATAATATTCTTTTTGTTTTAGTTGTCGACTTTGTAACAAATTACCAACTTGATTTAAATCAACATTTTCAAATTTTAATAAAGTTTCTTTAACTGGTAACAAAATTCTAGTTCTTTGTGACATTAATAATTGACAAAGACTTTTATTTACATTTGGTATTGGAGTATTACGATAATCTAGGAGTGCTAAATATATATATCGAGAAAAAATAAAACATATTTTTAACAGTCTGTATTGCACTTTCTACCGTACCATTAGACTGTGGATAATGTAGACTTGATGTTATATAAAAAAGATCTCAGTTTTTACAAAAAAAAAATTAAATGTAAATTGGGGAAGAAAAAGAGAAAATACTGATTTTAAATAACTTATAACGTTAGTTGATGAAGTATACTCTTATAAAGATCGTACTTTGAAAAATATCAACAATCGTTAAATAATTATGACCAAAAATTGTGAATAAATCAATCCCTACTTTAGACCATGACATAATTAAAATGTTATGTGGTTGAAGAGGTTCTTTCTGTTTAGTGTTTGCATACTTTTTACATATTAAATATTTATTTACTTATTTTGTTATATATACTATGATACATTTTTGACTAATATACCGAGTCTTTTGCTAAGTTGTATGTGCGCTCAATGCGAATAATGTAAACAAATTTTATATTTTATACTTAAAACACTCCGGTATCACTAGTCGATTAACTTTATACAATAATTCATTACACTCAAATAATTTATGTCAAATATAGTAATATGGTTTAAAATAATCATTAGTTTTTTGAGTCCATTTGTTTTTTATATAATAACTCACTTCTTGCAATATTTTTTTTGTTAATTTTTGTATTTTAATAAATGTATTTTCTGTCATCCCAACTACAGATTCTAATAGCCCAACTTATCTTTTTCTGCTATAAACAAATCTTTAACGTGCTTTGTAATAAACAAAAAAATCATACTTTTGCAATTTAATAAGCATTCTTTGTAACCGAGCAAAACAATTGTATAAATTTTTGCTGAAAATGGTTTATGATCTGTTTCCACTAAAAAATGTTTTACATAGTGACTAAAACGTTCACATCCAAAAAGAATGGCAAACAGTTCCTTCTATATCTGAGCATAACGTCTCTGTCATTGTTTTTGATGCATAAGCACATGGTTTTCTATCTTGAATCAGAACAGCCCCTAAGCTATTCTGCGACCTGGCTACTAAAATGATTCTCTCTTTTTTATGTCAAAGTATTGCAAAACAAGATGTTTTGTTATGCAATTTTTTAAATTGTTGATTACTTTATTATGAATAGGATGCCAATTCAACAATACATTTTGTTTGAGCAAATCTTTTAAAGGTGCTGTAATTTCTGAAACGTTAGAGATAAATTTGCTTACATAATTGAGAATACCTAAAAATCTTTCTAGCAATTTTTTGTTCATTGGAATCATCATGTCTATTATTGCTTTAATTTTTTTGATGTCGGAAACTATACCTTTATCTGTAATAGTATGTCTCATGTGTTTTATTTTTTTAAAACCAAATTTACATTCATTTTTATTAAATTTTATATTATTTTTTTTTTGCAATTTGCAATACTTTTTGTAGTCTTTCGTTGTGCTCTTGTTTATTAGAACCCAGAGAATTACATCGTCAATAAATACTTCTACACCATCAATACTAAATATTTCTTTAAATTTTTTATGGAATTTTTCTGGAGCAGATTTAACACCGTATGGAAGTCTTAAATATCTGTATCTGCCAAAAGGTGTAATAAACGTCCACAGTTTTAAGCTTGTTTTGTTCAACATAACTTGCCAAAACTTATTACTTGCATCTAACGTAGTAAAATAAGTGGTCCCTGCTAACTTAAATTGCAAGCAAGACTCCAATCTGGAAAAATATGGAAAGTGAATTTAGAGAATTTATTATATAAAATTTTAACTGTTCAAATTGACCTCCGAACTTGCATGAAAGATCTACCTCTCCAACAACCAGCAAATGTTCATATGTGTAAGTTGTTAATTTCTTCTCAGTTTTGGTTAGCATTTTTACATCAATTCTTAACTTTTCAAATATATTTATAAATATTACCTGCCCTGCTAAACTGTGAGACGTCATCTCACAGCTCATTCCTCCTTTGTTCTGACTCGCTGAGTAACAGTCTATGTACTCGGTCAATCCAGCTCGTACAAGCTTCAATAATCTACCTGGCCGGGTTTGGACATAAAGTTATCTTTGTCTAAACACCGGGCCATGTGAGTATCGACGGCAATGAGTTGGCTAATAAAACCGCCCGTCAGGCGCCTTACGCGGATCCTACAGACAACATTCCCGTAAGACCCAATTATCTCTACAGAAAAGAGAAGGTCGCCCTATGTCGCTTGCGCATAGATCATACCAACTTGACTTCTTCGTATCTCCTGACCGGCGACAAATAAAATTACTAGCATGCCAAACATGTCACAACCCTTTAACGATGAAACACATTTTGAACGGATGTTGAGCCTACTTTCTCACCGTATTCGGCTGAAACTCCTTAACAACGTGGCGTCTATTTTATCAAATAGAAAGGAGTATATGGAAAGATGCGTCCAGTTTTTAAAAGACTTCTCAAACAGGTGTAACCAAGTTTTTGTGTTGTCTTATAATGATTTTGATGTTAATTAATTTATTTATTTTTATTGATCAGTTTGTATTGTTGAGTCGTTTAAATCACCGTAGTCTTGTACAATTTTGGTGCAATCTATGATATTAGGTTTAGTTAGTTTTTAGGATCTGGCATTGAAGCATTTTACAGCTTTAATGTCATCTGTAATATTAGGTTAAGTTTTGATATTAGGTTTAGTTAGTTTTTAGGGTCTGACATCAAAGCATTTTACAGCTTCGATGTCATATGTGATATTAGGTTAGATTGTGATATTAGGTTTAGTTAGTTTTTAGGGTCTGGCATCGAAGAATTTTACAATTTGAATGTCATCTGTGATATTAGGTTTAGTTAGTTTTTTAGGGTCTGGTATCAAAGCATTTTACAGCTTCGGTGTCATCTGTAATATTAGGTTAGGTTAATGTGTAGGTACTGACATCAAAGTCTTTTACAATTTTGCTGTCACTTAATAGTAATAGTAGGTTCTGTGATATTAGTTTTAAAATTATTTTTTAATTTTAGCAACTGTGATATTAGGTTTAATATTTATTTATTTATTTATTAAACCATTGTAATATGTTGTTTTGTCTCCTCAGGTCTATAACCTGAGGTTATTATTATTAAATTAAAATAAATAGCCAATGACCTTAATAGTCGACGCTAAAATATAAAACAAAAATAATAATAATATTAATAATAGTAATAATAATAATTCCAGAGGGAATTCTGTAACCCTTCTGAGAAGAATCCTGTAATTCCGGGGAAAACCCAGTAACCCCACGGAACCCGTCTCAATGGTGGCGGATAGGGTAAAGCTCTCTAGATATAAAGAGTAGGAGCTAAATGCTATTGCGGATCAACAGGACACACAATGATCAACGGCTACGGGCAACTAAATTACGTGTGAACTAAGTGCTTGTTTCCCAAGGAACAACTTAGCAACAGCGTCTGTTTCTAATAGAACGTCTGAAACTAATGCTTGCCAGCTAACAGGCACAAATTACATTTTTATGAGTATGTTAAGAAAAAAAAACAATATACCCCAGGTAGATAAAATCAATATTTCAGAATCCTTTACTGTTTTGGCAGTCTGCTTTATGGAGTCTGGGAAGGGCAACTTGACTTCAACATGAACAACAGAAAACTCTTAGAAATAGGACAGTATCTCTGAGTGCAAATATATTTAAAATAAAACAATAAAGTTACCTCTCTTAAATTAGACAATAGTAAAAAACATCAGAACTACACAAGAAAGGGAAAACAAAAATAATGAGACAAATACAGAAGAAAAGCGCAAAACTAAAAATAATTGAAATTTAAACGTAACTAGAGGTACTAACAATAAAAAAAATATAGAACAGAACAATGTTGAAATCATGCGTTTTATCTCACAAACAAAAATTAGAAAGTTTAATACTTAGCAAGTATAATTACTTTAACAAATAGACTTTGATGAACGCAAAAAACTGCAAAAAAATAGGATAAACAAAAAAGCACAACAACTTATCACAATAGCCAACTCTTTTATTGAGAAATTTTTAATTAAAAATAGTCTTGATTTAATTGAAATCAACTTATTATTACACGCGACATCTGTAACAATAACTGAAAGGCTTATAAAGGTTGAAAAAAAACACACATAAACTCTTACAAACAAACAGAAGTATTTGGCAGAGAAAAAATGACAAAAAATTGAAACCTGAGAACAGGTATGTCAAGGTCAGCATCAGCTATGTAAATATAAATATTACTTATAAAAAAACAGTTAGGCATGTACTTAAAAAGTATAACATTATCTCAACCACCAATTTAAATCTAAAAAAATAAAACAAAAAATAGCAGCCAGAGCACAAAGATTAAGAAGGTATACCAAAAAACAAAAACAATTTCTAGATAACAAAAAATTTGAGTCAGGCAGTAAAAATTTCTACAGATCATTAAAAGAATTAATTCAAGAAAATGCATTTCCACAGCATGAGGAAGTTAAAACATTTTGAAAAAAACTATAAGACAAGAAGAATAAGTTGACCAATTTGAAAAAGAACACAGTGACAAAGAAATTAACTGGAAATCACTAACACAACAAAATGCAACAGAATGTTTTAAAACGTCAACTAACTGGAAAGCCCCAGGACCGGATATGATACCAAATTTTTGAATTAAAAAAATAGCTACAGTACACACACACTTAGCCTGTATCTATAATAATATTTTAATAGCAGAAGATTTCCAGAATGGTTAGCAAAAGGTATAACTTACTTACTACCAAAAAATGAAAACGCCCAAGAACCAACAAACTATAGACCAATGACATGCTTACTACCATTCTGGCACACAAAATCCAAGATTAGATCCAGGAACATGGTATCATGTCAATGGAACAAATAGGGTGCTGTAGAAGATCTAAGGAATGTAACGATCAGCTCATACTGTCAAAAAGCATACTAGAAAATTACAAACAACAAAAAACACACTTGCTTAGATAGATTATATAAAAGCTTACGACAGCATACCACACTCTTAAATACTACAAAGCTTGTTAAAAATCCACCCACTAATAATACAATTATGTGAGCAAATGATGAACAAGTGGTTAACAAACATCAAATTAAAAACTCCTATACTATCACAACATCAATTAGAATAAAAAGTAGATTTTTTCAAAGAGATGCTTTATCTCCTCTCTCATTCTGAGTTAGCCTAATACCATTCTCTATTGAGCTTAATAAAATGAGAGCAGGATATACATTTGAAGAAACACAAATCAACCATATGTTGTGTATAGACGATTTAAAACTATTTGGTAAAAATGAAAACAATTTAGAAGAACTACTAGTCACTGTAAAAAAATTTAGTGATGACATATGCATGCAGTTTGGTCTCTACAAATGTGCTAAAGCATTCTTTAAGAGAGGATATCTACTACAAAAATTAAATATTAGAGAAAGTGAATATGTTTTTTGACATATAGAAAGAGAAGAAACCTACAAATATTTAGGAATAAAGGAAAGAGAACGGTTAAATAATCAAAAAATCAAAAACAATTTAAAAAAATACAAAAAAAGAATAAAACTAATATTAAACAAAAAGCTAAGCAGTAAAAATAAAATGCGTGCTATATGCCAATTTGCGGTACCAATACAGTTTTTTGGTAGTTAATTGAAGAATGAAGGAAACAAAACTGTTGACCATGTACAAGATTCCCCACCCTCACGAAAAGAAGAAGGTAGAGGTTTACAACAAATTGAAGCAGCATTTAAAAATGCTATTATTAATACAAACAGTTATTTACAAAACAAAACAACAGATAAGTTTGTAAAATTAGTTTACAAATTTGGTCAAGAGCTCCTAAAACACAGATTTATATCAAAACTTGCCAATAAGCTTATGACTAACTTACAACTACAGAGACTTACAGAAGACACAACATCAAACAAACATCATATTAAGAACAAAATATCAACAGAACTAAAAAACAAATAAAAGGAAAAACAATGGCCAATACCTCAAACAAAATGTACAGCAAGAAAATATAGACAAAGTTGAAACTTTTGGAAGGCTATATAGATCAAATTTAAAAATAAAGACCAAAAGTCTAATAATTGCTACTCAAGATTTTGCTATAAATACAAAGTTCAAAAAAAAAATTTAAGCAAAATGTTGATGCTAGAACACATGATGAATGTGTGTGTTATATCAAGCTTTCCAATATTAGCATAAAACAAATATGTACAAAGACATAACAAGGTAGCAAAATCTTTACATTATAATATATGCGTTGATCTAAAAATACAAGTAAAAAGAAAAACTGGTATGACCACCAACCAGAACAAGTAACAGACAAGAACGGAGTCACAATACTTTGAAACTAACAAATATTGTCATAAAAACTCATTGCAAAAGTATGTGCACAAATATTGACGTTGCTATACCTTATGACACAAATAGAAGTAAAGAAGCGGAAAAAGTTCTAAGGTATTGTAACTTGTCAATTGAAATTTTGAAGATGTGAAATATAAAAACCAAAATTGTTCTTATAATAATTGGCACCACTGGAACGGTCACTAATAACCTAGTCGTAATTATATCAAAAATTAGAGGAAAGCATAACATACAGCAACTACACACAACTGCAATATTAGGAACAGCCCACATAATAAGAAGAGCAGTAGGACAGTGAGAGACCATAGAAATACGGTGTATTTGCGGTTTCTCATTAAACACCAGCATGTGAGGTATACTAACCAAACCTACATACTGTGCATACACAAGATAATAATAATAATAATTTTTATTCACTTTAGTCATCTACATAGTTAGATGTAAAAAGTTAATATAATATAAACACAAATTTACAAACATAAAAAATAATAATAAACAGTACATTTATACAATTTAAAATAAACTAAAGACTATAATAAAAATATATAATGACTACATTTATATTTTATTTAAAATCATTTTCAAATTCATGAAAAGAATAATAGGCTCTATCAAATAAAAGTAGTTTTTTAATATTTATTTTAATAAGTGCGGTTGGTTGAGTCTTCTGTTTAATTGGTAGTAAATTAAAAACTTTTATTCCCTTCTACCTAGCTTTTTTTTAAAGAGTGTGAGGTGTTTGGAAACTTTCAGTAGTGTGAAAATTTCATTTTTTTTTGTTAGAATTATTGAACAATTTAATTATGAATATAGATTATCGTAATTTTTTAATCAAATTTGTAGTTTTTTCTCTGTGTGCTCTCTAGCAATAAAACTATGCAGAATTTGAAAAAAAAAACACATCAATTTATATTGACAGAAAATTTCCCGTTCTACAACTTTGTTTTCTTATAAGTTTAAAAAAAAAGCATACTTCTTGATCAAAATCTCGAAAAACAATGTGATGCCTGAACAAATTTTCAAAATTTTTAGACCTCATATTCAAACTCCAAGTTCTATATCCAAACTTTTAGAATTTATTTATTTTGCAATGTGGAACCACTTTGAAGTCTGGTCAAATTTCATAAAATTTGCAATCGGAGCGGTATATATCAATGTATCTACAAAATACCTCAATATGCAAAAATTTTAGTTTAAAATACATAAAATAACAAATCATTTGCCGCCGGGTACGTATTGGTACCTATTTCCAGGGCTGAGAAAACGGAAATTAAAAAATAGCCTTTTATAACCATTTTTTAGCCTTTTTAAAGATCTAAAAAGAGCAAGAAAGGGTCTAGAGGGCCAAAACTTTGGAAATCTTTTTTTTGTGGTTCATACTTTTAGGTACTAAAATTTGGCGCAATTCTGAGACATCAAGTTTTTGAAAATTGTACAAAAGTAATGGAATTACCCATATATGTACAGGGTGTAGATTAATTGACGGACAAACGCCGAGTAACTTTGTAGACCGTGTTAAAAGAAAACGAAAATCTTAATTTCAAAATGCTGAGAAACTTTTCGTTTGGCCTCACAAAGTCCTCAAAGTTTCAGTTTTGTCAATACAAATATTGTTTTAATTGCGTATTTTATGTACCAATTTGCATACTTTTTTAGTATAATAAATGTTACAAGGTTTATTAAAAATTAATAATAAAAAATATTGAAAAATGTGCAAATTACATACGTAGCAAAATTTTTAATAAAATTTAAATTATAACGTAGGCAATGCAATGAATGTTGATATTATTATTTTATTATGAATTTTACTTTGAATGAATATGCAAATTACGTCGGTGATGCTTAAGAATCTCATGAATTCGATACTAATACGTGCCGTAAAGTGTTTAAAAGTAAATGGTGGCCAGTTTGAACATTTGTAGTTTATAATAAATAATAACAATTAATGTGTGTATTAAGTTGCCTATATTATAGGTTTGAATTTTAGAATAGAAATTTTGCAATTTGCCAAGCGTAACAAAACTTTGAGGATCTTGTGAGGCCAAACGAAGAGTTTCTTAGCATTTTGGAATTAAGATTTTTGTTTTGTTTTGGCACGGTCTACAAAGTTACCTGGCGTTTGTCCGCCAATTAATCTACACCCTGTATATATAAAACAAACGCGAAACAAACCAAAATAAATCAAAATTTAAAAAAATATAATAATAAACAAAAACAGCCCAAAAACAAAACCTTGAAAAACACAGTCTAATTTTATAACGTTAAAAAATTTGAATTTTGATCTTGAACAAATTGCTTGCGATTATTTAAGTAACTTCAAAACCAGTCATTTGAAAGTCTTCTTATTCCATAACAATCAAGTTTAGTTAACAAAATATTATGGTTGACTAAATCAAAAGTCTTGCTTAAATCAAGAAATATTCTAAGACATTGCTTTCCTTTATCAAAGTTATTTAAAAGGTATTCCATGAATTTTTGAATAGCTCAAGAAGTAGAACAACCTTTTTGAAATCCATATTAAAAGTTGTTAAATAAGTTATATTTAAACATGATTTTAATCTTTCAGATACTATTTCTTCAAATATCTTTGAAAATGTACTTAATATTCAACTTGGTCTATAGTTTTCTACGTCTTGTTTATTGCTTTTTTTTAAACTGGTATTATTTTTGCTATTTTTAAAGTATCTGGAAATATTCCTTGATTTAATAAAGAATTTATCAAATTTACTAGTTCTTAATTAAATTTGCGGAAATTTTATCTACTCCTGCAGAATTAGATCCCTTTAATTTTTAAATATATAGTAAAAGTCCTTTTTCTGTTACCGGAAAAAAAATACAATGACGTAGAAATTTTACTACAGCTAAACACTAATATTGTGGCCGGTGAATCCGTAGACAAAAGTGGGTTGAAACCATTAAGCGAGACCAATAATAATTTAGGTACATTCACATGCAAAATCAATTTTAAATCGCGTCAGTCTAGCATGAACTGCGAGGAAAATAACATCGATGCTGCGAAACATTTATTTGTTATTTTGCGAAGCCGGCGCTACCCGGGAATAAATTCAGTTTGTGTCTCTGAGTGTATTGTTTCCCTTTCTCGCATTATGCATCCTTCATTCTGGCTATAGTTTTCTTTCTCTCAAGATGCGCGGAAACGCCTGTCATGGGCCACAGTATTCGTGTTTGGCTGTAATGTTTTTCAGTTCACAATAATGACTATTTGTTATAATAGATTCAGCAACTGTATTAAAATAACTATTAAAATGATTTTAAATATTATTTATTTTAATAGTTTTTGCTACTGATGACTTGCAGTTTTTTCCAATGTTTTGGTTAATAATAATGCTGTCTTGTTTTTATTATTAGAGTTTTATATTTTATCTTTATAATGCATTTTATTTGCTGTTATAATCACTTTTTTATAGATTGTTTTATACATTTTATAATTAGAAATACACTTAGGCAGTCCGCTCTTAGCAAATAAATTAAGATTTTTAAGTTGCTACTGTTTTAAAACCTGTTGTTATCCAACTTTTATTATTTTAACATTTTGTCTTTAAAGGAAAGGCAGATTCAAAAGAATAAGAAACCGATTCTATAAATTTAATAAATTGTGTATTAATGTTGTTACTGCTATCAATGATTTCATTCCAGTTATACTTTAGCAAAAAAATCTGGAAATGTTTATTATTTTGTTTGCTATAAAGTCTATACATTGTTAATTTAAATTTACTAATGTCACTATTTATTTTTAATTTAATAACTTGCATGTTGTGATCAGAAAAGCAGTGTTTGCTTATATAGCTTTTATAAAAGTCAATATTATCAGTAACACATATATTATCTAAACAGTTTATGAGTCTAGTCGGTTCATTTATTGTAATTTTAAAACTTTATTGTTTAAAAGATCCATTAAGTCAGAATAAGCTAACAAGCTTTTGAATTTGACATAAAATTAATATTAAAGTCACCGCATATAACTATCTTGTAATATGAGTGTTGGTGTAGTAATATTATAAGATCTTCCAAAAGTTTTTGAAAGATAGTGAGGTCGTTATCAAGAGTTTTATAGAAACTCACAATTACTGGAGCGTATTTAACGTGACACCACACTTACTCTGGTGTCACACTATGCGTTATAAAAGGTTCTGTGAAAACGCATCCGTTTTGAAGATTTCGACCAAGCATAGTTTTAAATGAGTGGCGACACATATGTGCGTTTTCAACGGATCAACCGGACGCCATCTAAAACCATGTTTGGTCGGCATCCTTCAAAACAAATGCGTTTTCACCGGACCGTTTCTAACGCATAGTGTGGCACGGAACTATAAGAGACAAACGTTATTGCAATGTTGTCAAATAGGGGCACAAAATACTTGTTTCTATAGTTGGTCCGCGTTAAGACTGCAGTGATGAGAGTGGTTTATAATGTCAGTGTCATACAACTGTAATTACATTGCTATTATAATTCTTTCTTTATTAAATTATATCAAAATAATTTAAAATTTTTGTTTATTGGTTAATTAAATATACATATGTTTAATAGAAGTATATATATATATATATATATATATATATATTTTTATTTAAATTTATTTTCGGATTATCCCGCGTTTTCTTTTTGAGTTGGACTCGACGTTTCGGCTGAATCTCATCAGCCATCATCATGAGATATTTATTATTAATATTTATTAATATACATCAATATGACATTGATATATAAACTAATTTTGTTGTCAAAGCTAACTTTCAAGAAACTTTATTGTGTGTAAAGTTTCTTTGTTTGACTTCTGGTAGTTGGTCTATTAATTGATCTTTCTACAGTCAAAACTTGTAAATGAACTGGTTGTGATTTGGATGCTGTAATTAAATTAGTTGTTGTTGGTAAAGAAGCTGTTAGTGGTTTTTTTGAATTTAATTTAGTTGTTGCCAATGCTGTTTTCCAAGTAGATGGTAAACGTCGAGTCCAACTCAAAAAGAAAACGCGGGATAATCCGAAAATAAATTTAAATAAAAATAATTATATCCGTGAAAATTTAAAAAATAATATATATATATATATATATATATATATATATATATATATATATATATATATATAGATGTAAAACAACTAATACTCCTCCAAAATATATACACGCTGATAGTACTGGCCTCCAGAACGGAGGCAGGTACGAAAAACTGGAGGCAAATACGTTTTGGTGTGTATATCAATTTATTTCAACATAATACTTTACTAGAAGTCATTCTACAAAATTTTGTTCGGTGACCATTTCGACTCATATACATATACAGTTATACATTGTAGTACATTAATGTCAACACTACGTGGCGCTATGCTTTTATACTGATATACATATTTTGTTGCGGGCCAGTAGAATAAGCCTCCTCATAAGTTAACGTTCTAATACGCCTCTTACAATTGGCAACATAGCAAATACAATTTATAAAAATAATTATATACTTTTAATATATCTAAACGGTTCACGTTGTTTATTAGTTTTGTATAGAAAATATGTAAAAATAAAACAGAAAATATTACTCAACTTTACGTCCAATGAAACAAATAAATAATATTTTTTATAATATATTATAAATATTTTTTTAAATTATTCTATCGAGGTTTTGTGCTATGTAGAATGGATTTTAAAAATATTATAAAATCGCAGATATAATACTATTTAATATTTCTTTAATAATAATTTTTTTAAATGTGCATACAAAAAAAAATTATTATTTTTAAATATATTTTTTTAAATAAATTAAATAACAATAATATTGTTTATATTAGTTTAAAAATTTATAAAATTCTAATTTTAGTCTTGTTTAGTAAACTTGACATCATTTGCAAGTTAAATTAAAATTAATTATTTTCCGTTTAACGCTAGAGAATTGCCAGGTTTAGTCGCACTGTCCTGTGGGGGTGCTACTAGTAGTATTGTTATGGAAAAATATTAAATCCTATCACATCTACAAAAATATCGGCAAACCTTTTCTCTAGAAAAATATTGACACGTACAGCGCCGTTTTTAAATTAAAATTGGTTCTTATAGGATAAAACGCCAACCAACTCAATATTCAAACGATAAGATTTTAATCATCACTCTTTTATATGTTGAACTACAGACAATATTCTATGTTTTCATGTTTTTGTTTAAAGATTTGAAGTTATAATTAACGAGTAAAAAATTAATAAACAAACTAATTAAAAACGCCACTTTTAAAAAAATAATTGCGGAGAAACGACTTATTGCATCAAATTTTTACAAATTTAATGACACAGTGTGGACTTCTACAATGTGTGAAAATTTTATTCAATTATGTTCATGCGTTTTCTTACTGAGTTTGATTCTGTGAAGCTTTATAATATCACAACTATTCTCCCCCCTTAATTAGTTATCATTATTTTTTTATCAATTTGAATTAATTGTTAGATCAATAATTACGGAGATAAATATAACTATCCCATATTTACATAAATAAAATTATGCTACAAAAGAGGCTTTTTATGTTTTCTAACTAGCTATAACAATAATAAACTATTGCAAAAAAAAAATTATAGTGTCATCTTCAAGTTTAGTTTCAACTAATTAACACTTGAACACAAAAAACGCAGTAATTTATTTTACAAAAGGCTGTAAAGTTTTTTTTATTATAAACCTAATAACGTGCGGTTAAAGATATACTTTAAGGTTCTAACTAATTTAATTAGGTAACTCATTGATTGCTAGTAGTGACATGTTAAAGAAGGTTGACAGCGTACGTGTTGGTATGATGTTCAAACCAAGATAAGTAATTCCTACTAGCGTTCTTGGAGTCTTGTAGCACATTAGAGATGTTCAGATTTTTGTAGAGAGATTTATTGGAGATAAATATTGAACTGTTTGTAATTGATATATCTTCAGCTTCAGGATGTTAGAAACATACTATCCCATAGTTAAGAACAGTTGGCCCATACAGGTTTTAAAATTTATTTCAAGGTACTTTGCATTGGTAGATTGTAATAATTGTTTGCCGGAGAGTGACGGTGACATGCTGAAATTTACATTGATTGGCCCTAATTTTCAAGGTTTTAAGCTATTTTTGGATGTTTTTAAAAAAAGTCTGAAGTTTCTCAGAGACAAAACTTGGAATTTTACTAACTGTTAGAATGACAAACGTAACTCTTAAAGGTTTTCTGTAAAAAGTAGATATAGCACCGGTCCAAGAATACCTTCCTGTAGTACCGCTGATTTGATGAGGTGTAAGTTAATTACTTTATCTTGATGTTTAACCATAAAATTGTTTTGGTTAGGTATCATTATAATACATGAAATGTGTAATGGGCAATTGCGTTTTCAATTTGCTTAAAAATCTCCGGTGTCAGACTTTTATCAAAGGCTTGGTTGTTGTCCAGAAAAGCAGCCAAACAATGTTCCTTTTTTTTTAAGTGTAATTTGCTTTATTACTCTGTAAACCTGCTCTGTAGTTGTGTGTTAGTTTAAAAAACCAAATTGGTGATTTGGAATTAGATGAAATGCTTTTAATTTCAGTCTTTTCAGAAACATATTTTCAAAGATACATTTTAATTAAACTTATTAAGCAACAGAAAAATGTTTCTAGCACAGGTTAATGGAATAATTTGTGCCACTTTTCATTGAAATTAAAAATGTTCAGATTTAAGTAGTATATCATTGAAAATATGTGTGAGTGCTTTTTGCACATTTTTTGGAAACTAATTCTAATTGCTGTAACTTTTTTCATAGAAATATGGAGATCATAGCCATGTTTTAATCACGTGTTTGACTCACATGGTAAGATGGCGTTAATAAACGTCATTGATTTGAGTATTTGAGTATTCCAAAACTGATGACTGCTTTTTGTCTGCTTGTAGTAGTGATAGTTTTTTTAGAAAATTTTTGATTTTTTAGTTTTTTCTCTAAGAGTAGGTTTTTAGCGGGTTATTGTATTTAGTTTTGTTTTGTGGATTTCTAGTAGACTTCCATATTCTTCTATTTATTAGTAGTGCTTTTTTAGTTACTTTTAAATCATTATGTAGCTTGTTTGTAGTGTTTGTAGGTTCCAAAACTGCTTTATGCTTAAATGTTGTTTTAAGCAAGACATTTGGGTGTATTTCTTTTTCTAATATGTTTTAAAACTGGTTCCAGTTATTTTATTGGTTAAAAAATCTGGTTTTTGTTTATGGTGTATGTGTGAGCTTAAGTAGATTAGGACAGGAAATAGTCTGAAAAAATATTAATTTTTTTTTTACTTGCAGATAATTTAAAGGATAACTTTTGTATACAAAAAAATGGAAGACATTTGTTTTTTTATGTCACATAGCCAGTGTGTAGTTGCTTTGAGCTGGCCAAGTTCTAGGTCTCAGCGCTGGAAATTATGTTTGCTGCACTTTCTTGTAGACTCTGATTATGAATGCAGTAATTTTTGGTACGTCCCAGTTGAAGGCAGTTAGCACATTTAGGCATGACTTTTGTTTTGTTAACTGATTTTAATATGTATTTGTAGTGTTAAAGGTATTACAATTCATAGATGATTAACTTGAGGTTACTTTGTGGTTTAAATGATAGAAAGAACGTTTTTTAACATTACAAAAAAACTGCGTTCTTGGTTTAAATAAAAGGTGTAGCATTGCACATCACGATTTTTTTGGTTCTTGAACAGCTGCTTGATATTTTAGCACATCTGTTGTCAAAAATTTGGTTATTATTTATTTTAAGATTAAATTTTTGTTTATTATCCTGATTGTTATTTAGCATATCAGTAAATTATTTAATGTTTGCTACTGCTGGGATGTATATCAGTGGAGATTTTATGTAATTAAGTAGTTCTTTTGGTGGTGTACTCTTGTTTTTGAGTTTATTACATGTTTGTAATAATCTATTAATAGCCGTTGTTTACCATTCCATGGTTTGGTTTCTAAAGAGTTTTTACGTTTAAACGTATATTAATTAATAAATAATAACAAAATAACTGAAATAGATTAAAATAAAATAATTATCAGTTTAACTGAGGCAGGGAATCCATTCATGAACCGGTAACAATCAGTACAGTGTAGTATTTATAATTAGTGGTTAATTGTTTTGAAACATATTGTTTTAATAATGAGAGTTAAAATACCACAGCAGTAAGTTACCACTTAAAAAACGCTATAATGTAGTAACAATTAATCACCGGTAGCATATTATAGTTGTTGTAATGTACACCACATAAAAAATTAAAATCAAAATAACTTCAAATAACTGTTCGTACCTACATTCGATAATTTTTAAAAATAACTATTTATTGTAGACTGTGTTACGGTTTCAATATTTTTATAATCTTATACACACAAAAAACAACTAAACTAAACCACCTCCTGAATACAACAAATAAATGCCTATTAATAATAGAAATTTACAAAATACGATATATTGATAGTGGCAACATTGGCAGAGGCGTATTCGACATTTTCACATATATATTTTATACAACTGGAGCCTAAAACGATGCTTTGGCATTTGGAGTTCTATTGCTATTACTAATATACCAATTTTTTTGTATATAATTAATGTTGTATTTCTTTACCCCTCTTTAGGCGTCCTAATAAAGAATATTTTAAATAACTAAATGCAAAAAAATACACAGTTAAAACTATTAGATTTAGGGTGGAGGCTAGGTCGCCTTATGTGTGTACGGAGGCGAGTAAGATAGCTATGCATATATATATATATATATATATATATATATATATATATATATATATATATATATATATATATATATATATATACAATGCAACATGCAAAGTCACTTTTATACTTTTCTAATTATTGAACATATAGATAGAAAATCAAATTTGTAGCAGAAAGCTAACTGTACCTTTCTTTTACACTCTTAAATAAAAAAGTTACAACAGGTTTTAATTTGTGTAGGCTGGCCGATAGAACAAATAACGCACGCCCATTATTTTATTTCCATGGCCAACGTTGCTTGTTAAGCAAACTGTTATGATTGTAAATACCTAACCTTTTACATAATACAATTCTTTATCTTCATTGTAATTTTATTTTACCCTATTCTGAATGAAATGCCATCACACAAATTTAAATATACCAATCATTCAATTAATTTATTAGACAAGCAAGCAATTTTTTTTTTTAATTTTAATCTTCTTTATACTATTAACAAATCAAGTTGCATTTAATATAATGTAATATTTTACATTAAATGCGATATAATTATATTAGTTAGTATAAAACGAAGCATATAAAAACAGGAATATACTAACTTCTTCACTCAACCTTCATCAATAAAAGGGGAAACGTAAAACTATAAATAGATTTTATGTGTATTTTTTTGTAGTAGACCGTTTCTTTTGGATATTACAGCATCCTTTTAACTTATTTTTGCTGTAATGATATTTGTATAGGCTACTATTATTTTATTTTACATTATTTTATTTTAAATTATGATGGATGGATTTATTTCTTATTATATCACAATAAATGTAGTACAATTAAAAACACTTTTATGCTAGGTATCAATCTACGTATATAAGCGTGAAGAAATTATTATTGTTATTTTTTTCCACTTGTAAAAAGTGTAAACCGTTTTTGCGCATGTTAATTGATTATTTAATTTGAAAATGCAATTGTGTAAGTATACAAATAAAAAATTTGTTTTTTAAGTAACAGTTAAATTTTTTATTTTATAAGTTTCACGCTGCGTATAATATGGTTTCAATAAATACAACAATCCAATATTAATTAAATTTTTATTTAATACAAGATAACTTGCTTAGAATTAAATTAAATGAATTAATATTAAAACTTAAAACATATTAACCGCATTAGGCAGTAATGGTCCGACGGTGGATATTACTTATTTTATTTTATCTCAAAAAACACATAATATTGTTAATTATTTGTTCGGTTTGTGTGAAACAAGTAAACAAGTTAACAACTAAACAACAAACTATCTAAACAAGTTAACAAGTTAACAAATAAACAAATAAACCAGTATACAACATAACAACTAAACATGTAAACAACAAAACAACAAAACAACTAAACATGTAAACAACTAAACAAGTAAATAACTAAACAAATAAACAAGTAAACAAATAAACAACTAAACAGAACAACAAGTAAACAAGTAATCAAGTAAACAACTACACAAGTAAACAACAAAATAAGTAAAAAAGTAAACAAGTAAACAAGTAAACAAGTAAACAAGTAAACAAGTAAACAAGTAAACAAGTAAACAAGTAAACTAGTAAACAAGTAAACAAGTAAACAAGTTAACAAGTAAACAAGTAAATAAGTAAACAAGTAAACAAGTAAACAAGAAAACAAGAAAACAAATAAACAAGTAAACAAGTAAACAAGTATACAAGTGAACAAGTAAACAAGTAAACACGTAAACAAGTAAACAAATAATTAAGTAAACAAGTAAACAAGTAAACAAGTAAACAAGTAATCAAGTAAACAAGTAAACAAATAAACAAGTAAACCAGTAAACAAGTAAACAAGTGAATAAATAAACAAGTAAACCAGTAAACAATTGAACAAGCTTCATCTATAACTCTTTCTTGTTATTTATTTTATTTTTATTCACTTATTAATTGTAATATTTTTTGCGCATAGTAATAGATTAATCGAATTGCAATTGCAATTTTCTAAGTATATAACTAAACATTTTTTCTTTAATGTAACAATTAATATTATCTAAACTTTGTAATGTTTATCCGTCGGCAGTTGAATTTCTTATTTTATATTAATACACCGCATAAAATAAGCTTATAATAAACTCAAAAACTCATTATTCAATTAATCTGAATGATCACATTACAAGATATCTTGTTTTGAATTAAATTGAATGCATTAAAATTAAAACTTAAAATATACTAACTGGATTAAGGTGTAATGGTCCGACGGCGGATAAATTATTTATTTTATATTATCTCAACATACACATAATATAGTTATTTATTTGTTTCGTTATACAGTTGTTTGTTTGAAACAAGTAAACAAGTAATCAAGTAAACAACTACACAAGTAAACAACTAAATAAATAAAAAAGTAAACAAGTAAACAAGTAAACAAGTATTTAAGTAAACAAGTAAACAAGTAAAGAAGTAACCAACTAAACAAATACACATGTAAACAAGTAAATAACTAAACGTCTAAATAAGTAAGCCGCCAGATCATTACTATTTAATTCAGTTAGTTTTAGTTGCATGCATTCAATTTAACTTGTCAAACAATGTGGAAGTAAAAGTTTACTTATTGTATATTTTGTAATCTGCATACTTAGAAATTTTTGTTAAATAAATTTTAATTAAATAGAACAATTTTGCATATTAAATTACAAAAACTATTTTTTCATATAATATTTATTATTAAAAACTGCAAAATAAATTATTTAATTAGGTTACAGTATAATTAAAAATTTATATTGATTATTGAAAACTATTGTGATTGATGTAGTGTTGCATGATATTAACGCGCAATAAAACAATAAGTAAAAGCAGTAATAAATAATATAATGATACTATATTACATCGCCGTGAATTTGTGTTTATCTCAAAGTCATGCCAGTTCAATAGCCTGCTTAAGCAGCAGATGTTTCAAACAATATAATGATAACAATATCTCTATTATGCCACTTGCCGTCGCTAGGTATTAAAATAAATTTAAGGATTATTCCAATAAAAATAAATAGTACTGCGTGTTTTGTATAATTAATCAGCATATTGCAGCACAGGATAAAAATTTAATCAATTTTAATTGATGCAAATTGAATTAATATAAAACGTTGCAATAACGAAATAGTAGGCGGTTACAAATTTCTATCATTGCTAAACAAGCAACCCACCAAAGAGCTGGTCACGCCTATAGAAGATCACATATATTTTGGCGCCTTCACCATGGTTTCATATGTTGCGTTGCGTATATAGAACATACGAGACCACGACTTCGTATGTTCTTTGTGATCTTGCATGTTGCGTTGCGTATCTAAAATGGTCTTGCATGTTGCATTGTATATATATATATATATATATATATATATATATATTAGACTAGTTCTTAAATTTTTTTGAGAGGAATTTTTTGGTGTGCACCTTCAGAAAGTGATTTTTGTCTAAAAAAAAGTAAGCCCTGCTAAATTTCAGCCCTTAGAATTCAAAAATACTTGCTACAAAACGGAAAATCTGTAATAATTTTTATTTTAGAAAAAGAATTTTTAGCACAATAAAAAGTCTATTAAATTTGGGAGGTAATATCTTAAAGTTTAAGCAAATACAAAAAAATCACAATTTAATTTCAAACATTAATAAACAATTGAGGATTTTGGACTCTCATATATCTCATGACACTGGAAATTTCATTCTCTACACGTTGCAAAAAACCAATTTAAAAAAAAGAGTTAAATTGCGCGAGTTGTTCTCGAAGTTTTATTACACTCAAAAAACTGCCACCTTAACGCGAACCAACTATAGAACAATGAAGTTAAATCAAAAGTGCTGTTACCTTACTACTCTTACCACAATGCCACTAGTGAAACAGTAATATCTTGCAAAAAATTGCTTATAATTTCTCTCTCAAAGTATAATCCATAATATATCGTTTATTTTACATGTTATGAAAATGATTAATTGTTAAAAATAACCTATCAACATATGGCGTGTAATAAAATATCATGTAATATTTTGTAATTATGTAATTATTTGCTTCAATATTGTATCTTATTACACATTTTGTTTGTGACTTATTGTGCTAGCATTTAAATAAATGAAAATTTATATTTTGAATAACATAATTCAAAGATTTTTTTTTTAACTTATGTTGAATCAAAATCTGTTATTTTCTTAAATACACTGACGAGGGTTGTAACTAGACGTTCATAGAATACAATTATTTTTATATTTAAATTAATACATTTATAAAACATATAAACGAATCTCAAAATAAAATTTACATGTAGACGTTAACATAATATATTAGATATAAATATAATTTGTTATGTAACAAACTTGTCAATAAATTACTATATTATTACACTACATTCTTTGACAGTAAATATTCTATAATTAAATATTAGTGCACGGAGCTAATTTAATAGGTGCTAGATAATTATATCATAAACATTATATATTTTAATAATGTATTGCATATTCTAGATTTATTACACTAGTTGCAAATCTATCAATTTAATTATTGCATTGGCTAACATGCGCGAATATGAATGATTTGCAGCTTTAGGTCTATTACAGCTACGGCGGTACAGTATTACTTACATAGTTATATCAAGTTAGTACAGTTGAAGAATAAAAATGATTAGTAGTTATGTTATAAACATACATTGATTTCAATCATCTTACATGAGATGATCTTTTATACAATATTACTATTGTAATACAGCACATGCATCATAATTATCATAATATTACATTAAATCTGTTTTTTTTTTATTGATTTTGCTAGTAAAATAAATAAAACAAAAAACAACTTTAAAATGTTGTTTGCTTTCATGAGCACATATGTATTTTAGGTCTTACAAGCTTGCATTTAAATATGCAAACATAATATATACCAGGGATGGCCAACAGGTCGATCGCGATCAACCGGTCGATCGCGAAGCAATTTTTGGTCATCATAGCTGACAAGAGACAAAATTAAAAAGAGCGAAAAAAAAATTAAATTATTTGTATAATTTTATTTTTTGATTTGTCAGATTTTTTATAAAATAATAAAAAAATGCGAGCAAATGTGTGCTCGTGGGATTCCCCGGCGCTTATCGTGTGATTCCCCGACGCTGAATTCGGGAATATTTTAAGCAAGCGTTAGTATTTCACTTGTTTACTTGTGTAGTAAAGAATAGTTTAATTCTTGAATGAAAGTGTTATTATAAAAGTAAGTTGTCATATTCCCTAACATGTTAAAACACAATTTCCTTAAAAAGTTTGCGCTTAAAAAACCGATCTAACAATTACTTAATCTATTTTAAAGAGCGTCAATTGCTGAATTAGAATTATACAGCCAGACACGAATAGTGTGGTCTCTATAATAGGCAACTTAGTATACACAAAAATTATGTTAAATGTGGTTAAACTAATGCCTTTGCCCGTTTTGGCATTTTTCATTTGCACTTACATTTTAAACATTCCATGGGCGACGTTGTTCTGGGATTGAAATATGCTAAAACGGGCAGAGGCAAAAGTTTAACCACATTGAAAATAATTTTTGTGTATACTAAGTTGCTTATTATAGAAGCCACTCTATTCGTGTATGGCTGTATCTAGCAATTAAATTTCATTTAGAGCCGTAATATCCAACTCCTAATAAGGCACCTAATAAACTATTAGCTAATTAAAAAATGAATCTATTACTCTACAAACTGATTTAATTTTATAAGCCAAAGATCTTGAGGAAGAGTTTTGGAAACACGTCAATCAAGAAAAGTATTCCAATATCACCAAATGTAGCGAATACATCTATTCTTGTTTTGGATCCACATACTTATGTGAATCGGCCTTTTCATATTTAAAGATAACAAAAACTAAACATCGTTTCTTACTTACGGATTCCCATACTCAAAATACATTAGCATTATCTTTATCTGGATACACACCAAATTTTGAACGTTTGGCTGGAGACATGCAGACACAGACTTCTCATTAATAATAAAACTTGAAAATAAAATGATTACTTTTCAATTAATAAATATTATTAAATATATATTATGTTAGTTTAATACCTCCTTCCTCATCATCACTCATTAGTACACCAGCCGCATGTTTGAAGTGTTATATATATATCAAGACTTTAGTAGGTAGATCGCGACACATTTTCAAAAAAAATAGTCGATCATATATATAAAGAAGTTGGCCACCCCTGATATATACTACCAAAATCGTTAATTAAAGTTGGTTTCTGGATTATTTTGCTTTAACGCATAAGTGGACGAACACAATAATAAAATTTAACAGTACCTGTATAACGATTTATGCACAAATATGTTCTTCTTTTCATTTTCATTTCATTTAAAGTTCTGCAGAATTTTCAAAATTTAAAAAACCAAAATTTTTGTCTGAAAGCTTACTCTTTAGACAAATTTGAAAAAAAAGTTTTTTATATTCTTTCCTAAAAATGCAATCCTGAGAAGTTACAAACGAAAATGTATATTTGTCTTTTTTGCTGTTTTTAAGTATTTCTGTAGATACATTATAAGATATCTCGGAACGTAGCATACGACACTTCCTAAAATGTTTATGGTATCTTTTGCACATATAACAGCTTGTTCATATCCATATTTGAAAAAAAAAATACCCGTTACTTTTTTTTAACTGTTTTTAATGTTCTGCAAAATTTTCAAAGTTTAAGGATAAACATTTTTGGCTATGAAAACTTATAAATTTTTTTCTAAAAATGCCAACCTGAGAAGTTACAAATGATCTTTAATGTAAAAAAACTCAAAAACGTCGATTTTTTCAAATTTTGATTGCTTATTATTCACAAATAGCTTATTGAAAAAATCTGAAAATTTACATAATAAGTATTCATGTAGAGGAAGGCATTTTCAGTAGTTTGAGCAAAAATAAATTTTCATTTTGTACTTTCCAATTACAAAATGAGATTTTATTCTTAATATCAAATAAAAGGTGGGTCATGTAACGTTTGGAATTTGAACTAACGTTTATTTTGTTTTTCAAAGGTATAATGACAGAATTTTTTTTAAACAAAGTTGGGAAAGTGTAGAGTTTAATGAAGTTCTAGAGCAGTTAACATAAAATTTTATTATAAAACTGTAATGGTTAAGTGGTAAATCAGCAATATGCTTAACTTAATAATAGAAAATAAAGACAATAAAAAAAATTTAAAAAAATAAATAAATAATGAAAACTTACTTTCAGTCGTCTACTCAAACGGTAAGAAAGTTACAAAACAAATTTGATAGAAAAGAAGTGCTTTCAACGCAGTTTGTAAACCAACTTGTAAAGCAAGTTTGCGAAACTAGATAGTAGTTAGTGGATAAAATAACACGTTCACGTTTTTGTCCAGAGCGGTCAGCCAAAAAAAATCAATAATGTTGTTCAGAGTGTGCGTGAACATGCATCAACATTAACTCGCCATTGTTATCAAGAACAGAACCTTTCTCGCACTTCTCTGAGGAGAATTTTGCATGAAGACTTTGGTTTGAAAGCCTACAAAGTTCAATTAGTTTAAATAAATGACTATTTGATGCGTATTCAATTTGCCCAATGTGCTAAAGATTGTTTGGCCAAAGATGATAATTTTTACAAAAAAATCATGTTTTCTAATAAAGTTTGTTTTCTTCTCGGAGGCTATGTTAATACGGGGCCATTTGCCATACAGCCAACGTAACTATCGATGTTTTGTACACTGTTTTTGGAAATCAAATAATCAGCCAAAATGCTGATGTCAATTGGCCGCCCAGGAGCTGTGATTTTACCGTTGGGTTTTTTTTTTTAATTAGGTTAATCAAGCCAGCCGTGGCTGTCATTTGAATGATGTGTTTCATTCTTAAATGTTGATATCTCCTTCCAAGCTCTTTCTTACTGTACTTAAAAAAATTTGAATTTTTAAAATTTTAGTTTTTCAATATGTTTACACGTATAGTTAAGTCCATCCGTGGACGCACTGTATATAGAATTGTGCTTTAGTTCTAGTAACAAATATATACATTTTTTACATTATTTTATACATTAATATTTATTAGGCTAGATCAGTCTGTTTATAAAATAAAAATCTAAGTAAAACTAAAAACCATAGATTTTTCATCTCACGGTTGGAGAGAACGCAATTATTAGACAAAAACGTTGAACTGTGTGTGTTTGTGAAAACGTGTGTGAGGATGTGTGTTGATTTAACTGTATTACCGGTTTTCTTACACACTAGTGTATGTGTCTCACAGTGGGTAGAACATACAATACATCATTTATTAAAATTAAATGATACATTTTCTTCTGTCATCTTATACAAATGAAACGCAAAAAAAAATGCTAATATTTAATCTCATAAAATAAAAATATATAATATAGATAAAACTGTGATAAAGCGTATAATTTTATAAAATAAATAATATGTAATTTATGTTTATAAATTAACATCATTTTAATAACTAAATAACTAACATTAGATTATAACTTTTTGTGAGAGTTTAAGAATGAAAATGTAAAACAACATTGAAAATATCATTTTAAGCAGAACAAACGGAACGTTGATAGTTTGTTGAAAGTTTGGAAGATAAGATCATTTGCTAAACATTAAATCACTACGCAAGAAAACGCACATGGTAACATTCTTAAAAATTAATGCTAAGTGATTTTTTTCATTTTTTTAAGAAATTTTTAGATACAAATTCTTTTGATATTCTTAAAACAATAAAAAAAATGAAACGATGTTATAGTTTTTTAAAATTTGTATGCAACATGTTCAATGCTGTAGAGATGAAATAAACATAAACAATAGTTTTGTTGTTGGCGGTATAAACGTTGGTAATAGTCACAACGTGCTGTTCAAACTATTGTACCATTTATGTTTACAAATAAATATATAAAATTTAGATACAATAAAGAACAGCAAAACATCACTGAGCAATACAACTCTATTCTTTGTAAATTTGTTGGTGGTATTAATTATAGTTTAAAGTTGATTCACTTACTTTAAAACAAACTAATTTATACATATTATAAATATTGCAGAAGTAAGTTTGGAAGTAAGTATGAGAACGCAAAAACGACAAAAAAAAATTGTAGAGACAAAAAATTAAAAACGGTTTTTAATAATAAACACTACAACAAATTTTGTAAACTGCTTAACACCAAAAGTATACATGCTTTGGACTATGAAAAGAAAAATGAATCGTTAGCAATTTCCGAGTTTTCCACGCTCGTACTTCAATTTAAAAAAAATCTATTTTTAAGACAAAAGAATATTATTTTGTAAAAATTATACAATTAAGGAATAAAAACGGAAATTGTTTGATAACCAGTTCCAAGACATAATTTAATATAAAAAACAAAACTAATATTTAAGAGAACAAGTTTTAATTTTTTTAAATATATTATCACTAACAATTAATATAATTAATTAAAGGTTTTTAAATAAAATAAACTAATTTTGATATTTTACTATTATTTTCAAGGTTTAAGTTTTTTTTTAACTTGTTTTACAACCATGTATTAAGTGTAAATTTTTACAAATTCTCATAACAGAACAAATATCCATGCCCTACCCGGAATTCGAACCCAGGATCTCCAGTACCGTAACTAGTCTTGCAACCGCTGCGCCACCGAGGTCTGATTTTTAACTTGTATATCTGCAGAAGTTGAACATGAACTATCAATTATTATTATTACTATAAAATCACATTTTATGTGTGTCTGGATCGAGCAGCTGAGTCACAAAACGACCAATTGCAATGCAGCGTTAAATGTGCTCATGTGGTGTGTTTTTTTACTACGGTGGTTTTAAAAAGATAGTAGAACCTTAGAAATAAGGGTAGTTATTTTTTTATTGTCCATTTTTTTGAATTACTTTTAATTGCGGTCTCTTTCTTTTAGTTTACCGATCTGAGTTTAGCCCAGTCAGTATGAATAATTCACCTATTATAAAATCTACGGATTTATTTTTTTCTGGTGAAATGGGAAGTACGTCTGTTGGTAGAGATGAACATCTAGCTCGAATTGAAATAGCTACATTGGCAATAATATTTATTGTAACAGTTATGGGAAATGGAACAGTGTTACTTGCATTATGGACTAGACAAAAATATGCCGGTCGAAAGAAACTTTCAAGAATGTATTTTTTCATATTACATTTAAGTATAGCAGACTTAATAACAGCTTTCCTGAGTGTGCTGCCTCAACTTGGATGGGATATTACTTATCGTTTTGTTGGCGGAGCTGCATTGTGCAAAATTGTAAAGTTTGGGCAGACCTTGGGTCCATATTTGAGTTCATATATATTAATGGCAACTGCAATAGATCGACATCAAGCTATATGTTATCCACTAACATATTGCTCATGGACGTCTAGAAAATCAAAAGTTATGGTGTGGATAGCATGGATTTCAAGTCTAATGTTTTGCGTTCCACAGGTAAATATCTTTTCTGATTATTCTAGTTTTTTTTTCAAAAACAAATTGATCACACTTATAAAATATACTGCAGTAAAAACTTGCATTATCCATTTTTTTTTTAATTTTATTCATAAAAATTATGTATTTGCAAATTTGTTAAAATAATGCTGATACCTATTGGTGTTAGTGGAATATAAATTAATCATTAAATAGTTGTTACGCTATGATCGTTTATATGAGATAAATCTACAACGTATAAAATATATACTATTGGCTTCTATTTGACAGCAAATTCAGAATAATATTTATAAATAAATAAATAAACTTTATACTAATGTATAGTATAGTATAGTACAATACAGTACAGTACAGTACAGTACAGTGCAGTGCAGTGCAGTGCAGTACAGTACAGTACAGTACGGTACGGTACGGTACGGTACGGTACGGTACGGTACGGTACGGTACGGTACGGTACGGTACGGTACGGTACGGTACGGTACGGTACGGTACGGTACGGTACGGTACGGTACGGTACGGTACGGTACGGTACGGTACGGTACGGTACGGTACGGTACGGTACGGTACGGTACGGTACGGTACGGTACGGTACGGTACGGTACGGTACGGTACGGTACGGTACGGTACGGTACGGTACGGTACGGTACGGTACGGTACGGTACGGTACGGTAAATCTACAACGTATAAAATATATACTATTGGCTTCTATTTGACAGCAAATTCAGAATAATATTTATAATTAAATAAATAAACTTTATACTAATGTATAGTATAGTATAGTACAATACAGTACAGTACAGTACAGTACAGTGCAGTGCAGTGCAGTACAGTACAGTACAGTACGGTACGGTACGGTACGGTACGGTACGGTACGGTACGGTACGGTACGGTACGGTACGGTACGGTACGGTACGGTACGGTACGGTACGGTACGGTACGGTACGGTACGGTACGGTACGGTACGGTACGGTACGGTACGGTACGGTACGGTACGGTACGGTACGGTACGGTACGGTACGGTACGGTACGGTACGGTACGGTACGGTACGGTACGGTACGGTACGGTACGGTACGGTACGGTACGGTACGGTACGGTACGGTACGGTACGGTACGGTACGGTACGGTACGGTACGGTACGGTACGGTACGGTACGGTACGGTACGGTACGGCACGGCACGGCACGGCACGGCACGGCACGGCACGGGACGGGACGGTACGGCACGGCACGGCACGGCACGGCACGGCACGGAACGGTACGGTACGGTACGGTACGGTACGGTACGGTACGGTACGGTACGGTACGGTACGGTACGGTACAGTGCAGTACAGTGCAGTGCAGTACAGTTCAGTACAGTTCAGTACAGTTCAGTACAGTACAGTTCAGTACAGTACTGCACTGCACTGCACTGCACTGCAAAGCACTGCACTGCACTGCACTGCACTGCACTGCACTGCACTGCACTGCACTGCACTGCACTGCACTGCACTGCACTGCACTGCACTGCACTGCACTGCACTGCACTGCACTGCACTGCACTGCACTGCACTGCACTGCACTGCACTGCACTGCACTGCACTGCACTGCACTGCACTGCACTGCACTGCACTGCACTGCACTGCACTGCACTGCACTGCACTGCACTGCACTGCACTGCACTGCACTGCACTGCACTGCACTGCACTGCACTGCACTGCACTGCACTGCACTGCACTGCACTGCACTGCACTGCACTGCACTGCACTGCACTGCACTGCACTGCACTGCACTGCACTGCACTGCACTGCACTGCACTGCACTGCACTGCACTGCACTGCACTGCACTGCACTGCACTGCACTGCACTGCACTGCACTGCACTGCACTGCACTGCACTGCACTGCACTGCACTGCACTGCACTACACTACACTACACTACACTACAGTATGTTGTTAAAATTGTTTTTACTACTGCAGAGCAAAAGTTTATAGAATATGTTTTGGATGTATAGTTATGTCTATAAATTATGGGATAAGTTACGGGAAAATATGATTGAGACAGTTGTTTAAACAACATCAAGTTAACAGAATAATAGTTTGAATTAATTAAAGTTTTTTTTTCATATTTCTTTGTTTGCTTTTGCATAATAATATTGTTATTTATTAACTAGGTACAAAGTAAGAGTTTTGAAAACCACTTTTATGAATCCAGAATAACATAGCGAGAAAAAATAAAGATTTTAGAATATCACATAATAAAACAAACGTACATTCCACATCAAACATGTGTTATGTCAAAGTTGATTTATTTGAAGTAAACAAATTTTCTTGTTCAAAATTTTGCACCAGACAAATTTATTTTCTATTAGATTTACCATATAAACGCTTCTAAAATCTTTATACCACAGTAATCACAGTCAGCTATCTGGAAGCTCAAATTATATTTATACTTTTATAACCAGTGAGAATTATTTTTTTAATACCTTTTTAACACAAAACCATATTTTAACACTAAAAACTTTATACGTGGCACGTATAAACTCTTGATTCTAGTAGGTGCGCAAAGCAAACAAAAGGTTCTTCATAATTAACGTTTGTCAAAGTGAAACTGAGTTAACTTGATTTTTTTTTAATTATTTTTCACAAAATAGTAATTACATTGAAATTCAAAACTAACCAGATGTATTTTTAATATTTTAGTTAACACACAACTAATTATTAGTTATTGGATGCTTTAGTATATTACAAACCAAAATAGAAAGTGTTTCATTTTAGCATTTTTAACCCAGATAAACTTTTTATTTGAGAATTTATATTATTTTATTTATAAATGTCTTTAAATATATTAAAGATAGTAATGTTTATCTTTTGAGTAAAATATTATTTAATAACCAGTGAATTTATATTACCATAAATAGACGTTTTTATATCAACAAATGACAGAATTTATTATTTGAAATCTAACATAAAAAATAATACAAATAAATATATAATATTACCTGCCAAAAGTATGAACCTGTAGCTTAGTTTTTATGAAAATTTCAGATAATTTGTAAATTATTTACTCTAAAATATAATCAAAATATTATTATGACTAAAACATAGCTTATTTAAATTTTACAACACAAAAATAATTATTACAATTATCTAGAACATAATATGAACTTACTTACTTTAAAAAAAAAAACTAATTTTATACTATCTATGAAATTATTTCAATGCCAAATCATATTAAAATATTGTTAAAAAATACACATCATGAAGATTCTGTGCAAATTGAATGTAATATTGAAAAATATTATGCTTATATTATGTGTGAAATTGTTACAGCAGAAGCTCGTATAAACAACTCTGATATGTAGATGATACCACACTAATCTACAGAAGACCAATGGGTTTCACAAGCAATAATTATTAACAATAACATCATTTGAAATATAACACATGTAATGTATACATTAGTCAACTGGTATACTGGATGTTTACAGATAAATTTAAAAAAAAATGTATAACGTTTTTGACTCTGTTCTACTTACTATAGAAAAAAAGAATTACATATTGATTATTTATTTTTTATTGAAATTATCAAACCAAAATTTGAAAAATATTTTTTTTATAATGACTAGTCTCTATAAATCCATCTCAATAAGTCAACTATTTGTACTAAAAAAACATGCCAGAAAATTGCTTTAAAAATAAGTTTACATCTTAAGTATAAAAACTGTCATAATTACGAACCTATTAATCCTTAAAGCTTTAAGGTATAAACTATTCATTTATATTAGATGTATTTTGCAGTTAACAATATTTTCATACCAAGAAGTACGTTCTGGAGAATATGATTGTTGGGCGACATTTCCGCAGGCTTGGGGTGAACGAGCATATGTTACATGGTAATACGCGTATAATATAATAATGTGAATGTTAACTATATTTTTGTTTTAGGTATGGAATATCAGTATTTATTATTCCACTAATTATATTAACAGTAACATATACTTGTATATGCCATGAAATATGGAATAGTTCTGTAGGCGAATTAAGAACACCACGAAATAGTAATACGTCCCCCGAGATGAGATCACCTCTAATATCTCGTGCTAAAATAAATACTGTTAAGCAAACAATTGCTGTAATTGTTATGTATATAATATGCTCTACACCGTTTATGTCCGCTCAACTATGGGCAACATGGGACCCTAACGCATACCAAAGTCCATTTTTAGAAGGTAAGTATATTTAGTTTGGACGAGTATAAAGTTTATTTCAATTTGTTTTTATTTATGCACACATTGTAACCGGCATTCTTTAATTAAGTGGTACTATTTATGTATACTTTATTTGCATATTTATACATTTTTTTAAGTTATTATCTCACTAATAGTCTATTACACCATTAGAGTCAAGCAACACCATTGGACTCGACTAAAACTATTGAACTGACAACATCTATATTAATAATACAAATCAAAGAAATAATTTTAAAATAAATTATACATTCGAAATTGATTTCTTAGCGAATAGCTATATAATCTACAACCAAAAATAAAAATATAATATCTAATACTAAAATCTAAAAAAAAAATAAGACCTTTCAAACAAATAATTTTAAAATAAATTATTAACTCCTCGGCAAATAGTTACATAATCTACAGCCAAAAATAAAAATATTAAAAATATAGTGAATACTAAAATCTCAAAAAATTCACCGTTTTTTAGAAAAATCATTATCATCGTTAAAAAAATGTTATTATACATATATATAATATTAAATTGATGTGTTGTTTAAATTAAATATCTTTGTTTGTATCTATTACCAAGAGTTTAATAATACGATCATAGTTAACTTTTTTTGTCATTTTTTAATTTAACAATAATTTTTTTGTTGAATAGTTAATTCTGATTTACCTAGTATAAACAGTTTAGTCTTAATATAGATACAAATTAAATAAATCAATTACTAAGTATTTATTACATCATTGACTGCATTTTTGACTAAACCTTAGTCTTTATCATATTTTATTAGACATTATATAGCAGTACATGTACTACTGTAAATAAGATTAGAGATTAACAATAGAATATACAAGAAGAGTTTTTTATGTTACCTACCTAGCTATGAAAACAATATGCTATTGTAAAAGTATTTATTAATTTTAAGTTATGTGACATTTGTCATTTTGATATCAGTTAAAAAAAGCAAAATTGAATAATTTGTAATTTGAACACAAAAGCGTTATAAAATTTTTATCAAAAGAAGGTAGTAATAGTAATAGTAGAATATTAATCCATAAGAACTGAATTTCTGAGAAAATTTTATTAATTGAGTATATACCATAAGCGACAATATAATAAGGAATGTTTACAAAGATACAATTAAGAAAGAAGTCAAAAACGGCTATACACAAAAAAAAAAACACAATTAAGCTTAGAAAACTTTGCTTCTCCTCAACAACTGCAGTGTGCATAAAGGACAAATTATTCAAAAATTAGTCAATGTAAAACTTCAAGAAATATTTGAGTGGCGTAATTTTTTACCTGATGACAACTTGAAAAACGCTTTGAAATCGCATTTTGCACATTTACTAATAATTTTTTTAAAGACCTATGCTTACTATAAAACCGTTAGAATATATATTTTTTTTAATTACATGATATGCAAATGTTGATTTGAAGTTACTGTGTAATTATGATTTTTCATGTTCACTAAGTTGTTTAACATTTTGACCAGTTTTACGTATGTATACACTTTCACAATCCGTACATGTTATGCATATAGAATCTTGAGCTTTTTAGTTTATTAATTCTTTTTTTCGTTAGGTTGAAGAGTATGCAGATGGTGAACTATTTATGTTTTTAAAATAATAAAACAATTTTGTTTTTTATCACAAATTTATTCTTATAAATACATTACAAGTTTTGGTTTGACTAGAGTCTTTTACAGATGTAATAAGTTACCTTATGCTGCATTAATAAAAATATATAATTGTTTTCCAAAACTACGCAGAAAATTAAAAATTTGCATAAAAACTTATTTATTGCAATCTTTGGTATTAAAAAAATTTAAAAAAAAAATAATTTGTCAAAAAAACTTTTAAAAAGATTCTTTAAAATTTCGGTTTTTTATCTTCGATAAATAGTTAATATAAATCTTAGTAAGACATATACAACGAGTAGATACTTGTTTTAATGGCAATATGTCTTGTATTTCTTTTAATCAATGTCCATGGAAATATCTATATATAAACTCAAGATCAACATTATTCCAATGTTCTAGATTAGTAATAATTTAAAGAAAAGTAGTACAAAATTTAAAAAAAAACTGTTAAAGAAATTTCATATAGTTGATTGATTTTAGTTTTCTAGATATTTTTAAGTAAACAAAGAAGATAAATTGAAATGCTAAAATTTTAATTTCAAGACGTTTTGATTTATTTGTCAATATGGTCTTGCAAAGTATAAAGTATAAATGGTTTTTAGAATTAAAATTAACTATATTGGAAATACCTGTCAGACATTGTTTGAAGATTTGTATTAGTATAGAGGCTACAGATTAAAATGTCTAAGAGTTTTTGAAAAGTATAAAATATAAATAGATTTGAGTAGGAGGGTAAAACAATTTTTACTGCACCTTTAGGCTCTTGTACTTTCAATAGTGGAAACTTTACTCTTCTGTCTCAATATACAACCAAGCTGTGTAATTAGTGTTTGTTAAAACTTTGTTTGAAGGAGTTTCTTTTATGCTAGCAGCAATGTCCTAACATAGACTCTCTTGCGTAGGAGGGCGCTAGGCATGTACATAGTACGTACTCAGTTGTTTTGTATTTTATTTCACATTTTTTGAACTTACTGGGCTGTCTACAATGCTCATATGGTATTAAGTTAGAAACAATATGTTATCTTTTGGCTCTGTAATATTAATACACAGAAAACATAAACGTAAGATAAACAAACATATTATAACTGATATTTTTTTATGTGCAGTATTATGAAACATGGCATCTGAATAATTAAAAGTAAAACAGAATGACTTACTTTATTATATTTATACACTGAACACTGTTGTGTATTTGCAGCATAACATAATATTGTCGTAGTTGGTGTATAGAAAGTTGTTGGTATTTACGTGCAATGACGTTAGTAGTATTGTTGAGGTGATTATTTTTTATTTTCATTTATTGTTTATCAGTTTTTAGGAAGGTGTAAATATGTTAAAAATTATTGTTAATTTGATCAAATTATATTTGAATTATATTATATTTATTTTTATTTTTTTTAGTGGTTTCAAAATTGACATTTTTAGTATTTTTGTACAGTTTTGTAAAAAACATAAATTTTGTTATATATTAATTTTATAATTATTAAAATGAATGTGAAGATATTGGAAATTTTATTTTTGTGAAGGTGTTTGTTAACTTTATGTTTGAAAGCTTGTCCGGTTTGGCCTATGCAGGTTACACGGCAGTCATTTCAATTAATTTTAAATTAAACTCCCGGTTTTTTAAGTATGTCCGTTTTCTTGTCTATTGTTACCCATATAATGTTTAAACATTTTTATAGATCACAACTAAATGATTTATTACTTACCATAGCCAACAATCATAACAACATAACCACCGATAGGGAAGAAAAAATTATATGTTCTATATCTTGGTTCTCTGCACCGCAGTTGCACCTTAGATCCTCTGAGCAACCCCACTTATAAAACATGCTTCTGCATCTCCCATGGCCTGTTCTTATCCTGTTTAACTTGGGCCATATATGACGAAGGAGGACAAACCCGGGTGGCTTTATTGACGGGTTAAGGTGAGCAATTCTGGCAGGTTCCAAATTTCTTCAGTTTTTTTTCCATGTTTGTAGCATATTAAAGTTGTTTTTTAGTGAAGTTAAAGAGGCGTGTTTTGATTTTATGATTTTAATCTAGATTTAGGGGGAGCTCTCATTTCTTCGTGGATTGAGAGAGAGTTGCTTTTTATATTTTTCCGAGTAGATTTTGTAGGACTTGGGTTTGTCGTAAGTGCGGGGTAGAATGTAGCTTAGGATGGGCAGCCATTCTTTTGGTGTAAATTTAACAGCTTATTTACTAATAAAGTTCTATGACAAAACTGATTTTTTATTCTGATTTAAAAAAACATTTGATAAAAGAAAATCATTCTTTTGAAAGATTATCTAAAAACTGTTTTATTTCATTATGTAAGTTTATTTATTCTACTTGAGAATACTAATTTTTTTCGGTTATAGATTTTAATCTTCTTTGAAGCTACAAAACACAAGTAATATATCTGAGTTTATTACATCAATAATAGTTTTAAAATAATAAAACAATAATTAAAAATAAATCAAAATTAAACAACGCGCACTTAACCGCGTACGTGACGTAATATTAAAAAAAATTTGCAAATCAACAAGCATTCTACTATATCTATGTATATCTCCGATTCTGAACGGCTTTTTAAGCTAATGATGTATAAATAGTGATTAATTCCAAATTAATGTTTAAAATAACTAATCGTTATTATTTTGTAAGCGTTTAAAGTTAATAATAATAATAATAAAAAATTTAAATATTTAAAATAATTTGTTCCTTTTATTTTAAAGTACTTGTCAATTATTTGAAATTGACATTACAATTATTATTTTAATCAACTAATTCAAATACAAGGTTTTCAATTCTGAAGATTAGTAATTATTTAATTTTCTTACATAAATTAATAAATAATATTTTTTTAATTCTACGTTTTTAAGAAATCTACGTCAAAGCATAAATTAAAGAAAACATTGTATACAGTTTTTCTTTAGTATTGCTATGTATATATTTATCTTAAAATGTATAAAATCTAAAAAAATTGTTTTTATTTGTTCCAGGTTCAGTTTTTACAATTTTAACTCTACTATACAGTTTAAATAGCTGCGTTAATCCATGGATATATTTAGCGTTTAATAGAGAACTTCCTAGATTATTGATAAGACATTATACCAGAAATAGAAATTATACAGCAGCTACAGGTACGTATTTAAATATAATTTTATCATAAATATTCTTTCTCCAAAATTTGTATAAAACTCAATGCCTTCTCTAAATATCATTCGGTAAAAAATATCCGATAAAATTGTTTGATTTATATGATTTTCAAAGTAACTTTTGTATTGTAAATTAGTATTAGCTTTTAAAAAATAAAACATTAATTAATGTTATTTTAACAACAATTATTTTACAGCTAAAACTTCTTAACCTAAATGAAACTAACTAGTAACTTCTTTTATTTCTTATTAGAACTTTGAACCAGCTAAAAAAAATTGAATGTTTGTTTATAAAAAATTTGATTGACAAAAAAATTACAAATAGTTCTGATAAGGTTTAGGTAGATGCAATATTAAAAAAAAGAACTTATTTTATCCTAAAAAGAACGCCCGAGTTGTAGTGCACTGATTGCACTACAACTCGGCGGTAGTCAACCACTCGGCGACTACCTAAAAAATATACTAAACAAAAATTATATACACATTTTGTTTTATTTATTATTTTTAGTAATACATTAAAAATAAACAAACATTAATCAATAGTGATACGTGATATCCATTAGCTAATATTATTTATTTCATATTTATTTATTTATATTAATATTAATAATTAAAAAAAAATTATTGATAATTTTAACAATTTTACACAATAAAGACTAAAAAAATTATTACAATAATATTTTGTATGCTCACAATAACATTAAAAATATTATTTTTAATATAGAATTATATATATATAGGAGTGTATTCTACACGTGAAAATAATGTAAAAAAACTCAAATGTGTTATCCGATTTTTATTGATTTTCAAGTTACAGCGTAATTAAAAATAAAGAAAATTTCATACATTAAAGTTTTGGTTATTATTAGCGTTCTTATAATAAATGTTCAAAAATACCGTCATTTACCTCTAAACATTTTCTGCTTTGTCTACGAAGGGCGCCTGTTGCTCTTCTAATGGAGTCAAGTCTTTGTTTAAGGTTGGCTGCAGCATTTTTAATACGTAGAATTAGTCCATCCCAAGTGTCTACTTTTACTTTGTACACTTCATCTTTGAACCAGCCTAATAAACAATAGTCTAATCCTGTGAAGTCTGGAGATCTTGGAGGCCAACTAATAGGACCACCGCGACCAATCCATCGCCTTGAAAACTTTTTGTCCAAATGTTGCTTGACATGACGAGCAAAATGTGCAGGAGCTCCATCGTGCTGGTAGTACATATGCATTCTGATGTTTAAAGGAACATCCTCTAGTAGTCCGTGTAATTCCTTTTGTAAAAAAATTAAGTTGTTGGCTCCTGTGAGGCGATTCTCCAAAATGAAAAGGCCAATTAAATAACAATCGACCATACCACACCACACGTTTACCGAATACTTATGTTAAACATTACTTTTGACTGTTGGGTAGAGATTTTTGTCTGACCATACATGACAGTTGTGAGTATTATTAATGACGTCACGAGTAAATGTTGCTTCATCTGTTAAAAGTATGCGCAATACAACACGAGGATTATTATTTATCCATCGACAAACTTCCATACGTTTAGGATAATCTTCCGGTTGTAGGTGCTGTACTTTCTGTACATGGTTATCATAACCAGATGTTATGTTAACACTGAGAAGTTTTCGGGTCTCGCACAGTTTCTTGAAAACTCTGATAAATACGTTTTTATTAGGATGTCTCTGATATGGAAACCGTTGACTATATTCTTCAACAGCAGCTGTAGCATTCCCATTACAAAAACCATAAACAAAAACCATACTTGCATATTCTAAATTTAAATAAGTGTGTGGCATTTTGTAACACTTTAATCGTACAAACAAAATAAACGTTAAATTACCGTCACACTGACACATTATCAGAACAAAAAAAGCTATCAAATGTTTTAAAACGTCGAACATGGCATACTAGATAAAAAAAATAATTATGCTAAACTTGAAAACAAATAAAAATTGGATAACAACATTTGAGTTTTTTTACATTATTTTCACGTGTAGAATACACTCCTAGAGTTTGGTCCGTTCCTCCCGACTCACCCTGTATATACATATACGCAAAGTGATTTTGTTTAAATGTATTATTTTAAAACAATGATGCATATTATTTTAGTAAACATAATGCATTGTTATATAAATAATATGCCTCTTGCTTCAAATCATTATTTCTCAAACGATACAATTTTAAACATAAATTTTGTTTTTTTGTCGTCGAGTCGTCTGTACTCAACATATGTTGATATAATTTTTGAAAGGCATTGATTTTTATCTGCTTAAAAATAAAATATTTAACACATGTTATGGGCATCATCATCAGGTTTCTGCAAGAACCTAGAATTTGACATATCTCATATGTTCAAACGTTTTAAATTTCCAAATAAACTTTATTAGAGCAAATACTGTGTTACTAAATTCAGTCCAAAAATGTGTTGAGCTTTATTAGAAAAATCTTTTGTAAAGAATTTAAATTATTTACTACATTAATCGGCGTATGCGTTTCATTTCCATTTGTTTTCTACTAAAAAAAAAAATAGTGTGTTTGTTACAGCATTTATATTTTAGCACATAAATTTTTATTTTTATTATAACAAGTCTGATTATGACCAGGTTGAGTAAAGAAATCAATAATTGATAACGTATAAATACATCAATTTTATTTTCAAAATTCCAAAAACAAAAAATTTATTAATTGATGTGCAATAAAAAACTTATTTTTATTATCTCAGATATTATATTTACTCCAGGTCATCTCATGTCTACTCTTTTCATATTAATGTGTATTTTCAGCTAATAGTTATTTATTTTTTTATTTTAAAATATTGTTCTGTTATTTCATTATTATTACAAATTTAAAATCTCATTGGTATGTTAATTAAATATCGAATTATATGTATGTACAAATTAATTAAAATGGAATTTATTATAAATTAAATACAGGTAACAGTACAAGTAACTCTTCAGGTGGCGTAGAAAGTACATCGTTGAGGCCCGTTACAAGATGGTCATTCTGCAATGGCAGCCGTTTAAAATTGCCCAACAAAGCACCAAATCCCCAATATGTGGCTCGATACAATGCAAGACGATGGATTGTCACAACGACATGAGAAGAAAGAGTTAAAGACAAATTTAACAATAATAATAATAAGACTGTGATTACTACTATTTTAATATTTAAATGTATTTAAAAAATATATTATTTTAAGTTTTGTAATAATTTAATACTGTTTAGAAAAGAATAAGACAACTAAATATGTTTATCTATTTATTAATTTTACTGTATATCTAAAATATTGTTATTCAGTATTTATGTTTACTTCTACTCTTTACGTGCTGCTCAAGTTTACAGAGTGATAACAAAAGTTACAAATTTAAATAAAGTGCAATCAATATTAAAGAATTTATTTCAAATTGAGGCATTGAGAGCAAAAGTGGACTAACCCCCGAAAAAACAAATTGAGCAATATGCAATTGAAAATAATAGATTTCATTAGCATTTAACTAATTTTCAGTCGTTTTATGTTCAATTACTGTTATCAGAACAAGATATGTGGCTCAGTTCATTTTTCTTAAATACACCATTTTATGATAGAAGTAAAAATAAAGAAGAACTAGATTTTTAAAATTTGAGGGTTAGTCCACTTTTGCGCTTAATGCCTCAATTAATATTAACCTTTTTTTCATATTTTTTTTACTTTAACTTTTTAGAATAATTTAGTTACCTGAGAATGCAAATTAACTGAAATGTCAGAATTGTTTTTAAATATTGATAATAAATTTGTATCATGTTATTTTACCTTACAGGCAAAACCATGGTCAAGAAAATATTGCACTTTGCTGCCTGTCGCAATCGCTTTGCTCGTGCTTACAATAGTGGAGCTACAAAACTTATGTAAAATTGCATTGAATGGATTGGTATATTGTAAAGGCTACGTCAACGGTCTTGTTGTAACAAGTTAATAATTATAAATTTTTTCAGATGCTTAAAAAACTGTATATTTTTTATATTATTGATATAATTTGTAAAATTAAACAATTCACTGGCCCTGTGCACGTATGAGTTTTCCACGCCGACATCATTTTATCACTGGACATCAGTAAAGATTTTGTCAGACAAAACTATTTTATTATTATAAATAAATGTTGCAAGTTTATGTCAGAGATATAAATATAAAAGAATGCTCTTTAATCACCATAAAAGAAAGAAAATGTGCAAATATAGTTTTATGCCACAGAAAAGTTATTGTTATTATAAAAACATAAATAAATCATTTATATTTAATATTCCTATCTTGTGTAACGGGCTAATTTGCTGCAACATTTCATTAGTTTTTTTTTTATATATTTATATACATTTTTAAGTCTATTTATAAAAAACCCATATCTTTGTTTTTGCTGAAACCAAGGCAAACAGTTAAGTTAACATTTATTTGCTGACCAACAAAAAGTTATGTCTACATCTATAAATAACAAAAATATTCTAGACTGACGTTTTACAAATTTTATTATAATAGCATTATTCTTAAATTAAATCTTCTTAATTTTTTTTAATATTGCACATATTGCTTTAAAATAAAGGAACTACAAATTATTTTGGTAATCTTTCTGAAAATGTGATAGGCTTTTTCAAAGTAATCACAAAAAATTGAAATTATTTTGCAGATTTTAATATGCATAATACTGAATTGTTAACTGACTTATTTTTTACAAAACTATCTACCCAATAATTTATGATCTTTAAAAATAGTCTTGAGTGCTTTATTTTTTAACAGTTTTTTTATAGTTTATTATAAATTATTTGTATTCTAGTTTTTTATAAGATTACAAAAGCAGGTTTAAGCCTGAACGAGACGTTCCAAGACGGTGGTTTGTTTTATGACAAGCTGATCTGCTTTAATGTTTTCACCTATATCTTAATTTTTTGGTATCCAGACCAAACCTCACATGTTGTTTGTGGTTAATGTTTCCAGACGGTTATGCAGTCCATCATAGTTCTATTAATAGCAAACATGTCTGTAGTACCGTTTGGCTGTCCAACATGATGGTTATTGAAAGTGTTGGCTTGATTTGATCAAGTTTTTAACGCACCATTCAATGGCAACTAGTTCTGCTTGAAAAACTAAAACAATAACGTAATTGACGTTCCACGACTGCTGCTTTTATTTATTCTAGTTTTAGTGCTATTGTTATCTTTGGTTCCACATGTATACTAAATAATTCATTTGATCATTGCAACACAATTGTTATTTTTGTTGCTCTTTTTGAGTTTGGAATTTACAATGGGTTTGAATTTATATTTATGCACTGCAAAAGTTTGCTTTATACTCATCTGTAAATAGTTGAAAAGTTGTTTACAATATAAATAATAATAAAATAATATTGGATAAGATCTTTTTACCAGCTTAGTCGTTATCAATTCTCATAATTTACACAAATCAACTTTACATTTTACTAAAATAGATATTTAAGTTGTAGACAGAGAATAAATAGATCTATTCAATATTGAATTATTATTAAAATGTTTAGTGAACTAGTTGCAATATGCGAAATAATTTAACTAACAATTGCAAAATTTTTTTTGCAACGATCATATAAAACTCCAGTTTGGGCAAACAGTTTTTTCAATGATTTTTGAAGATTTTGCTCTAATCGATGCTGTATATTGTGAACAACTTCTTTAGTTAAAAAAAAGATGGCTTGTTAGATGGTTTCTTTCACAGGAATTCCATTTTTCAAACCGATCAACATTTTGTGATTCACAAACGTTTTATTAGACATTTTTGCATTAGGAAAAGCTTTCTTAAAATGATTCAAGCGCAACTGAAAAATATAACTTTGATAATCTACTGCGATAATAAAAGCAATCTTTTCTTGTAATTTAAAGTTTGTATAACACCCAATTCACACTATTTCAAATTTACATTGCATTAGTCTAGTCTAGTCGCAATATACAATTTTTAATTGGAATTAAAAGATTTTATTAATTTTACATATATAAAAACATACTTTCGCTATTTTTCATAATGAATATGTCAATTAAAAAATAAGAACATTTTAAGTTTATTTATTTATTCATTTGTTAATTTTATATTATATTTTTTTAATAAACGTTTTAAATAATCATTATGTATTACGTACTTTGATTTTTAATTGTTATATACAATTACATTAACTGCCACAAAAAATAAGTTTGTGTTACGCCTATGGCAATGGTCTTGAATTTATAATAAGTGTATACTTAGTTGCCTACATCGCAAAACTTTGTTTTTTTTTGTTTTCTCTGAAAAGTTGTTAAATTTAAACATCCAATTTGCAGTTTGCATAACACCCAATTCACACTATTTTATTACACCGCACTTTACAATTCATAATTTATTATTAAGTTGACTTTTTAACGTTTTATTTCATCATTATTATAACTGAATGTATTTAGATAGTTTACAAACTAACCAAAATGATTTTATTTTTTATATTCTATTAACTATGAGCCTTGAATACTTTAAGCTATATTTTTGTTTAGCTAATTTGGCTTAAAAATCACTGAGCATATTTTAATAGAATTTTTACTAATTACTAAAATAGCCAGCCAGTTTGGTTTGTTAATAAACTAATACCAGTATGACACTATCTATAATTCTATGTTCAATTATATATGTATATGTATTTTAAAAAGAGTAAAATCTACAAATGATCATTAATTTTACTGTAGATTAAAAATTAAGAACATGTTTTTTTAAATGAGTAATACATGCTTAGGTATAGAAAACTTGTCTCACAACATTCAGCAGAAAGTATTAATAGCGCTTCGGGTAGGCCACATTCTAAACTAATGCTTACGCCCTGACTCTAAAAGATGGCATAAAAATTGTATTGTATATCTGTATGATCTATTATCTAATTACTGTAATTGTACTATTTGTAGTTTATTACTTTTGTTTAACCTGTGCTGTATAATCTGTTCAGTACGTTGTAGTGTTTTTTTCTCCATAGCCGTTATTAATACAAAATATACTATGAAAATAAAAGTAAGTAATATAAATAATTAATGAATGCGAATGCGAACACATTAGTAAATTATTTTATAGGTTGGAATAATTGGTGGATCCGGATTGGACAACCCTGATATATTGAAGAATCGAACCGAGAAAAAAATTACTACAATATATGGTGAACCTTCAGACTCGTTAATAGAAGGGCAAATTGACGGCATCGATTGTGTTTTACTTGCTAGACATGGCCGCCTACACTCAATTATGCCAGGAAACGTGAATTACAGGGCCAATATTTGGGCGTTGAAAGATGCAGGGTGCACTCATTTAATCGTATCAACTGCTACGGGATCTTTAAATGAAGAGATTAAACCGGGGGATGTTGTTATTCTTGACAACTTTATTGATAGGTAAAATCATAAATCTAGTACATTCAGTGGCGTAGACAATCCGCCTAAAAATAAAAAATAACTTAAAATTATGTCTCGCCGTCTCTGTAAGGACAACTTTTTTGCCATAAGAGACCGCACAGATTCAATAAGGAAGAATATAAAATTGATTTAATAATTTAAATTCACAGAAAAGAATTAGAAACAATTGTTTCAACCAATAGTTTTTTAATATAGATATGTAAAAAAATACATTCGCTAGAAATTTTTTAAATATACGTTTCAATAGCGCGGTGTTTTGAGTACCGTAAATGTCGAGCACCATTTGAAATTTAAGTGAAATTAAATATATGAGAACAATTTTTTTATTGTTTATTCAATTATTATATTATTATTTTTCTAAAATAACAATTTTTATAGTTCAGCTCGAAGTGAAATTTGAAATTCTCGCGTGTATCAATTTTTCTAACAATTTGGTATTGCTGCTACATTTATTAAAATTATAATTGAATTTTTGATAATCTATATATATATATATATATATATATATATATATATATATATATACTCAAATAACACATTATTTGTACTAAATGGAAATAGAAATATTTGCAGTTAATAGTATTAATTAATAAATAACATTAAAGATTCTGATTATATTCTTTTCATTCAATATTAATGTTATAATACTTATTACTATACATTTACATTTAGTTTAGAATTCAATATTTTCAGTTTTTGTTTTGCCATGTTTGCAATACCATAATTTCAAAATAAAGTAATTTGCCGCTTAAATAGATGCACGGGATTTTTTACTGTTTAGGGTTCGGGCTGTATTGCACGAACTGGCGTAATATCAGCGCAAAGCGCCTGAACAATAAAGTTCTTTCATAGAGATAGTATTGTAATTATACGATTGATAGAAAATTTATTGAGTCCAAAAAATATGTTTTATCTTTTCGTTTAAAGTTTTTGAAATTACTTGAATTTTTAATTTCTAATGAATATACACATTAAAAAATATGCTTTACCGTATTATACTGATGATTTGGATGTATTGGGTTAAATATCTGCAGATCTTTTGTATTGTTTATGTACATCAGAAATTGTTTAATAATAACAAACTAAATTAATAATAGTTAAAATTTGCTGTTTATAAAACTATCTCTACACAGGGTGTTAGGTAAACACGCGGCAAAAATTTAAGGAGTTATTCCTTGGCCTATTCTAAGATTATTTTGTCCTATGATGATTTCTGAAAAACTCTTTTGTTTCAAAGATACATTGTGAACAAAATTAGCGACAGTTACAACATTTTATTATCAAAAAGTACATGAAAGTTGCCAAATCTACAATAAATGTTTGAAATGACTTCCTCCAGCCTGGATACAAGCATTCAATCTTCTTGTCATAGCCCTATAAAAAATAATTCAGGGGGTTTAAGTCTGGGGATCGAGCAGGCCATGCTTGTGGCCCACCTCGACCAATCCAGCGATCTCCGTATGTTAAATAATCACTAGCAACCAAACTGAAACATTCAAGGAGAACTGGAAAACGATCTTTACATACTTGATGCGGATTTTCATCATCCCACACACGGTTGTTATAAAAATTCCTTATTGCATTTTTTGAGAGACTCTCTTTATTGGTGAAAAGAATATGTGTCTGGAAATGAGGGATTAGAACTAACGTTTTCAAAAGCCATATGCATAACGCAATACGTGAAGGAAAATCAGCAGGTAGTAGTGCCTAAACACGCTGAATGTGGTATGGATACAACAAATTGCGCTTAAAAATTTTTCAAACTATCCAATAACTTACAATTAAAGTATTGGCAGTTTTTCGCGTAGAACTACTTGGATCTTCGTCTATCATGTCCAGCACATTCTGTTCCAGTTGTACCGTTCTTACTGTCAATGATCTTCCTGGCTCTTCATTTCGTTTTAATGTGCCTGTTTCACGAAGATGTTGATCATTGCCAGGAAACCGCTCAATCGTTTAGCTTGTAATGAATTGCCATCAGCAAGTCCATACATGAAATGCATGTCTTTTCGGCGTTCGTATAGTGATTCATGGTAGAAGAATTCACTAACTATTAAAGTCACGTCAAACAGCCAAAAGTCACTCAATCTAAACATCTGCGACCGATACATGTGATGATCAATGACGAGACGTATTCAAATGAAATCCACTTGTACATTAGTAGATAAAACAGCCGTTCCAAGTTATCGTTAACAGTTTTTTGTACTTGATAAACTCATTAATTTTTTTTACTTGATATACTCATTGGCGTACGCCATACTTTCATTTACATTAATGATTTCAACAAATATCGAATATGGTTATCGCAAATTTTGTTCACCCTGTATCTTCGAAACAAACGGTTTTTTTTAGAAATCATCATAGGACAAAATATTTTTAGAATAGCCAAGGAATAACCCCTTGAATTTTTGCCGCATGTTTACTTAGCACCCTGTATATACTCAGTTTCAAATAAAAGTCACCACTTAGTGAACATTGTGCTATGATTTTGAAAACTTAATAAAATTATGCATTGTGTTTAATTACAATTGATAAGTTTAGTGATAGTACAGGGCAAGGCAATGCTGTACTGCTCTTAGTACCTTCTAGGAATGTTAGCAGTGTGTGTCCTACACTAATACTGCGTCCAATATATTATGGATGTAACGATGTGCATTCAGAGTGCCCGGAATGAACACAAGGGGTGATTTTTAATCAGTACATTTTGCACCCCAAATCATAACAACACCGGTGTTAATGCTTTATGGCGTTTTTTAGCAAACTACCAATTTAGGTGTTCTCGATACCGGCAAACGCTTTTAACACCCCAAGTCTGGCAGCCTTATGAACTGCAGTTAATAAAGGCCTTTGATTAGGTGGGTATGGGAAGACATTCTTTTGCAATTGGTTGCCATTGTTACAAGACGATCAAGAGCTCTTGTAGACTGGACAGCAATGAACTTTGTTGTTTGATACCAATCTCGTGTGGCCATCCGTTTAAGGAGTCGATCTCTCAAGAATATTACTTCTTTTAAGACGCTTTTCAGCCGGAAGCTGGACGGAGTTACTGTATACCTTCCTCAATCTATGCGGACCATATTCTAGTTCTGCATAGTGTCGTTTTGATTTAACGTTTTACCGATTTTACAAAAGAGCAGACTTGCTTCTTTCATGATGATAATTCTTACTAGAGGAATTGTAAGGTGTTAATTTTGGTTGAAAACACTAAACAACTGACATCTATCTATTAAGTAACAATTTCTTAATCTTTAAGTAAAGTCAATTTTTCTGACAACAGTTGCTGAAAAACAATAACACCTTGGTTGTTTTCACAACTAAAGTCTATTTGTGACTAACATATGTCAGAAGACACACAGTTCTAAGAACTTTACAGTGTGTACATAAATATATATTTCTAAATAATGCAATAATTTGAAGAATCAGACTTGTCTTTCTTTTTAGATTTAGGTTGAACATTTGCAATTTTTCAAGATTGGGTGTTGTACCTGATGTATTTTTAGTATTTAATTTAAGAAAATATGTATTATTTGATCAGTAACCGGCATTGTAAGTACAACAATAAGAGGATTTAAAATAGTAGAGTTGGATGCAAGATGGTTTGCTGAAGTATCTGTTTTTTTCTTTGGGTTACTAACTAAATTATTTTGATTATTTTAAAAAGATTTTGAAATACCTTGCAATGAATTTATTGTTTTTTAGAAGTTTTTGTTGTTTATGTAAAGCTGGGACATTTGATTGACTTTGTTTCTGTAAATCTCATTCTTTAGAGTTTGTATTAGATTGTTACAATGTTTAGGAGGTTTTTATAGAGAATTTTTATGATTTTTTTAATGGTTTTAGTGAGAATTTCAGCTGCAATATGCAATTCCCTGGAATATAAATAACAAGTATTAAAATTGAAATGGTTAAGAAATTGTTTTATTTTTGCTATGACCATCTTTATATAAAGATAAGTTTGGTGGTAATAGAAGAAAAAATAACAACAGAAGTAATAACTGAATGATTGGAATTTCTTAAAGTCCAGAAAATAAGTAGTTTACTAAATAAATTGAGTAAGATTATGAAAAGCAATAAAAATTATAGTTTATTGGAAGAATAATAATTATAAATAATAATAATACTTTATTTACGGTATAAAAACTTACCATTTCTACATCTACATCAAATATACATAATTAATGATGTTTTACAAAGATATATAAAAATAAAAAATACAAAAAATAACATATACAAAAATTCGCATATATTAAAACTAAAACAAAACATTAGTCAGCATGAGTCAGCTGACTTCTAAACGTAGACTTAGAGACACAAAATAAATTAAAGTTAGTTGGTAAAGTATTTTCAAATCTACACATTCTACTCAGTAGATTATTGAAACCATAATTAGTAGAATGGGTAGACTCACGGAATAAGGAATAATGCCTACTGCGTCTATTATTTTAGTTTTTAGTTTCATTATTTATAGTATTATAAGTTGTCAATCTAAAATATGCTGCTGTGTGTGGATGTACAAACAAATACTTTGGTAGTCTGCAAATAAATGTTTGAGATGATAATGGAAATTTTCCAAATTAAAGCGATTTGAATTTTTATTGTACATTTTGGTTTCAGTCAAAAAGATAATATAGAGTTTTCTCTGTTCAAGATGCCGACGAACAGATAAATTCTTTTTTTGCCTGCCTCTACCGAAAGCATCTGTTTCGGCTCTAAAATGCGGGCCGAAATAGTATATAGTGTATCAAGGACCGAAAATAGGCTTTAGCAGCACGAACGAGCAAAGCGAGTGTGGGATGCTAAAGCCAAGGACTGCTAAAGCCTTTTGGCACGAGTTACACTTAATATTTTTTTGCCTGTCCCAATTATATTATAATCTGTCTGTCGAGTTAAAACCACTTATTTACTTAATTTAAAAAATATTGTCTATAAATAAATATAAACCAATAAATTAAACTTATTGCCTATATAAGTAATATCCTTAAAATTGCCAATCACTGAATTGGAAACCTTTTGAAAACTAATTTTAGTAAAAGAGGTGTAACTACAAAAAAAAAAATAGCAAACTAAAATAAGATCGCAATCTAATAGCTTAAAACGAAATCAATCAAACGTGCGTAAGTCGAAACAAAGAACTAACATTTTTCTAATTTTGATTACACTTGCATAAAAGTTTAAAATTAAACCATTTTTGATTTGGTTTTGAGTTTGACTGACTTCTGAAATGTAGTTAAGCTGCTCTGTTGGTCACCAATTTCATCATGTCGCATGTCAATCTTTTATTGTCATTTACTGAATTTTAAAACAGAAGGTTATACCTTGTAGCAGAAATAGATTGACTTTAAATAAATGAAACATAAACAAAACAAAATAATTTAATGCTTGTCTTTAAAATTTAAAATCAATCCTAAATTTGTAACCTTCTATACAGTGATAATTTGGCGACGCGGGACACAAACTTGACTACTTTAATATGCGCTATTGGGTTGGAATTACCGTGACTGCTGGCACAAGCCTTCTATTCTTCAATTGATCTGTGCTCTAGGAAGTGTACTTATTCCGATTGCGGGTTTCCTATTGTTATTTTTTTGTTACTACCTCCCCATGCCTTTTAACACTACCAATCACAAAGTATGTCTAGTCACTAAATTGAAAATTAGCAACTAATCAATAAATTTGGATTTTATGAAACTATAAACTTGACTATGAATCACTAAATTGTTTAACTAAAAATAAATTTTAACCAAATGTTTCATATTATTTCTAAATTTAAAACTGTAAATTGTTAACATTTATTCGTATTATAGTATTCTTAAGTATAGTTGATAAGTACACGATTACGTGTGTGGGAAACTGTTATATACAATTAGTTTGGTAAACTATCAACAACAAAAAATGTATAAAATATAAAAACTAAAATCAAACTGTCGATTGAATTTTGTCTGCAAAGTTATACCATTGCGTTATTTTGGAGTTTTCTAGCATCTATACAATTTGCTGTAATAAGAATCAATTTGTAAAACCTTAACAGTGCTGTTTTTGTTCTTTGGTATGTACTTAAAATGTTGCTACAAACTTGTATTTTTTGTTGAATCTCAAAAATATTGTAATTCAATATCCAACTTATAAAGTTTATAAAAGACTACAGTCGAGTCGAAGCTAGTATTGTGTTAATATTAATAAAAGTTGTGATAAAAATATAGATGTAAATTGTTTTATTGTCATTCTAATGTATTATTAATGTGTTCAAACGTCCAATTATAATTTTGTACAGGTTATTTTTTTTTTATTATAAGAAGGTTATTTTTTTTTTAATTATATAATTGTTGCGCCCAGTTATACATTTTTTTTTTTATATAACTGACCCAACGCAAGCTGAACCTCCCAACCGCCACACCGTGTTCTAACGTCGTTTACTAATTAATGAACGGCCATTGCCGTCAAACCATTCAACCGCATCTCTTCACTGCGCCAACGTTACTGATCCTCTGATTAATAGATTCTGTTCAATTAATAAATATATCTCTAGCAAAGGACTAACTATCAGGCCAGAATCCCTATAACTACAACAATACATACAGCTAGACACGAATAATAGTTTGGCCGGTATAATAGGCAACTTAATATACACAAAAAATATGTCTTAGAACTTGTAAAGTAAAGATTTACCAAACCTTTCCATCAACAAGTATAACAATCTATAACTAATCTATTACTTATCTACCCTTAAAACAATAAATATTTTAGGACAACTAAGCGTCAGCAAACATTTTATGATGGTCAACCAAATTCTCCAATAGGAGTATGTCACTTACCATTAGAACCAGCATTTTGCGAACGCACCAGACAAATAATTATAAATACATCATCTGAACAGGGAATTCCATGTCATAAAACTGGAACAGTTGTTACTATAGAAGGGCCTAGATTTTCTAGCAAAGCTGAAAGTAATATGCATAAAATGTGGGGTGGTTCTGTAGTAAATATGACCACTGTACCCGAAGTAAGTACTACTTCGTATAGGCTATTTCATAACTATAAAGTATGTCAATAGAAGTTGTAATTTACTTTATTCTCACTTTAAAAGTAAAATGTGACATTGATTATTTGGATAATTTATAATAAATGAAATGAGTGTGTTATATACGCCATTATATTTTGTTTTATAATTATAGTTTTAACAGTATTAACAATTATAATCCGCGTAAAACGGCTTTTACAGTAGTAGCGAGCCACGGTCAAAACTTATTTTAAACGTTGCAACTGGTTATAGTATACCCATAGATATAGTGTCTTTACGACAAGGGCTTAATTTATCTCGGCTGGTTATTTCATTACTAACCAATTATGTTTGTATTATATACTTGGAACTGGGTGAAAATATTGTATATTTATATAATATTTTCACCCTTGAAGAAAAGGTGTTATAATCTATTTAGGGTATATAAAACTAACATAATTGCTTCCTCAAAGCGATTGGTAATGAAATAATCCGCTGAGATAAATTAAGCCCATGTCGTAAAGACACTATATCTATAGGTATACTATACCCAGTCTTATTTACGTGACGCCATACTACTTATAATTATGAAATAGCTTATAGCTGACTTATTAATTAATTATTAAAGTTTATCGAGCTTGTCTAATTAATCTAATTTTTCTCCTGACGTTGTAGGTTATTTTAGCTAAAGAAGCAGGAATGTGCTATGCATCAATTGCATTAGCAACTGACTATGATTGCTGGCGTGATAATGGAGAAAATGTCTGCGTAAGTGATGTTTTGGCAACTTTTAAGAAAAACATTTCAAAAGTAACAAGATTGATAACAGCTGTTGTGCCTAAAATTGCAAATGAAGATTGGAGTTCTACAATAACACAATTAAAGGTAATAAATTATATGTCATTATTTGATACTAATTTTGGTTTTAAAAAAAGAGATGTTTTCACCTTCACGTCGGTATTGTCTTGTATACATTCTTAAAAGGCTTTTATACTACTGGCAATACAATGAATATAATTAATTTATAACATAGCTATATTTATAGCAATGCTGTTTTGATTGTAAATTTTAGTCATGAAACTAAATTAATTCAAAAGAACAGTATGCGTGTCTTACGCGGCGTGCGACGAGATAGATCGCACATGAGGCATACATACTTCGTGAAACGATACCTAAACGCACGGCAAGCACATGCACATGCACATGCTGAGATGGCCTTAAGTTGATTGAATTCTATAATAGTTTGTATTTATTTATTTATTTACATTTATATAAAAGGTGTTTTTTTAAGCCCGATAAAACTTATAACGGAGTTAGCTGTGAAACCAGCTGTTATCTTGAGATTACGTTTTGAAGGTTATAATCAGTAAAATCTAACAAATCATCATAGATAGATAGAATTATTCAGATTTACTTTGAAAATTAGAGAGTAGATTCGAGTAACATAGACAATTTTATGATTTTTATGGCGCAGTCCACCTGAACAACCCATTTATCAAACTGTAGATACATTTTATACCACATACTCTCTAAATCATGGGTGGCCTATCCAAATGATCTTGCGGGCCACTTTGGAAATGCATTATAACTCCGCGGGCCGCATATAAACTTATATATCCATATTTTAGATTTAGACCCACTATAGACATTTTTCTGTAGTGAAAATGAAAAAAAAGCTATTATTATTGTGTTTACTATACCACTGATAATTGCAATGGTGGTTGCAGCATCGGTCTACAATACTTGCAAAAAAACTATAGTTTCAACGGAAATAATTATTAAGTGTCGCGGATTGTGCAATCGTGTGTTTCACGGTACCTGTTCCGAGTTAAATAGTAACGAAATACGGCTCCTAAATTGCAAAAACTCACTTATGTGGTTATGTTTACAGTGTAGACAAGTCATAAATGAAGGTCAGTCTTTTTACAATTTGCTATTGAAATTGGATCACACCTTGAGCATCCATAATCAAATAATCACAACACATACTGAAAAGTTAGATCATTTAAATTCCATAATTTTAAATGAAAATAAATCTAACGAGAAAGTTAAAAAACCCAAACAAAATGTAAATTCTGAAAACAATGCCACTAGCGCCATCTCAAACTTCGAAGATAAAAAAAATAAGTCTGCGAAAAAGAAAACAATGGAATCTTCTAAAACAAGCGAACATATACCGCAAGAAAAATCAAATGTATTGATACAAAAAATTTGAAAATAAATAAACCAGCATTAGAAAAGTATGAAAACTTACTTTAGTTAACTACAAAAAAAAACAACATACAAACAAAATAAAGGGAACAAAACCAAATAAAAATGTAATTACCGGAACAAGCTGCACAACTAATTATTTATACAAAGCAGTGAGCAAAGAAAAGAGAGCATGGTTCCATTTATCCCGGTATTCTCTAATGCTCAATGAAAACGACCTAAAAAACAAACGAAACTCAGCTTCTAAAAGAAATGATTTTTCAGATGAGCTAATAAAAAGTAATCACCCAAAACCCACCTTCAACAGCTTCCGTATTAGTGCTGAGAGGTCATTACTCGGTACCCTAGAAGATCCTAACTCGTGGGAAAATGGTATACAAATCAGCAGATATCATTTTTTACAGAACACCAGAAAACCCCACGGAAATACCTAAATCAACAAGATACACGAAGTATACCGGCCAAAGCTACTTTATCCAGTCAAGTAAGATTACTTCATATCAACACACAAAGTGTTAATAACAAACTACTTCAGTTAGAAACATACCTATATAATAAAACAATTAATATACAGGTTTATATGCATAAATGAGCATTGGATATGTCGCGATGAAATAGTTTATTGCAAGTTAGCGGGTTATGACTCTGTAGCTGCGTTTTGTCGCAATAGAGGCGAGCATGTGGGTGTGACGAACTTACCCGCTACTGTATAATTTTGCCACAATTACTTGACGTAACTTGACATTTGATTTTTGTAAGGTTAAGTTCTGACAAGTAATGATTTGGCAAGTATTACCACTTTAAAGTTTAATTTGTATTTGAATGCCTTCGAATCAACCAATGTAAATCTAGTGGCATATGAATACAAATTAAACATTTGACATGTTTTTTTGTAGGTATATAAGCGCGGCCGAAATGTTGCCGCTTAGCCCTGCAATAAACGCATGGATGGCGGTGTCCGGGTGCAGGGGTTGGTGTTAGCCCCTGAAGATGGTGTTAGATATCGGTTTGTTTTTTGGTTTGGGGGTGTTTGTCCCTGGGGAATATGTCCAGGTGCTGCTGGGAGTCCACTGTCAGACGGTGTCGAGCCCGCAATAGCAATCGAGGTTGTCGGTGAGAATGCGGGGGCGGTTATACCTTTCGAAGTCCGGAATGGAAGTTTCTACGCTGATTGTGAACGACGATGCTCGTGTCGATGCTCAGAGAAGACTGCCGGAGCGCTGAGATTTGTTACAATCCGGGTATCTCCAATTTGAACTATTTATTTTTGTTTGGTAGGACGTGACCTTGCGCCGAAGCTAACACGGTCAGTGGCCCTCCAGAAATGGTTTAAGGCGGGTAGTGCAATACTGCAAACTCGGTCTTGTAGTTCTTCATTCTCACACAAGCTACACAATAATAATAAACGGCTTTATTCTAATAAACAATTCAACTACAGATTTACAAAAAATACAATAAAAATGTAAAGATTATAATATTAGAATGGTTGTCAAGTAGTGTATTTTATAGCTTAGAAAGGTATAAAATTATCAGTATTGTAGTTCATAAACTCCATAACACTATAAGGTTCAATTTGTTTTAGAATTTCAAATATGCATTTTTTGTAAATTGCATAAACAGATTTTTGTTTGACAAAAAGTGGCAGTTTATTGTAAAATCTTATACATGAATAATAAACTCCATTTTCGGTAATTGTAAACTTATGAATTGGGTAATTAAATTGTTGGTTATTGCGGGTTGTATAATTATGCTTGGGCTTATTTCCAACAAAATATTGATTTTGTTTCCACATAAAAAGAAGACATTCCATAATATAAATTGCAGTTGCCGTTAACAGTCCATGTTTTGAAAACATTGATCTGCATGAGTCACTATATTTTAAGTTTAATAAAATTCTTAAGGCTCGTTTCTGTATAATAAATTTTTTATTGAAATATGTCGAACTACCCCAATATATAATTCCAAATCTTAGAATAGCAATAAAATTAGCATTATACGTACATTTAAGAACTGTAAAGGAAACATTTGCTTTTAAAATTCTAAGCATATAACATACTCTACCCAGTTTGGTAGAAATGTGGTCAATGTGATCTTTCCATTTTAATTTATTGTCAACAAAAACACCTAAAAACTTTACTTGGCTAACAAGATGAAGTCTTGCATTGCCTAAAGCAATGGTTGAAGGAATTACAGTTGCCTCACTTTTTTTAAATATCATAGCATTTTTTATTGATTCATTTAATATTAACCCATTCTCACTAAACCATTGCTTTAGAGCGTCTAGTAGCACGTGCGCGTTATTTGCCATTTCCGACAAATCTTTGCCTTTGATACACAGATTGGTATCATCTGCGTAGTTTATAATTTTGGAAGATAATTTATATTAAAGATGTCGTTAATAAAAATATTAAAAATTAAAGGACCTAAAACACTACCCTGAGGAACCCCCATAACTATGTCCAAAGCATTTGATCGAACAATTTTGCCTTCGGCTACAATTTCTACTAATTGTTTTAGATTTACAAGGTATGATTTGAACCAATTCAACGCAGTTCCCCTAATTCCATAGTTGTAAAGTTTGGACATTAATAGAGATACAAGCTCTGGTAATTATCTTAATAATTAGCCAAGTCATACAATCACACAGACTATCAATTATTCTTCGTCTTCTTCTTTGGGTTCTCCTTATGATGACGATTCCAGTGTGGCCGGAAATTACCAGGTCCTGTTGCACCTTCTTCTTACCTTCCAGTTTCCCTTATAGCTCTTAGTACATGCCATTTAGCTTGGCGTACTCATGGACGCTCTTACTGCGATTATTTTTGTGTAATAATCTGGTAATTAATTGTGCAGTTAACATTACTGGTTCTATGATGTTATTTTTACTTGCATAATTGTGTGTGTATTATTCCGTGTTATAATACTTTGCTTTGACTCTCTCAATATTCATATTATTAATAATATTATTTGTGTGGTGTTTATAATATTATTATTCGCCTTCTGCCTTTAGGCGCGCGGTCGGGTGAGGCCGCATATTGTGCTTAGTACTTGTTCCCGCTGCATGGTTAGCCAGACCACGCCACCCTATAGATAGAGGATGAATCGCGTGCTGGTGTCGATGCGCGCTAGACGGGTGATCGCTGAACGCGGTAGGGGTGAGGTGCGGCAGGCGTGCGAAAGCAGCCGGATGAATTTGCCTAATCGGCTGTATTGGCATGTCCCGTACGCTCTGGGAACTTCGCGCGGCGGCGTCGGTGTTGCCTTCTCTCGCGCGGTACTCTGGTTGTTATTATAATAATTATTAATGGGTATTTATTAATCATTATTATCGTTAATTATAATTATGAATATTAATTATAACTACGAATTATTATTATCCTTTTTTCGTAATTACTGGTTTTATCGGTAATTATGAACCGCGTACGGTTGATGTTATTTCTTATTAGTAACTAATTATAATTATTAATTAATTAACTGATAACGGCCAATACGCTCCGGTAACACCTGCAACAGAAACCCATTCCCTATGGGTTTCTGGGAGTCTTACCGAGTAGATCTACGAGGCAAGAACTCCTAACCTCATTAGTAGATTTGCTAATAGGGTGCACAATATTGAAATTATTGGCAGATTTGTCGATATTTTCAAAGTAGAATACCGAGATGAAATTTTATATTGCCATTATTGTCGTGTCAGACGAGCGTGGTAATTAAAATCTGTACAAGTTGTGTAATTATTTAATTTAATAGCTTATTATTAGTTTTGATCAAAATATTAATTTCTTGTAATTTGTTTAGAATAAATATAAATATTTATTACTTATTAGTTCTTATATATTTGCGTTATTACTAATCAACCGTGGACCGCCGACTGTCCTAACGTAATTGAGCCATTTCCAAAGAGGTGTGTTATGATTCTGGCATATGAAGATGTTTCATGAAATTGAAAGTTTATCTGTAACATACCATATTGAACTGTGTGGAATTGTTAGTTCAGTCATTGCAGCAGTCGTCCACCAAGTGGGGATTTTCAAATATTTTTAAATAAACTAACTGAAGCACTGCAGATTCTTAATCATAAAAATAAAACCATTATTTTAACTGGCGATTTTAACGTAAAATTTAATCAACCTCAAGAAACAAACACATTACAACTTACAACGCTAATACAATCGTTTGGATTAAATACTAAATTAAAAGATGCTACTAGAAATGAAAATACGTTGATAATATTTTTACCAATATCAGCATTAATAATTATCATGTCAATACTGTAAACTTAGGCTTTTCTGACCATCTAGGTATTAATATGCAAATTGAATACGATTTAAAATTAAAAACAAATACTCGAGTAAATTATCGCTCAATCACTGACAATGACTATGTTCTTTATAATATAATAAAAGCAACTAACTGGAATTTCATTCAAAACAATACACTTAATATAAATGGTAAATTTGACAAGTTCACAAATATAATAATGTCTGCAATCGAACATTCATTTCTAGAAAAAAGTAAAAGCATGAACTGCAATTTTAAAATTAATTGGTTTACACCTGAATTATATCAACTAAGAGAAGAGTTACATGCATTTATTGCACACAACAAATCACAAATGTCTCCTGAAATATCAACACATATAAAACAACTAAGAATACATTAAGATTACAAAATTAAACTTGCAAAAAAGCGGCGAATGAAAAATATATCAAAAACTCAAATTCTCCACAAAAATCGGTTTGGAACTTTATCAAATCTCAAACGAATAAATGAACTGTTCAAAACAGCTATTCACAATTCACTGCCTTTAATAATTTTTTTTAACTAATTCCATTAATGTTACTTACCACCATCTACAACATCGTACAAATCATATATGTATATCCACAATACCAAATGCTACTAAATTTTATTTTAATGAAGCATATAAGTTGCTTACTTATATTGAAATACGTAACATTATAGCGAATTTAAAAAAACACAACAAGTAAAGACTGTTATAACATCAACACAAAAATAATTAAAACGTTGTTAAATGTCATTATTGTACCGTTAATAATTTAATCAATTTGTGTATTAGAACGAATGAATTTCCAAACTGCTTAAAAATTGCTAAAGTTGTACCAGTTTTTAAAAAAGGAGATTTACTTTTACAAAATTTCAGACCAATATCTATAATTCCAACAATTGACAAAATATTTGAAAAATTATTACGTTGCAAGTTACAAACTATTTAGAATCTAATAACTTACTCTATAATAAACAATTTGGTTTTAGAAACAACAAATCAACAACACATGATATACAAAATGTAACAAACCTAATAAGAAGTGGTTTTGAAAATAATAGTTACACATATGCGCTTTTTTGTGGCTTAAGCAAGGCTTTTGACTGTGTGTCACACTCAATCCTTTTAGACGAACTAAAATTGCTTAATTTCAGCATGGAAAGTAACATGTTGTTATCATCCTATTTAACAAACAGGTACCAATATGTGAATGTAAACGCAACGCAATCAAAATTACGGAATGTGTCTATCGATGTTCCACAAGGTTTCGTCTTAGGGCCCATTCGTTTTTTTTTTAATTTATGTGAATGACCTTCCTCATTGCGATATGCATTCACATTTTACCCTATTTGCTGATGACACAACAATTGTAATAAAATAACGACGTAGCAAATCTTAAAACTGATATGCTTGATACACAGTCAAATGCTAAGGAATGGTTTCTAGCAAATAAGCTGTTTCTAAATGAAAATAAAACTGAACACTTAGTATTTTCATTGCGCAAAATACCTAAAGATTTATATCTTACTGTGAATGTGTAAAAATTATTCTTGGGATTCAAATTGATACAAAATTAAAATAGGACAAACACACTTCTTATGTTTCTAATAAAATATCTAAACAAATATACTTATTGCGAAAATTGGGAGAAATTTCTTTCCTTAAACTTCAAATGAGTTCATATTTTGCTAATATTTAGTCCATATTATCTTATGGTATTTCTATGGTATTTTAAATTGGGGTCACGCGGCAACAGTTTGTAATATATTTCGAATACAGCGAAGAGCCATCAGAGTTATTGGTGAACTAAATTACAGAAACGATTGCAAAGCAAAATTTGTTGAGTTGAAAATTCTTACCGTTCCTTGTTATATATATATATATTTATGAGTATCTTACTTATATAAAACACAACATAACTGCATACAATGCACAATCAACATCTCATGACTATCATACTTGTCATGCACATCATTTAAGAACAGATTATTTGAGGTTAAATAGATCTCGAGATGGCCGTAACTATTTTGCAATTAAATTTTTTAACGTACTGCCAAAGCAATTTCAAGACTTAAATGAAACATCATTTAAGACATATATTAAGATTATATGTCTTAAATGATGTTTCTAACGGTATTAAGAGGTTATAGATTATATATATTAAGATTAAATTTAAAAAAATTATTTATAGTAGGGATTCTGATCTGTTTTTAAGTTTTTATTTTTTGCAAGTTTTTGGTGAACTATGTTTGCTACTTGGTTGTGTCTGAATAAATAATCAGTTTGCGCCAGTAGTTTACAACCCGATGTTGTATAGTCTCCGACTGCGCATGACATCGCCTACATTGATCAGTTTGCACATTACAATCTTTTATTATGTATTTTTTGTAGTTGTTAGTGTTAATGACTTGATCTTATATTGCTAACATAAACCCTTCAGTCTCAGGAAATATATCAGCATGAGTGAGCCATGCGTTTGAGGCTTCTTTGTCGACATAAGATTGATCTAAATCATGAGAATGTCTTCCATGCAACGATTTTTGAGCCCATTTTTGTTTTATGGTTAGATCTGTAGAGATGTGTAACGAATAATCTGTAGTTATGTCTTGTAGATTTAATGGCGTATGTTTAGGCCAAAATTATAGCGTTATGCAAAGGCGATAAAACTTGCTTGGAATAAAAAAACTGCCTTAACAATACAATTTGCTTATAATGCAGTGCAATAATGTTGGTAAGACCTCTTCCCCCATGTTTTCTTGGTAGAGTGAGCCTATCTGTGTTAGCTTTTGGGTGATGTGCTCTATATTGTGTAAGAGTAGTCCGAGTTAACCTTTCTAGACGCTCTAGATCTGTGTTGGTCCAATTTATTATGCCAAACGAGTAGGTAAGTACAGGCACTGCAAATGTATTTATGGCTTTAATAATGTTTTTGCAATTCAAACTGGTTTTTAATATATTGTGAAGTCGTTGTTTATATTATATATTATTATTATTATTAATTATTATTATTATTATTATTATTATTATTATTAAAAAAAAAATAAAAAAAAAATAAATCATTAAACATGAGAAGAACATCGAGGGGGTTGGTTTTTAGTGGGTACACTCTCTTCAGAACAAGAGGTGGAGTCCCACACTCCGTCCATAAATGGATTTTCCACCTCCAAGAGAAAAAGAAAAAAAAAATTATTATTATTATTATTATTATTATTATTATTATTATTATTATTATTCTTACTGTTCACATAGATCATATAATAATAATGATACCCACTTTTACAGTTAATTTTTGAATATATGGGTGCACAAATGTAGTTTTTTAACTATATGTGTATTATTATAACTATAATTAGATCAATTATTATAATAAAATAAAACAATAAAACTGATTGCCTGTGGGCAAAACATGAATATGCCGCCTTTCATAGTATATAACTTTAAGGTGATGCATATTGCTAGAATAATTCAAAATTACACGACAATATTTTGGAACCGAGATTACTATTTAACACTTTTTGAATAATTTCTGCAAACAATTTGTCGAAAAATAACGCGTAAAAACACAATTTATGACTTAATTTTCTTCTTTCAAAATAACACAGAACATTATCGTGGCTATCTGTAAGCAAGGGTCTAATGCGGAAGAGCCCACAAGCATACAGAGCTTATTTCAAAACCTGAAAGTTTGTTTTATTTTTGATATTCAGTGAATAGAATTTGAAATTTGTTGACAGTATAAACTGTCAAAAAGTTCCAATAGCCTATAAAGGCTTTGGTTTGTTTTGACATTTCTTTTCATATTTTATAGCTGGATTTTGCTATTTTTATGATTTCATGAAGATTTTTACACTTTTTAAGAATGTTGGTGTTTTCTGACAGTTGTTTAAAATTACAAGGCCTGATTTTTGTATTTTTTTAATATTTTAATATTTTATGACTGGATTTTACATTTTTTCAACAGTTTTTGACGAAATTTTGATGTTTTCTAACAATATTTTTTACTACATATATCATTACATTCTTTGAATATTATTTTGCCCCTTTCGACAATTTATGGCCGGGTTTTGGTTTTTTCTACCAATAATTTTATACCGGATTTTGGAAATTTCATAAAAAAGTACATTTTATGACCGGATTTTGGTAAGACCAAATTTTTATGGTTTCTGACAATATTTATGTCCAAATTTTGTTTTTTTGTGACAATATTTTAATATTTCATAGTTGGATTTTGCTGTTTTGAAATTGAAATATTTTTTATATTTAATTATAGAATTTTGCATCTTTCAATATTTTGGCCAGATTTTTACAATTTTTAACATTATTTTGAAAATCATAGCCGGACTTTGCTTATTTTGAAATTTCATATATATGTACTTTTTTTATTTTTCTACAGTGCTTTTCTTAATATTTTGCTCACCGCAAACATAAAAATTCTAGCTACGCCATAGTTGTGATTCTATACCAAAATCGAACATTTTTATGTTTGAAATTGGATTCTAAATAAAAAATATGAAATAACTTTTTTCCCGATCGGTTTTTGTTTTGATGTTATCGAGGCATGAAGTTTTCTGAACTTATTTAATTATTTTGACTTTGAAAGAAATTTTTTTAGTGATGCTACTGTGAATCTATCTAGGAAAACACATTTATTGTACAAAACACCAGTTAAATGCAAAAAAAAGCTGAATAGTTTATAACCGGTCTAGGCCGAATCTAGTGGGATCTTGGAGGTCCCCCTTCCTCCCAAATTACAAAACTTCGCCATCTGCGATCATATTGTTCATAGGATATCAATATAAATTTAAATAATTAAATTATTTTTTACGCAAAACCATTCTACGACTTCGTATACTTTAATATTTTTTTATAAATTTTATTTTGTTCATGATTTTAAATATTTCTGTTTAGTTACGAATTTAATACATACTTTAAAATTAAAATTATTCATAAAATTTCTTATTGTACGAAATTTATTTAAAAAAATGCTTAAAATTTGTTGCAACATTTGATCAAAAAGTATATTAAATCAATGTATTTCAGACAATTTATGCAAAATCATACAGAAACCCCATTTAAAGAAAAATAATCTTGTAAGCATGAATTATAAAACCCTGTTAAAATATATACACTTGCCTTGTGTTATGCGTAGCATTATTTGGTATACATCAATTGAAGGGGTTAGAGCAAAAAGGGTATAAGTAAAATTTTCAATTTTTTTGAGATAAGTAATAAGAAATATTATTATAATTAATATCATCATGCAATAAGAAGCAAGTGCTTTACATGCACTTGATTAAGTGATTTAGTTCTTTTACAGTCACAATATATTTTCTGTAGCACAAAAACATTGTTTGTTTGACAACAGAATTTTATTATTGAATTGAATTCAACTTAATTATAAAAAACCGGAAGAAATTATCATGACCGGAGACGATGACGACATACAGGATCTAATTACTGTCATATATTGAGTGGTGGTGGTTTTTGCACTATTCATTGTGCAATTCAAATAGAAGAAAAATATTCATTTGTAGAAAAAAATTGAATATAATTTCAACACTGCATACCAACTGCTCAGTGCCAGCAGCAACAGGGAAAATGCTATAATAATAATAATAAACTACTTTATTTCTATTACATATAAGTAGAAAAAAGCGAAGTTTGCCGGTGCCAATTTATACTTTTACACGCATTTTTTTATGCTATTTGTACCATTAACAATATAGAAAATCGAACTCTGTAGAGCGCTACTACTACTGCTTGCAAATCAGTTAAGAGATTTCTTTACGTTAACCAAACATATTGTTGGACAGACTCCAACTATTGAGTTGAATAACATCCGAAATTTGTGTTGCCAATAGAGTTGGCATTGAAGACACGTTGTTGCACACGAGGACAATTTTCAAGACTATTATTAAAAAACAGTTTTTGGTGGAAAGGACCAGTGTGATTGTGTAAGCCAAGCAATGAATGAAAGTCAAAACTCAACAATGACAAATAAATTTCGCTGAAGAATATATGCTTAATGAGTACAATCATAACAAACTTGTTTCTTGAAGACTTTAAAGCATTAGTCCAACTATAATCGGTTAATACGAGTTATGTCAGACCTCTGAAGATTTATTCATAATTATATGAATGAAATAAGTTTGAGTACAGAACACAACTTAATTTTAGCTAAGCAAGTGATTCATTTCGGAAAAAAAATGTACGAGTTAATAACAGGACAACAAATTTTGAAAAAAATAGCCAACTAATTTATCTCAGTCCATTCGTCAACGGTGGCGACCAGAAAAAAGATATATTACCATTATCAGGGAAAAAAATACAATCCAACAAGTTCTAAAGGAATGTGTAAAATGCTTCCGAGCAAGGCACAAACGCAACAAACGATACGATTTATGGTAACTGGGATTGACTATTGTGGACCACTTTCTATAAAGCGAAGTACGTCAATGCTAAGTAAATGCATTTGCATTTCATTCCATCGCGATCTCCTTAACTTTGGTGGAATGGGAAGTAGCTGTCAAGTCTGCAAAGACACATAATGAAATGAATACTTGGAGATATAATGCTGACGTAAGAACAACTAACAACATTTTTGTGCCAGGTAAAAGCCGTTTTAAATTTTCGTCCTATAGGATCATTATCCAACGTTTTCAACGATCTGACATATTTATCACCGGAACATTTTTTAATCGGCAATGCCTACCTCAACCAAATATTCTTTATATGTCTCAAAAGAACCACTTTGGAAGCGTCGGTCTAAAGAATATATGTATACACACTTTAGCAACGGTCAAAAGGCATGTCCAAAAATGAAAGCATCAAGCGTCCGTTAAATAAAATATGTCCAATACGTAACTTTTGACATGTTAGATCAATAGTTTCTATTTTTTATCATCACATTACTTATGAAATATTTGAATTTCAATGAAAAAATAAATCAATCTAAAATAAGGTGAGAATCAGTCAGAAATATTACAATTAATATCATCAAAGCTTAATAAGAAGCAAGTGTTTACATACTTGATTAAGTGATCTATTTTTTATACTATCACAATGTATTCTCTGGTACGAAAGCAACAACTATACTACAGTTGGTTCGAGTAGACTGAAGTGATGGGAGTGGTTTATTCAGTATCACACAGCTGTAAATGCAACAGCATTAGCGGCTTTCCATTTGACAAAATAGTCGCACTTGGTGGCACTATTCAGTTATTTTTGAATTTATTTGTCAAACGCGTCTTACATTTTTAATGTGTTTTTCAAGGTGGAGAATGTCCCACAAAAGCCAAGTATTTTCTAGTGAGTTTGTCAAGTATGAGCCCACAATATTTAAAAATGTAAAAATGCATGAAACGCTCAAATGGAAAATATCTAATAATTGAAGACGCAAGTGGATGAAGGGTTCTTGTAACAATTTCTTAAAAAATGAGATTGTTCAATAGATAAAGGTTTTAAGTCACTGAAATTTTTTTGGGCTATGTCTCATTCGTCTATTTTAAGAAATATAGAAGTTAGTAGTTGCTAAAGGGTGTATAGACAACTATTTCTTTTAATGCATAAGATAAAATAATTGTTTTTTAAATGCATAAGTTTGATTCTTATTTTATGTATCTAGATATAATTCTACAATAAATGTTTATTTAACTACACTAAACTTGTTTTATTAAATCTAACCCCAAAACACTGCGGATAAAAAAACTTTAAACGGCAATATCTTCGAATGAAATCTATTCGACATGAACCCTTTATCCATTTGCGTCTTCAATTTATTTATTCTTATACACTTAACTTCACTTTGTTTATTATATTATAAAAATGAAAAAGAATAGATTTGATAGCAGAAACAATACAGCTCTTTAAATAATAATCTGTCTAATAGAGATACATTTATTTGATTTATTTTACATTACTTACTTTTATTTTTTTACTAATATTAAAATTCTTAGAACAATTCCCTAAAATTGCTTGGCATTTTGTCTTATATATCAAAGTGTTTGTGGTTATACTCTACGTCAGCGGCTACAATTTGTACTTTAAAATTTAAAACATTAAATTATTTACAAATACGTAATAAGTAAGTAGGTAACTTACAATAACGCAAAACATTATTTTACAAATTGTGACAAGTTAGGCCACCCTACCTACACGACGGTGTGTGCTGGGTTGCCGGTGTACATCTTACGGTATACTTACCTATCCCCACAGGTCAGGTTTCTTCTCGCAAGGTGAGAACAAATCTGTCTGTCGGGATTCTTTTGTGTCTCGCTTTTCCACCTGTACACATGCAGCGTAGTAAACCTGCCGCTTACTGGCCTTGAGTATAAATTAACTCAATTTATATTTTTACCTGCGTAGGTAAGTGATTATTTTTATTACACTGTCTATTTGTTTTAATTTATTAGAGTCATTATGATTGGGTATTTTGGTGTCATATATCTTTTTATGTTTATTTGGTTTCATGGAAGGGTGGTAAGGTTAGAGTTATCATGTGCTTTTGATTTCTAGGTTTTTGTTATACTGTATGTTGCTGCTGTAAAATAAAACAATTAAGCCAATGGAAATTGTTTTATTCTTGAGAACTTTACCAAAAGCGATAACACCGGTTGCCACTTATTATTTGGCGGAGTTGGCCAGAATCCTTAACACCCAATCCTGGAGAAATCCGTTTTGCCACAACTTGGAGCCCAAGCGAGGGACCATCTCTGCAAATATTAAGAAGGTATTAATTACAATGGATCGAACACCACCTAAACAACGAACACAATATTTCACCCGAGCAAAGAAGAGTCGAGAAAAATCATCTACAACAGTGGACAATGGAGGAGCTGCAGATGCTGAGGGGATGATGGCAGCAGCACCAAATACATGGAGCACAGATAAGAATTATACCAATTATAATAAGAATTTACCTATGTATAATGTAACTAATGTAGATTTAAGTAGATCGGTAGACACTTCGGGGGGCATGGTCAGCCATTCAGCGGGTACCATGCCCATAATGCATAGTAGTTTAGTGGATAATGTACCATTTCAATGTAATATTAATAGGTCACCGATGTTAGATAGGTATCAGTTAGGTCATACTTCAGGAGACATATTAAAGAAGCCAGTGCATGCCGGGCCTGCAATGTTAATAAATGTAAATAAGTTACAAACAAGGGAGGATTTAAATAATTTACCTGTGCTGTTTAATAAAAGTACAACGGATTATCCAGTTCATACATCAGGGGGTTTGAAACCAATCAATCAAACGGGTACAATACCTAAAAAATTACAGGTTAGTAAAGCACATGAACCTGAACAAAATAACTTACCCTTTCAAGAGGAGAGGACTAATAAACCATATGTAAAATGTCACTCTCATGAGGCAATTAGCAGATTGGGGGGCACATTGAATGACTCCGATCATATAGGCGGAATTGCTGCACCATGTAACGTAATAGATAAATCACAGGTGAATGAAAATAAATTACCCGTAAATTATCAGTATGCGGAAAAAGCATTGAAAAATGTTCAGTACTCTCTCCAACAAATGAGATACGCAGCCTGGGATAATATTATGTTCATGACATGTAGATGGCGTATACACGTCAAAATATTAATTAAAATATTAATGAAACTGTATTTGCATTTATTTTGCAATTATTATAAATATTTTACTTATACATATCACCATTATTCACTAGAATATCATAACGATTGTAAACAGAATTTACGTAATATAAACGTTTATAAATTTTTGTGTCAGTGCCATCTATATCTCGAGAACGGTATTTTATTTCAAGTTGCGTATCTTAGTAAATTTATCAATCAACGCTTGTACACTGGCAAATACTGACATTAACTGGACAATAAATAAACCTGAAGTTGGCGATGGGAATGCAAGGGTAAACATGATTTACACTGCACCGAAAATAGTAAACCCGGTTTACACCACACAATGCTCTCACTCGGGAGAGGTTGGAAATATAAATAATGTTAAGAATTATTCACCATATTATGTAGAAGACAGGTTTAAAGATAAGACTACTTATGCCACATAAACGGCAGCTTACGGTAACTCAAACATAATGTCAAACACTGTTAAACCACCTAAGGGTCAGGTCGTCAACGCGATTTATCAACCGTTTAATATGGGAAATACTCAACCTCAAGCTGCTGTTGTTGGGGCAAATAGAGTTAGTCGGTACGATTATGCATCATCAACGGATGATGAATTAAATGACAATTTACGAGGCTATCAACCAGCCTCGACGCCGTATATAACAAATGTAAATTTAAACAAAATTTGTAAAACCTTACCACCATTCGACGGAATCAATTTACACCCAGTACTTTTTTTTAAGCAATTAGAAAGTGTAATAGAATTGTATAATATTTTGTTCACTCAGTTAAAACTATGGGGTCATCAATTGTTTAAAGGTAATGCGTATGACTGGTTTGTAGCTATATCATATATGAGTAATGATATGGAAGATTTTAAGCACCTTTTTTACGAGCAATTCTGGGGATCGTTTAAACAGCATGAAGTTCGGGGTCGGCTTGAATCAGGTCGTTATCGCACATTGGATGGCTCATTTTCGAGTTATATGCTTAAACTGATGACGGAAGCGCAGTTTTTGGTACCACCGTATGATGAGGAACATTTGATTCATTTGGTGGCTTGACATTTCCCGCTTCATATAGCAACCTGCTTAATTGGAACCACAAATATTAGGCAAGCGTTAGGGGTACTGCGCAGCGTTGAATTTATTTCACTGAATCAGGTTTTTAACAATAGTTCATCGGGTTCAACTGTTCGCCCCGGTTCAAATAATCAGAACAATCAACGCCCTAGATTCTCGCATCCAAATAATAACGTAAGACCACTAAATGCAATGGCCCTTGAGTACAATGACGATGTGGAAAATCTGGAACGGGGAAACTGCAACGACACCTTCGTGTAGACTCGGACGTTGGTGTCATCAAACGAGTCAATGTTTTTGAAAATCAAAATCCAAGAGATGCTTTGTTTGCCGTGGGGCCGAATGATTTGATCTCTGTTGATTTTTATGGACCTCTACCGCGCTCGACAGGCGGGGTATCTTTCATATTTGTTGTGTTGGACGTTTTTTCAAAACATGTGACTTTGTATCCCGTGAAAAAAGCTACCACGGCCGCCATAATCAATCGCCTGCAAAAGCATTATTTTGAACACGTTGGCAAGCCTACGCGTGTTCTTTGTGACCAGGGGACACAGTTTACTTCAAAAACCTGGAAAAGCTTTCTGCAGGACAACGCCGTTCAATGTATTTTCTCTTCTGTACGACATCCTCAGGGAAATCCCGTGGAACGGGTCATGCGTGAACTGGGTCGTCTTTTCCGTTCTTATTGTCATGACAACCATAGTGCATGGGCCAAAGTTCTTCCTAGGCTCGTTGAATTTTTGAATAATGTTACCCATGAGTCTACAGGATTTGCGCCAGTGGAGCTCCAGTTTGGTCGCGCAGTAAAATCACCGCTTGCGGAATTTGGTCTGCTTCCTGCGCATCTCATTAATAAGGATGCCCTCTGCATTTTAGCTTTAGAAAATATGAAGAAACGTTCACGCAAACGGGTTTTAGGAGGTCCCCCTGCTTCTCCGGTAGTGCCTTTTGAGGTAGGTGATTTAGTTTTGTTACGCGCCAATCCCGTTTCGTCGGCATTAAGTCGGGAAACCAAAAAATTCTTTCCTTTATTTGAAGGTCCTTATTTAATTAGTAAACGGATAGCCACGAAAACTTATGTGCTGCTAACGCCTGATTCAAGAACTGAACGGGGAACTTTTCATGGTTGTCATTTAAAGCGCTTCTTTCCTTCTGCTGGAAAGTGCAGGTTGTCTGAAAAACTTTCTGGACTTCCCAGCAGGGGGCAGTTGTGACAAGTTAGGCCACCCTACCTACACGACGGTGTTTGCTGGGTTGCCGGTGTACATCTTACGGTATACTTAAATATCCCCGCAGGTCAGGTTTTTTCTCGCAAGGTGAGAACAAATCTGTCTGTCGGGATTCTTTTGCGTCTCGCTTTTCCACCTGTACACATGCAGCGTAGTAAACCTGCCGCTTACTGGCCTTGAGTATAAATTAACTCAATTTATATTTTTACCTGCGTAGGTAAGTGATTATTTTTATTACACTGTCTATTTGTTTTAATTTATTAGAGTCATTATGATTGGGTATTTTGGTGTCATATATCTTTTTATGTTTATTTGGTTTCATGGAAGGGTGGTAAGGTTAGAGTTAACATGTGCTTTTGATTTCTAGGTTTTTGTTATACTGTATGTTGCTGCTGTAAAATAAAACAATTAAGCCAATGGAAATTGTTTTATTCTTGAGAACTTTACCAAAAGCGATAACACCGGTTGCCACTTATTATTTGGCGGAGTTGGCCAGAATCCTTAACACCCAATCCTGGAGAAATCCGTTTTGCCACAAAATATTTTGTCGCAACTCTAAATATTCCATTGTAAATTGAGAAGGCATCTAAGCCAATCATGGGATTATTTTCCAGTTGTTATAAGAACTACCGCTGCAGTCTTAACGCATACCAAGAGTTTTAAATTTAATTTTCCAAACTGTCGTTGACGCATAAGACACGGTAAACAACAGACGTATTCAAGTAGGTCATTAAATATTCTGCTGGTTAATTAAATATATGAGGTAACGTTATCCAATGGCCAAATTTATAAAATTGGGTTTTTTAAAAAAGTACAATTTTCCTGTTATCTATGGAAGATTGAATTTCATCATTTGTTCATTTTAAATTAAATTAAAATTTTTTTTTAAATAATAAACTAAAGTATAAAAATGTGTAGTTAATCTATTTTTATTTAAAATTAATGCATCATACTTTTACAGAACTGGAAGTTTTGAATTAAAGATTAATTTCTTAATTTCAAAATACAAACTAAATTACATACATATATTCAAAACAACAATGTGACTGATGCATTTATAGTACCAAAACCATAATATTTTGAATCTCTTGAAAACCATTTTTATGATACCCAGTATAACTTTAACATCAATAAATGTATAAACCTTAATTAACTGCTTACCTTTCTAATTTATTTTAGGAAACTGTGCAAGGCAACGTAATGGGACCACCACAATAACGAAAAAAAGATTCTGTACATTGCTCACTTTTATCAATAAATATTTACTTATAAATTATATTAAATTTTTTATAATAAATATTAACATAGTTTTAAGTTACTACCACCTTATTCCTTGCTCCCGTTTTCAAAGCAATGTATTTAAGTTTATAAATTAACTTATCAAATTAAATTACATTGCTTTAAGTGCAAAATTTCAATTGCTTGATTAACTCCTATATTGGATAATTAGTAATAAATAACAGTCTTTAAAATGCATTTTCTACGGTTTTCATATTATAGTACACAAGTCTTGATTACTTGAAGTTAAAGATCTTGAGTAGGACTTTTCCTGCGCACGTATTTGTTGAAATAGTCTGGTCTCCAACATTTACAAGATCCGGGTATTAAGAACCAGTCATAATATAATCTTACTTGGAAACAACCTAATGCGTCAACCCCATCACAATGGGATGGTTTTGGTGTAGTTGTTTGGTCAACAGGAACTGCTTGTAGTCCAGCCCTCTTATGTAAGTATTGCTGATAATTCTAAAATATAAATATTTATAATGTTATTGTAATTCATCATATACTTTCTTATGTCGATAAAATAACTTCGTTTTAATGATTAGCAGTATCACATAATTCTCAAAATTAAATACTTCTAATATCTTTAATTTAATTTTGAAAAGATTAAAAATAATCCATAAAATTCTGTTAACATTCATACTTTTTTAGAAATGTTTAATGCAGTTAATAAGTTTCTTACCTGGAAATCTTGTACTGAAGGCGGTTGAGAAGCAGTTACTGGACTTCTTGGTGGATTACTTGAATCCGGGCTACTTAATACTGTATCGGGGTAATATATTTCAGCAACTAATAAACTGGACCAACGAGGAGAAGATAAACATCCACCATCCAGATAATGACATCGTGATTGTAAACACCTACGATTATGTGAAACCGAGTTATTACGATCGATTTTAATAATTATTAAATTTATTTAAAATGTTATTTTAGTAGTATATATACAGGAAGTTAGACAAAAAACGTACGGCTGAATAACTCCGTTATTTTTTAACCGATTTATATGATTCAAAAACCATTTAAAATGGTTTTTTGAATACTATAAAGGCAGGTACACACATATTTGTTTTTATTTTTAATATAGTTGCTAAGGCAACCAACTTAATTTTTTTAAATGGCAACATATATTTTTTTATTTTATTTTTTTAATGGAAGTTGCCATTTAAAAAAATAAAGTTGATTGCCATAGCAACTATATTAAAAATAAAAACAAATATGTGTGTACCTGCCTTTATAATACGCAAAAAACCATTTGAAATGGTTTTTGAATTATATAAATCGGTTAACGGAGTTATTCAGCCGTACGTTTTTTGTCTAACACCCTGCATATGGATAATTCCATTACTTTTCGACTAATTTGAAAAAGTCGACCTCTTTGATTTTGCTCAAATTTTGAGGGATCAAAATATGGATGAAAAAAATGAGATTCCCAAAATTACCACCTTAGAGTATCGCATGTTCAAAATGACACACATATGAAGGTCAGAAATACGATATTTTTGCTGCGACCAGTCGACAAGGAACTAAATGTAGAGGTAGTACAGTTTCTCATGGTTCAAATAAATCCGGGGCTCACAAGGTATTTTCTTATTGACAGCATAGCTTCCTCAGTTAGTAAGAATATCTTTATCTTACGTAATATTGCAAAAATAACATCGCCGAATATAAGTTTTGCAGTTTACCATGGATATATCATGTCAAAACGTACATATGCTATTACAGTATGGGGACATTCTTCGGTTAGTCAATGCTGTTTAAACTTCCGAATACTATCTGCTTTAGATTATAGAGCCGATTGCAATTTTGCGTTCATTAATCTTAGTCTTTTAACGATACCTGCAATCTATATATATATATATATATATATATATATATATATATATATATATATATATATATATATATATGAATGTTTAAAATATATGAAAACAAACACAGACAACTACAATAGTAACCAAAGCTTTCATAGATATGAAACAAGAAAGAAACAAGACATCAGACCTGATTTTTTAAGATTGATTAAATCTGGAAATTAAATAATTACTATGGACCAAAGCTGTTTAATGTCCTTCCTATAAATGTAAAAATGCTACCATTCAAACGTTTTCTAATCTATGTAAAAGTGCTGTTGTTGAAATTAGCACCATACAATATTGAAGAATACGTAAATCATAACTTTTGAAATATTTTCAATTAATATGTATATTTTAAACATATGTAATACATTTTTGTAAATGCATCAATAAACATTATTATTATTTTTCATTTCCACAGATTACTCTGGTTTTATTGTATTAGACGGGTAAATATTACCAAGTCTAATATGTAGATGTATCTAGATGTTTCAAAAACGATCATACTATGTTACATGTCCTTTTTGCATGTTTATAATATTGTATTGTTCTATGTCTAGTTGTTTTATAGAATCATTTAATTTTGATGGTATTATTCCTGTTGAAGATATTGTGATAGAATCATTTTGATGTGCTTTTGTTTCCACAGTGTTTCTACTACTGAAGCTAGAAGTAAGTATTTTTCTATTTTCTTTGTGTATTTTGTTTCAGTGTTATGATCTGCTGGGATTGCAATGTCAATTAAAAGTGTACTATTTGTTGTTTTGATAGTAATAGTGATGTCTGGTTGGTTATGGTTTATTTTTTTGTTTGTAAATATTGGCTTGTCCCAGTATAACTTGCATATATTATTTTCAAGAACTGATTGCGGAACATATTTGTAATAAGGCTCTTTTTTACTTATTAATTTTATTTATATTTATAGTCCAATTCCTGGTGTATAATTTTTGATGCAGCATTGTGTCGTTCCACGTATTGTGTCGGTGCTAATATTCTGCATCTGTTTGTAATGTGTTCTATCATCTTTTGGTCTGTATTACATTTTATGCATGTATCAGATCTTTAATTATGTTCTTTTGGTAGCTTCGAGTATTTATTACTTTGTCTTGAATTGCCTGTATAAATCCTTCCGTTTCGGGGTCAATCTATAGATATTTAAATGTTTTATCTTTAACCACCTCGTCTTTGTGGCTTTGGTTATTATATCTTTTGACGCCCATTTTTATGATATTGATATTCTTTGATATCAAAATTTATGTTTTTTAAGCACAAAGGGATGTAATTGTTGTCTGCTTTTATTACGGCTTGATGTAAATAACTGTCTTTTCTTGAGTAAAAGTAGCTTCTAAAATTAGCAACTTGTTGATTATGTATGCTATAGATGTAAGATATTCCTCTTCCGCCTTCTGTTCTGGGGAGATTTATGCGTTCTATGCATGCGTTAGGATGGTGCATTTTATACTAGGTTAGCATTGTTCTTGTTGCTCTATTTAATGAGTCTAGGTCAGTATTGGACCATTTAATAATTCCAAAAGAATAGGTAAGTATAGGTATAGCATATGTGTTAATGGCTTTGCTCAGGTTTTTGGAGTTTAAATATGTTTTTAGTATTTGTTTTAGTCGAGATGAATAAGCTTTACTTAGAGCGCTGCTTTTAACTGCGTGTGATTTAATTTAGTTGTTTGCTCAAAACCTTGATACTTATATGTTTCTTCCTGTTCCATTGGTTGTATTGTTTCATCATTTAGTGTTTTTATACCTTCTGTCTTTGTCCATTTACCTTTTTCCATTTTTTACATTGCATTTATTTAAGCCAAATTCTATTTTAATATCTTTTGACACTTGTCTTACTGCTTGCGTAGAGTTTTATATCATCCATATAGAAAATATGATTTATTTTATGCAAGGCTATTTTGTTAGATTTAATTTGAAAACCGTATTTTTTTCATTTAATAGCTCAGATAGTGCATGAAGACATAGGCAAAACCAAAAAATCAATTAAGAAATCCCCTTGAAACATATCTCTTCGTATGAAGATTGTGAACTCACTAAAGATTTTAAGCAAAGTTTTGTTTGCCATGTTTGAACAATCTGCTTAAGAAAATTTGACACAATTGGGTTTATGTGATTTATACCGAGGATATTTTTTTTCACAGGTATTATCCTGGGAGATATTTATTGGACGGGTACGGGACCAAGTCCAATAAAAAATGTTGTTGTTTTAAAAAAGACCTAACGATGTTACATGTTTTTAATATCAAAGCCTTTTGCATAGGCGTTATAACATGTTCTTTGAGTTGTAATTCATTTAGGTTTTTCTTTAGATTTAGTAGCACTATACCTATTGATGACAAAATTATGGGAATTATTGTCACTTTGTTTTTCCATATTTTTTCTACTTCGTGCGCTAGATGTAGTAAGTACTCAATTTTTTCATTATATTTGACCTCGATGTTAGGGTCTGCTTTTTATAGTAAGAGTCATGTTTGGGCGGTTATGTGCAACGGTTTTTTTTATCAGAATAGCTCTGTCCATGTATAATTTGCACTCGTCTTTTTCTAGAATAATTGATGGGTTATATTTATAGTATGTTTCCCATTTGCTAATTAAATTGTATTTTAGTGCTAATTCTTAATGAATAATTTTAGCTACCAAGTTGTGCCGTTCTGTATACTGTGTAGGAGCTAAAATTTTACAAACGTTCGTAATATGCTAAAGGGTTTCCTGTTCTTCTTTGCAGCGTATACATTTATCGTTTGTGTTTTGTAGATCTCTAATTATGTGCAGTCTATAGCTTTTATGTCTATTACCTTGTCTTGGATGGCCTGTAGAAATCCTTCGGTTTCTGGAAACAAATAACCTTTCTGAAGATATGTAAATGTAGCTATTTTGTCTATGTTCTCTTTGTGACTTTGGTGGTAGTATATGCCATACAGTTGTTTCGCTGCCCTTTTTTGAATATTTTCTTGTTGTAGTGTATTGGAATCTTTATGTATCTGTTCTTTGTCAGCTAGTTTAAGTGGGGTATAATTTGTATCAATGTTTACGATTGCTTTATGTAATTCACTATCATTTCAAAGATAAAAATAATTTCGAAGATTTGTCACTTGACTGTTGTGTATACTGTGTATATTTGTTAGACCTCTGCCGCCGTCCGATATTGGTAAATTTATTCTTTCTATGCAAGCGTTTGTGTGGTGCATGTTGTGTTTAGTTAGAAGAGTTCTTGTATTTCTATTTAGTGCATCAAGATCTATAGTTGACAACTTAATTATACCAAACGAGTAGGTGAGGATTGGTATTGCATATGTATTTATAGCTTTACTAAGATTTTTTGCATTTAAATTTTTTGTTATTATTTTTTTTTTATTATTGTTTTTTTCCACAGATTAACTAGTTAAATAGCCAGGTCTGTTAGACCAAGGCTTGTGTAATTTACTGGTTTAAAACCTAAAACGGATAATTCGACCCGTACCTAGAATTGCAGATTTCTGAGCTTCAGTAATGTGTATATATTTATTTAACAAAAGCTCTTCCAATTTTTTTTTAAGAAATTGATCTGCGGTCCTCTTTTTAACAACACTATTGTTATTTACAGAAGAATGGAAAACAGAAGTATCACCTCTTGTCCGATATAAAGTAAACTCTATGCTTAAAAATCAAACGGTAAGACTGTAGCAGCTAAAGTTTCTAGCGGATTCCCGCAAAACGGTGTGTTATTACCCCTACTGTGGCGCCTTGTTATGGACGATCTACAGTTAAATAACATTGGTATCTTCGTCTTAGGCTACTCTGCTGATTTTACCAACTTGGTAAGCAAGAAGTTTGAAGCAATTATATCCAACATATTGAAGAATGAACTAAACACCAAAAAAATATTGTGCAAAAAAGAGTAAACCCAAGCAAAACAGCATTCGCACCTTTTACAAGGCAACACAAAATCAAGAACTTAAGAAGCTTAAATGTATGGAGCTACATTCCCTTAAAGTACCTGGAACTTACGCTTGATATCAAACTAACCTTTCATACTCATCTGAGTCATGTGACTACGAAGAGTACAAAGACCATCCAGGTGATTTTTGCAAGCAAATCAATTGACAGGACGCATATGAGTATTTACACCCGTTATGACCAGAAGGTTACACTTTGGTGATCAGACAACCAAACTAAGTAAAGTACAAAAATTAGCATAGTGAATCACTGCTCTTGCTCTTGCACTTAGTTGGAAGGATGGAGGCAAGACAAACAGCGTACCAACACTGTAAATCTCAGAGCTCAGGATGTTATACTATATACTGGATTTGCAACCAAACGCCAGAAAGTGTGCAGAAAAATAACAAAATATGCATCCCGCCATTGTGGCCGATTAATCATCTCTTTCTATCTCACAGTCGTATATGGGGCAAGAGAAACAAAAATTTTGAAAAATACAATACAGTCAAAAAAATAACACAATTTCAATCATTATGAAATTAATAAAGTTTATAAAAAATAAAAATAAACAATGTTATTACAGACAGTTTCAATTTATTTATGTAAAATAATAAAAAAGTAGAACTAACTTTTTGTATAAAATATATGACAAATATACAAAATATAGTAATAAAATAAAAATTTCTTAACCACATCGTAAACAATTCGTGCTTTAAAGTTAACCATCATGTCGAACAGCCAAGCAGCACTATAGGCGATATGCTTGCCAGTAATAAAATCCAAACTGGTTAAAGACAGTATAACTTGTCTGGAGGCATTAATCACAAACAAAGGTACGCCTGTTCTAGATACCAAACGATCAAGCTATAAAAGAGAATTTTAAAGCGGATCGCAAAAATAAGTATGTATGAGGGTTTCCTTCTATCCATTCATGCAAATTGTTGATGCCCACCTCTGTAAAAGTGAATTCATCACTCCACAAAACTGTATCTTTTTGAAAATGAGTATGGCCTAGCCGCAGCACTGGCATTGTCACTACATGCACTTAATATTTTCAGAACATCAACATAATATCGATTACTGTAAAACCATTCCATTTTAAAAATGAAAGAAAAACAACTACATTATTTTAAGTCAATATGACTAATGACCGACAATATTACAAATTCAATAGCTTTTATTATATTATTTTGTAACTTCTCATATTGTATTGTTCTAAAGATAAACGTTTTCTTAGTTACTCATCAACATGTGATAGTTGAAAAAAATGTCACTATATCACTCTTAATTTTCAATTTGTTTTGACCCACTGAATCGGATTTCAAGAGCGTCACTTTTGAAAGAACCTGTATAAACATATGAAAATTGTTCTTACCTTGTAACTTCAACAGTCTGTGTAAAATATCCTTCATACGGAATTTGTACAACATATCTCCAAATTCCTTGATAATTCTTAGCAAACACTGGTGTTGCATATTCAACTTTAGCAGGACATGGTGTAGGTGGGCCTTCGTAGCGTGGCTGCTGTGAAGATACTTCATCCCTTCGTTCTAGTGGTAAATGAATAGAACTTACTGGTGCTTGTGCTTCGCCATTTATCGCTTTATAAAGCATACAAAATACACCACCTTGGTCACAGAATTTTTTTGATTCTCTATTGTTGTCTGTAAATGGTACGTCTCGTTTCATTCTATCATTACTTTGGAACGGTGCTATACTACAACCAAATATCATTTCAACAAAAGTTAAGATAAGATTAATAATAGAATAAAATTACTTACGTATTTTGTAATATTAAATCATCTTGCAATTGTGCAACTTTAGGAAGAGTTTCATCTGCTTTGAGAATTGGTAGTGTTCTACTTAAGTATTTTAATGTCATATTACGAATAAGTTCACTGCAATAGTTAAGATTAGTATACATTGATTTGTTATTAATAAAAAAAACATTACAATGGGTATGGCAAACCTAAGACATTCTGGCCCATAGGATTTCTAGGTATAGTTCCTTTATTAAGATCTCCGCAGAGATTAAAAGCCGAGACATGTGGACTGCGATCGTCATCTTCTTTGCAATCTATCGATGCGTGGCTGTATGGTGGAGGTCTAACCCTAGGTGGTTCTGCGTTAGGAGATTCGACAAAAGCGTAATATCCTTCTGGTGTGTCTTCCGTTTTATTTTCTGTAGTAGTTTCAATACTTTCAATACCATTTTGAAGAAAATAAGTAATAATCTTAAAAAATAAACATGATTATACATATAAACTTAAACTTTTTAGCCACCATTCATTTATTTTGCGCCATATACGTTTTTTCCTCTCGCTATGCAAAATCATCTATCTAAAAGTGGCCAAATCGAGCTAAAGTAATTTCACTGTATACAGTAATAACTTAATACGGCTTCATTCCAGACCAATAACAAATTATATTCAAATTATATTCAAATTATATTCAAATTATATTCAAATTATATTCAAATTATATTCAAATTATATTCAAGTTATATTTAAATTATATTTAAATTATATTCAAATTATATGCAAATTATATTCAAATTACAATACAATGAGATCAATAAAGAACCCGATCTTAGCATTCATTTTAGGAACGTTTTCTACAGTTTTTTAGATGTTTTTACATAGAGTAAATTTAATAGTAAATTATTTTAAAGACTTAATAAAAACTTAACATAGGCTCCTACAATCAAATCATTTACAATCTTGTGTTAATAAGCACAGAATTAATTAATTCTTTAAATAATAAAAACTAATTGTTTCGTTGTTGATCATTTTAGTAAGTACATTTTACAAATCTAGATTTATAGCAAAACAAAATTAATATGTAATATTAATTATTTGGTAGTGATTTGCGTACAAGTAAGGTGAACTTTCCTGTCTGTGATAGTAATTTGAGAACCGAAGCGGAGCTGAGTATTTTAATGAAAGATCGAAGATACTTTATCACCAAATAGCATGGTGCGAGTATTCTATGTTAAAATTAACAATGTGCGTTCATGACAATATAGAAGTAACAAAAATCAAGCAACTTATATGATTTCTAAAAAAGAAAAATGATGGTTACCTTTCAAAAAAAGCAATTCAGACAAAAGAAATTGGCAGATTCTTTGGTAGTGCTCCCAACGATAAATATCTTCTGTAGAAAGTTGCATGTAGGACAGAGACGACCTGTATAAATTAAATTTTGAAGATATCAAACTGAAACCTTGCAATGGAATTTGCAATCAAAAAATAAAATACCGCAAAATTTTGTAGTAACAAGTGTAAACAGTGGTTTTTGTTAGCATTGTTTATAATAATTAATATACTGTATATGATTTTATGTATGTACAATGTATGTACAGGTAGTATTTGTATTTGAGAACCTGCTGGTTATTCACAGATAGATCAAGTGGGTATTCGAGGTGTGAAAAAGTACATTAACAAGAATTCATTGAGGTACTTCACAACTGTCTGAGATTATTCACACATAGGGCAAAGAGGGTTTTAGAGTTGTGTAAAACAAAGTACATTGGCATTAGGGGCATTGAGGTACTTGACAGTTGGCTGTAAAATATAGTTATTCATACACTGGCATAAGGCCTTGGGGTTGTATGTTCACACCGTATTTGGCATTGAGATGTTTTACGTAACAGTCATTGGGGTGCTTGTAAAGAATATTTTATAAAATTAAAAATTTTAACACTGCCGTCTATGTTTGTACTCGATACGCTCTTGTATATCCAACAGTCAACAGCCGTCATGACTACAACACAAGACATGGCAATCATATTCTAAATGAAAAATATAGACTTGAAAAATCACCAAAAAAATCACTAAATATAAATCTATACAATAAGTTACCACAAAGTATTAAAAATGTGCCTCTAGCTAAATTTAAGATTGCAATTAAAAGAATATTGTCAGAAAATGCTCCATATTCAATAGAATATTTTGTAGACTTATTAAAATTGAAAGTGCGCAATAATACCATAGTATAACTTTTTGACTTGCCAAAAATATGAATACTATTATTAATATTGTATGTATTTAACTATATGTCAACATTGGTAAAATAAAATTATTATTATTATAACACACTGGTACTAGAGTATACCTTGGAGATGTGTTAATTAGGTAGTTGGTACTATACTATGTATTAATATAATAATAGGGTTTCTGGCATGACAGGGATGCGTTCCAATTTAGGGGAGAAACGCGCCAACGCGTTCATAAATGCAGGACGTTCGTCCGAGAATGTACTCGGAGATGGGTAATGTTTTAGGCGGCGGGAGATTTAAAATATGTTTTTCTTATGCCCGTACTAATAGTCAGACTGGATTCATGAATCCGAGATTCATTTTGCTATTCGTTGATTGGCTCTAAGCCAATTATTCTTTAACAAAATGAATCTCGGATTCATGAATCCGAGATTTAATCTCTGACTATTAGTACGGGCATTAGAGTGAGTAAAGTAATATTATTATGCAAACCTATAAAAATTATGTTTTTTTAATTAAAATACTAAAATAAAAAATACATTTATTTTAATAGTTATTTTAAATTCAATTTTATAAAGCCGAAATATAAATATATGTTTGATTAACCTAACTTGTTGTGTCAGTTGACAGGTAGAAACTGACAAACGCGTTCTTTTTTAAAAGAGAAAGGACGTACTTCTGACGTCTTACGTCAGGACGTTCGCCCAAACTACACTCTCTAAATTGGAACGCACCCCAGTTGGTCCTATGCTAGAAGATTAATAAATGTGTGCAGGTTTAATTTATAGAAAAGTACACGGGAACATTAGCAAGCTATTACAAGAAGACGAGATGGGCCGGTTCGGCACAAATGATTGCAATGCAGTAGAGTGGGATACAAAGAACGGAAGATCAGTAACTTTTGCGCAGTGAAGAGATGCGGCCAAATGGTTTGACGGCAATAACCGTTCATTGATCGTTTGATAAATTAGTGGTAATTAATTAAAATACAACTTTCAAGCTCGGTGTGGCGGTTGAGAGGATCAGCGTGCGTTGCGTCAGTTATATAAAAAAATAACATAATAAACTGGGCGTTATACAAGTAATGAAGTCGGCAATAATTGGTTAGAAATTATTAAAAAATATATTATGTTACGACCCAGAGATTAGAATTATACAGGTCATAGTTTTCGCAGAACTTCTGCTACATTGTTAGCGAATGTCGGATTAGATGTCCTTTCACTGAAAATACATGAAAGGTAGAAGTATTCCACAGTTGCGGAAGGATATGTTGAAGGTTATAGAAGCAACAAAGTGGACACGGCCAATAAGATTTCATATGGAATTGTTAAGAACCTTGTTCAAAACAAAGAATTTAGTAATAGTAATACAGTAAACATCCCGAATATAGTTAATTCATCCACAATTAATGCTAAAAAACTTGTTCAAGACAAAGAATTTAGTAATAGTTCAATCAGCGTTTGTATCCAATATATCTGTAAACTTAACTAATATTTCAGTCAGTTTAGACTGTGTGCTGGAAGCATTGGCAAAACTGAAAGTTGATAGTAGTCCTGGACCTGATAACTTACCTTCCTTGTTTCTACGGAACTGTTGCCAAACGTTATCTTACCCACTCCACCAAATTTATTCGTTTTCATTGTTATCAGGAATTTTTCCCAATTTGTGGAAACAATCTTATATTGTACCAATCTTTAAATCCGGTTCCAAATCGAATGTAACTAATTACAGGCCAATAACAATCCTGTCGGTACTACCAAAAAATTTTGAAAAATTAATTTATGATCGCTTCTTTGGTGCTTTTAAAAATATAATTATTCATCAACAGCTCGGTTTTTTCCCGAAAAGATCAACTCAAACAAACTTGTTCGTATTTACTAATTATATAATAAAAGCGTTGGAAAGTGGTGACGAGGTCCATGCAATCTACATGGACTTCAGTAAAGCCTTTGATTCTGTTAACCACGACCTGCTAATTAACAAATTGAGTGCATATGGTGTCGGTAATCCATTGATTAAATGGTTAAAGTCGTATTTAAGTGAACGTGTCCAGCAAGTTAAAATTAACACTTATCTATCTCATTCCATTAAGGCGACATCAGGTGTACCACAAGGGTCCCATTTGGGACCTGTCCTATTTTCAATTTTTATTAATGACATATCTGATATTTTAAACTGTCACCACTTGTTATTTGCAGATGATGTAAAGGTATATCGTAGAGTTAGCACTATTGCTGATTGTCTTACCATGCAAAGGGATTAACTAGCGCTCAATAAATGGTGTGTTCTTAACCACATGGATCTTAACATAAAAAAATGTCAGTATATATCATTAACAAGAAGCAAAAATCCTGTTAATTTCATCTATATTTTGAACGGTATCGGTTTAGAAAAAGTTGACTCAATCCGTGACTTAGGAGTCTTGCTTGATTCCAAACTGTCATTTAATCTTCATTTAGATTTTGTTATTAATAAAGCTAACAAGATGCTCGGCTTTCTTAAAAGAGCTTCTGCTGATTTTAGTAACATGCGGGCTCTTCTTATCTTGTACAATTCTCTGGTGAGATCACATCTAGAGTATTGTAGCGTAATATGGTCCCCATCCTACCAAACTTCTATTGACAGATTGGAGTCAGTTCAAAATAAATTTTACAAACTAGTATCATATAAACTCAGTCTTACTGGTGTGTATTTATCATCTGAAAATATCGGAATTTATTTGGGATTGTCTGCGTTGGAAAAACGAAGAAATGAAATGGACATGAAATTTTTGTTCAAAGTTCTGAGCGGGCTAATCTGCTGTCAGCAGATCCTGAATATGATAGATATTCATGTTCCCCAATGTGCGGTTAGGAATTGCCCTTTTTTGCATATGTCCTTTAGTAGGACTAACTATGGTCGGCACAGCTCACTGTCTCGTATTGCACGACACGCTAACTATGTATCAAATGACGTTGACTTTGTTGGTATTTCATACGAGAAGTTCATTGCTAACTTAAAGAGATTATCGTAACACCTTAGCCAATGTGTAGAAATGTATGTATGTATTTATTCGTTTGTTTGTCATACTTGTAATCACTGTTTGTAAACAATTTTTATGTAACTTAACATGTAAATGCAGATGCGTTAATAAATTATTATTATTATTATTATTATTATTAAAAACCTCGATCAAGACATAGAATTTACTAATACAGTAAACATTCCAAATATTCTTAATCCACCTTTAATTAAAGTTCAAAATTGTTCAAATTATACCATTAAAGTTTCTATAAATAAACAAGTTCATATTTACTTATTTTTTATTTACTTTTGTATATTTGTTCTGTTGTTAGGGGTTAGGTTATTTCACCATGTTCACTTTACTGTTCTTAGTTACAATTTATTTATATTCAGTTGATTGTGTTCCTATCGTTAGTGGATAAATTATTTTCCATTACTGTCGACTTTTTTTATATGATAATTAATTTACTAATCTGGTAGCAAGAAAAATAATTTAGTAATTTTAGTGAGTTTTTATCGGACAAATAAATTTAAATGTAAATAATGTATGTCAATATATTATATAATATTATTTTTTTATTCATTTCCATATTATGAGTTTCTTTACAATGCTACTCGGTAAACAAGACAAAATGGTTTAAACATCTATTTCTTATTGATTTTCCCACTTGTTTTATTTTATTAACTAATGAGTGCGTACAGGAAGATGAGATCGTTCTCTACTGAACGAGAGCGCTTGCTCCTGATTGGTTTCGCTTGTTTATTTCCGGAATTTTCAGAAGAGAGCGTCCCCACCTTCCTGTACGCATTGTGTCTGTCGCATATTGAGTGTGTAATTTAAGTTATACTTTTTTATATACAATTACTTATCGCACTTGTGCATTTTTGCAACTATACAGTCTTGGAGATATAATAGTTCAGTAAAATTAACTTACTGTTTCTATCAACAACGTCTATAAGTAGAGTAAACAACATAATTGTACAAATATCAATAAAGAATCTGATCTATACACATTTGAATGATGCAATATACAACTTATTGTAATACCTTATTACTCAAATCAAATGGAAATTTACTTTGAAAACACAAATAGTTAGAACAGGCTTCTGCCACCAGATCCTTTAATTAATGAAAAAACATACAATTTAAAAATTTATATAGAATTGTTTTTAGATTATTAAATTATAAAAACTAATTTCTTCCTTCCATTTTCTTTTACCGTAAAAACCTTGCAAACATTGATCCTGTGGCTGAAACAGATTTACTGATTTATGATACAATGTTCAGTGAAAAACTCCGTATCATATATAATCTAGAATCAGTGGACGTTGTACTATTTTCTCAATTTATATTAACCGTTTTCTTCGTTTATCTACCAGAAATATCAGCTGAGATATTCATATTATTAATCAATTTTAAAAAGACTTCCGTATCCATGCAGGTTATCGCTGATTTTAATGCCTATAATAGTATGTGAGGCTCGAGCCCTTGATTGACTAATCCATTTTCGATAACTTAGTTATCTTAACGTTTTAATTCAAAAGATTGCTGCTTTTATATGTAATTAAGAGCAATTACTTAAAAAAAAAATTGCAAAAAATGCGTAAATTAGAAACAAACTATTTAAACTATTCATGAAATGGTGCAAAACAATTAAAGCATAAAGTAACATTGCATTCTTAACAAATGCTAGATGATCGTACAGGTTTGTCACGAGTACTACTACATCCTCCACAACGACTTTGATTTCTTTTATTGGTAAATAGCTACTAGTATTTATTGTCTTGTAAAATGATATACACCGACTGAGCATCCACTTGGTTTCTTCATTTTGTTGCTGGTGATTAGAAGTTTTGGTACATGTTTTTTGCGCGTACTAAAGTTTTTTGTTAATTCTTAGGAAAATACACTTTGAAACTGTAGCTGATCCCTTATTTTTCTGCAGACTTGCTTTCATATACTTTAAAATTTAACATATAACTAGAAGGTGGACAGACAAGGATACACATTTTGAAACCTCTTTGTATATATTGCTTGAACGTTTTGCTGCCACCATACTCTCATCTACTGTCATATTTATAGATGGTTTAAATAAATATAATAATACTGTTCCAATATCATTTTTGGCTAGTAATTTGTTTGTTCTAAATATCACTGCATTGTACATAAGTAATATCGGAATGTCGATTGTGATAGTAAACACGTTCATCAAAACTGTTCATTAATAGAATTATAATTGCAAGCTACCTAAAACCAAAGAGTTTTATAACTAGATTTCAAACTGCCGTTTAAACAATGTATAAGCAAACTAACAAAACATTTTTTTTCAATAGTTAACTCTCCAACTAAAGATAATGCTTATTTGTAGTACAAATTAGCAAATAATAAGCAGTATATAATATAATAACATAGATATCAAGACATTAGCGTATTTTAACTCTAGAACTCCGGATCTACTTCTATTAAATGATAATTATCATTACTTCTTCTGGCAATATCCTGCCGATAACAATTACTACGAATATTTTCAATTTAAATTACTAATAGTGCAAGTAACATTAAGGTAAATGCAGGCGTATCTTAAATATATCTTCGGCATAATTATTGCATTCAAGTCGGTTTTTATAATATCAGAGTAGTTTCCTGTTCGAAAATATTTATTATTGTTTTATATAGCATTTATTCCATATCAAAACATAACGGATTGCTTCCAATAATAGAAATTTTAAATAAAAAATGTATTTTAAGTAACAAAATTTATTCTACATTTACTTACACAACAACAACAAAAAAATTATTTCATTTTCAATAATTATTATATAAATATGTTTATACTAACAAGCAGACACAATCAGCAGTAATTTGGATATTAGCTCAAATCTCTATTATTAAGTACTTCCAAATTAACAAAAGATTCATTGTTTTTAGTAATTTTAGTTCTTCATATTATTTATAATTTGATGTATTGTGAAAGTTATTGAGGCAATTTAAATTATGCCAATTTAGAACCAAATAAAAATGTACGAACTACAAAGATTGCACAGATAGAAGATGTAATCACTTAAAGAGTCTTTATGTTTTCAAACAGGTGCAGAAACTTAAGATTTACAAGATTATATAGATTTTTCCATTGCACAAAAATGGATACATCTTTTTTTTTATATATCACTCAAACAAAATCTTTTTGTCATATCTCTATATATATTTATTTATAAGTAATTCATAAATTTTACGTTTAATCTGTTATAAATAATAAGCAAAATTTCTATAGAAAGAATCAATATTAAATTACTATAAAAGTTATGAAAAATAAATTATTGCAAATAAATCATAATTATTTTATAGTATTATTATTAACTTTATAATAAATATACTTTCTAACACCAACAAAATAAAAAGTGTATTTTATGTCAAATTATTTTATATTAGTATATAATAGTGCTTATTCTAACCTTTTTTGGCATATAACAGTAATCATAAAAATTGTTAAAATGTATGTCACTTGTAGGTTATTGCACTAGTGTCCGGAAACAAAAATACAAATTTTTTAACAAAATAGATAACAAACAGTTATCTTAATTGGTAAAGTAAACTGTTTGATATTATAATAAAACAAAAAATGTATATAAAATTTATTAAATATATTGTAATTCCACCGCCCAACGGTGTTTCAGAACATCGTTCTACATTCTATTGTAATTTATTAACTGTTGTTCGACTAGTAGTACTAGTACATACAAAAATTAAATTTATGGTTTAAGTTTGCTAACTTTTTAAATCAGTCCTCATAATCGTATCTTAATTTACATATTGCCATCACATAAACTTTGTTACATTTAATTTAAATTTTACGGTTCATTCTTCTATTTGTTTGTTTTTACTTTAATTGAATGCACTTTTATTACAACTTAAATAAACCGTATACATTATATTTTCCGTTAGTAATCATTAATGATTAGTATAAATAGTATATTTATAGAGAGAGTAACTTACGAAAAATAATATCCACTTCATGGTAAAATTAACAATAAATTAACGACTTATTACTGCGTGTCTCTTAGTTGAACACTTAACGTTTACGTTACGAGAAAGACTACGAATGAATTTTATTGTACACCGATGAACACGTCTTGGGTCAGTCCGCCATGAGACTAGTGGTTTGATCATAAGCAGCTAACGGGACTCGCATATCTTCACCTGGGCCAACATTATAGAAGTTTTATTGACAAATAAATATTAATTTGAGATACCCAAAATATATATGTCCTTAATTTAATAGAAAGAACATGATTTTATTTACTTAAAATATTCGCTACAAACTATGTGATAAATATTTTAATTAAATAATTGTGTAATTCGAGAAAATTATCGTAATTTATTTATAATACAGTAAATATTAAATAGCTTAATTTATTACCATAATATATACTATATGTTTTGTTGCCGGGAGTGCTTATCCTAATCTAATATGTATGTTATACCGTTGATTAAAGGAATATTAAGAAGAGGCACAACGCTAATATATTTTTGGGTACTTGGGTATGCAGAATATAAATGTATGTGTAATCTGCTTGCTTATTACAGACGCGCCCGCACTGCTCGTTGTTGTAGCCCGTTTTATAACATTTTATTAAAAAATATAAACTCTAAAATATGACATTATAAAATAATTTAAACTTCTTGGTTGACAAAAAACTAGGTTAGGTAAGGTCGGGTTATGATATTTAGATCCTGACACGAAAAGAAATAATACAATTATTATTAGGTGAAATATTAAGGAACAGTTAACATAGCGCGTAGGTATCGCGGCTGTAGAGGTGCATTTCAATCAGAGCAAACAAACGAACGAACTTATTGTTCGGCAAATCGAGCTTAATAATAGGAACACGTTCGCATTCGCTCATATTCCGACGCGTATTTAGTATTAATTTATTTATTTTACTTTTTCACTTATTTACTTTTCATTTTATTTTCTTTCACATATTTTCATTTATTTTCTTTCATTTCTTTCTTTTCTTTCTTTTCTTTCTTTTCTTTCTTTTCTTTCTTTTCTTTCTTTTCTTTCTTTTCTTTCTTTTCTTTCTTTTCTTTCTTTTCTTTCTTTTCTTTCTTTTCTTTCTTTTCTTTCTTTTCTTTCTTTTCTTTCTTTTCTTTCTTTTCTTTCTTTTCTTTCTTTTCTTTCTTTTCTTTCTTTTCTTTCTTTTCTTTCTTTTCTTTCTTTTCTTTCTTTTCTTTCTTTTCTTTCTTTTCTTTCTTTTCTTTCTTTTCTTTCTTTTCTTTCTTTTCTTTCTTTTCTTTCTTTTCTTTCTTTTCTTTCTTTTCTTTCTTTTCTTTCTTTTCTTTCTTTTCTTTCTTTTCTTTCTTTTTTTCTTTTCTTTCTTTTCTTTCTTTTCTTTCTTTTCTTACATTTGTTTCTTTTCTTTCTTTCCTTTCTTTCCTTTCTTTCCTTTCTTTCCTTTCTATCCTTTCTTTCCTTTCTTTGAAAATAAGCACCAGAATTAATTTTTAAACAATAAAAATTCAATTAAACTGTGCTCAAATTAATGCCAAATTGTTTGAATAGTGTTTAAATAATAGTGAATAACAGATAATTATTAATAGTATTTAAAAAATAACAAGACTGTGAATACAAACAATCAAAAGAAGTGCTTAAAAAGATTTTGTGAAAATGTAGATGGTGTAATACCTGTGATAAGGACACATTAAAAAAAAAGTGTGGTGCACAAAAGATACAGTTATGGCAACAGTGGAAGACATAAGGAGATCATAAAATAATTGCCAAGATCAAAGCACCAGGTCTAAATAAAATGACAACTAAAATTGTAAAGGCGCTAGGAAACAACGTAGAAATAACTTAAATAATCATGCCAAAAAAATGAAACTACCTACCCTAGTACTGACTAAGAAAAAGAAAGAAAAAAAAGCAACGCCATACAGGCCAATATGCTTAATCAACACTAGCTAAAATAATGGAAAAAGTCATTGTGCGGAGAATAGAACAAGAAATAGATGAAAGAGCAGAATGGGAATAATACGGATTTACCTAAAGAAGAACCTTAGAAGCTATAAAGAAGTGAAGGCAGTAACAAAAAAAGCAAACAGCGGAACGCAGAAAAAAGACAATACTTTGTAATGATAGAGTTGGACCTACAGAACGCGTTACCATGCAGGCAATAACCAGCCCACCTTAAACTAATACCAAATCTAAACTAGTTTGACCAGGACAGTATAAAAACAGGATTTAAGCAAAAAAAAAACGAAAAGTATGCCATTATGCGTAAGTTATTCTCAACAGCCTATATTTACTGCTTTCCTTTCAAGAGCAACACGCTCCGGGGTTTGACGCACAGAACAGTTACAAACGGTTCTAAAAAGAACAATATTTAATTGCATATGATGACTTAACTGTCAAATAATTATTTATTCAACTTATCATTTTGTTATTGAATTGTATAATAATTAAAAAAAGTTTTAATAAATTATTATTATAATGCACAATATATATTCTAAACTACAAACAATTAAACACTTTTCTTTATTTCTATATTTTTACTTTTAAGTTTAAATTTATCTCTGGCGACAACAATACCAGAAAACACTAGTAACTATGTTAATAAGTTGGTAGTAAATGTTAGATACTTTTTGTTATTGGGTGTTGACATTTGTAAAGAGCTTAATGCACCGTTGTCAAATGTGGTGTATGAGGGGAGAGAAGAAGTCAACTCAGAACAGGTTGGGGCGTCGCGCTCTCTGTGAAAGGTACATGGGGCGTCAAGCACAGAATTGTTCGGAACCGTCCAGAACAGTGAAAAAAAAGCGGCTATGTGTATCAAAAACAACAGAACTTCTAAAACAATTGATTTAATTATAATCGAATTAGTGCCAAAATGTTTTAATTGTACTTAGAACAATCAGCAACTATAAAAAAAACAATACTGTATTTGTAAATAATGACCAAAACCAATTTTTTTGTAAAAAATAACAAAATTTTAATTAAATTATGTATGTTCAAATTGGTTCCAAAATATTTTAATAATGCTTGAAACACACACACACACCCTCACACACACACACCCTCACATGAGTTCTATTTTAGTATTAAAAACCATAAAATTTCTATAAATTTTGGTTTGAGCACTTTGAATCATGCTTGAAAAAATCAGAAACCAAAACAAAATTTTAAATGTAATTAAGTACAAAAACTCATTTTGGATCAAAAACAACAAAACTTATAGAAATTTAAATTGATTATATTTATTTTATTAATTATAATTAATTCTGTATTGTCTAAATAGTGCTTGAAGCAATTGGCAACTAATAAAGAAAGCAAAATTTCAATTATAAATAAACACCAAAACTATTTATTGTATCAAAAACAACAATACTTCAATCCTAATTTGATTATGTTCTAACTTAAAACAAAATGTTTAAATCGTGTTAAAAACAATTGTCAACCAATAAATAAAACAAAAAGTCAATTGCAAATAAGCACCTTAACTAATTTTTAGTTTTCATAACTATATATATTTCAACTTTCCGCAAGCGCGTTAGTTTAACTAAAATTGTTCTAAACAGTTTAAAAAAAAGTAGCGCGTTGACATGTAACTTTTTTTTAAACTGTAAATCATACTTGTTTTTTGTTAATAGATAATAATAACATACTAAAGAATAAAAGGAATGCTATTTTTATAAGTAAGAGTTTGAAATAATTTTGTTACAATGTAATAACATACTAAAAAATAAAAGAGAAACTTTTTTCATAAATGAGATATTTTAACTTTTGCGAGCTCGTAAGTTTAATTAAAAGTGTTCAAATTGTTGGCTCAAACGTTTTTTTTTTCAATTTTTAACTAACTTATTAATTTAACGCTAGAAAACTGCCGGGATTAGTCGCCGCGTCCTAATGGGGTGCCACTAGTGACTAGAGCCACTAGTAGTATTGTTATGGAAACATATTATTAGCGAATATTACATACTGAAATCCTATCATACTCACAAGAATGTCGGCAAACCTTTTCCTCTAGAAAAATATTGACAAGTACAGCGCCGTTTTTAAATTAAAATTCGTTCTTATGCATGTTACTAGGAATATATGTCCGTACGCATCTACAGCCCCATCTCTTTCCTACGATGTGGCGTAACGAAGATCTTTGGACCGCGTTCGCTCTTGGTGTAGCATATGTGTTGTTTAACTGTAACAACTAACAATAGCACAAAAACCAAACTGAAAAATAGAAAAAAACTACTGATTTATACTTTTCTAAAAGATAAATGTATTAGGAAGCAATGGATTAACCTCAGAATGGATTAACCCGGATACTGGACGAATATGTTCCGCACACTTTAATGATACTGATTATTTATTAAAGTAAGTATATAATATATAATATATAAGTTTAACTGAATATAAAAATAAATAATAGATTTTATAAATTGTCAAATAATAGATTTTATGAATTGACAGTTCATAAAATCTATTATTTGTTTTTTATATTTAGTTATTAATTTATTTAAATCTGAAGATGTATGTATATAACATATAAAACGTCATAATAAATCAATTTATTTAGAAGAAGTTTATAATTTAATATAAATACTTTAATATCCCGTTATATAGTAACATTAATATTAAAAAAAGTCTGTTAATCATTTATATATTATAATATATAAGTATATATAACTTTTGAATTATTCACCCAAGAGAAAAAATTAGTTTTGGTGCAATTCCATTTATTAATTTACTTTCTATAAATTGTACAAAAACAAACACAAAATTTAGTGACAATTGTTAAAAAAATAAAACGTAATAATTAATATTAATAAAATTCTGAAACAGCAGAGGTTAGTGTACATAATTATTATTAATATTTATTGTAGTTTTTCATTTATGTTTATAAATTAAATAACATTTATTCTGTTTTACTTAATTATATTTATAAATTAAATAAATGTAAGGTAAATTTAATTTTTGAATAATTATAATTTATAAAAAATAAATATTTTATGTATTATGTACTTAATTTACACAAACAAAATAAAACTTATTTATTAATAGTAGTTTAATAATATATGTCTTTTAATATTATTTACAACAATAATCGAGCCCGAGTTTGAGCCTTTATAATTAACACAACGCACAGAAAGGTTGAAACTCAAACAAAAAAAATGTTACTATAACTAGATTGTAATGAAACAATGTAATATTTAAGAATTGACAAACAAACAAATATCATCAAAAGCCAAGATTTAGAAATTCATAAACTAAAAGCAAAAATTGAATTAAATGAAAATGCATTTTTACAAGTGGTCAAATTAAAACTATTTAAATAATATTTAAACAAATCTTGGTAAATCTTTATACTATATTATAACTTATTTTCAAATGTGACAATATTGTTAAATCAGAACAAAAATAAATGTAATAAACAGCTGGCGGTTTGTATATATATATAAATGCAAAAATGATACCGATTAATGCGGACATTTTAGTATTAATAATTGCAACTAGATGGCAAACCAGTCTTTCGTTTGATTATTTATATATATATATATTTTTATTTAAATTTATTTTCGGATTATCTCGCGTTGTTTCATTGAGTTGGACTCGACGTTTCGGCAGAATCTCATCTGCCATCATCATGAGAGATTTATTATATCTATTTTTGATATAATATAATATACATCAATATGACATTGATATATAAAACTAATTTTGTTGTCAAAGCTAACTTACAAGAAACTTTATTGTGTGTAAAGTTTCTTTGTCTGACTTCTGGTAGTTGGTCGATTAATTGATCTTTCTACAGTCAAAACTTGTAAAGGAACTGGTTGTGATTTGGGTGCTGTAAAAACGTCGAGTCCAACTCAATGAAACAACGCGAGATAATCCGAAAATAAATTTAAATAAAAATAATTATATCCGCGAAAATTTAAAAAATAACATTATAAACCTTTACGGAGGAAATAAAACATAAACTAAAGAAATATGAAAAACTACGATCAAAACGTGGAGAACTTTTTTGTGATTTAACATTTTTACAGCACCCAAATCACAACCAGTTCCTCATAATAATTACATTGGCGTATTATTCTCGTTAGAGGATTATAGTACCCATAGTTGGTGCGATGGAATTTTACTTTAAAAAGACTGAAATTTCTAGTACATTTACATGTATTACAATTAAAATCTAATTTTTCGACTAATACAGAACAATTTATATTACCAATTATTAATTTGTGCAAAAAACAAAAATCATTTATAAGTCGCCTTTCCTGCAAACATTTTAAATTATAGTCACCACTATTTAATCCATCAATATTGTCAATTTTGAAAGAAAAAGTTCTTAAAAACTTCTTTTGAATTTTTTCAATACTGCTTATTTCCTTGTACTGATGTGGAGACCAAATTACACTGCCATACTCCACAATAGATCTGACCAGAGATCTATAAAGCGTTAGGTACGCTATATCGGTTATATCGTTAGCCATTCTAGTAATAAAACCAAGCATTTTTCTAGCTTTACCACACATTTTTTCAATATGAGTATTGAAGGAAAGTTTGCTATCAAGTATTATTCCGAGATCCTTAATTTCACTTAATTGTATTAATGCAACATCATCAATATTGTAGTTAAAGGTGATAGGGTTTTTTAAACGAAAAAAAGTTATAAAATTACATTTGGATAAATTAAGGAATAAATGATTCCGTTTACACCACACACTAACATGATTTAAGTCATTTTGTAATAATAAGCAATCATTTGCAGAATTAATTTCATGATAAATTTTTAGATCATCTGCATAAAGTAAATATTTTCTGTTTACAATGGTATCGCACAAATCATTAATAAACAATAAAAATAAGATTGGCCCGCAATGGGACCCTTGTGGAACACCTGATGTTACTGTTACAGGTTTAGATATATAATTCTTAATTTTTACTGATTGTGTACGGCCAACTAAAAAACTATATATCCACTTTATTACTGACATACAAAAACCCATCGCCTTTAATTTTTTAATTAAGATAGTATGATTTACTCTATCAAAGGCTTTAGCAAAATCAGTATAAATGGCATCCACTTGCAGTTTATTTTCAAAAGCTTCAATAATATCCGATTGATAAACCAAGAGATTAGTAGTAGTTGAGCGACCTTCGATAAAACCATGCTGCTTGCTGCTTATCATTTGTTTGCACATCCACTTAAGCTGAGAAGATATGATAGAATCCAACAGTTTAGGAATGGTTGATTGTTTACATATACCTCTATAGTTTGCAATCTCATTAACGTTGGCGGATTTATGTATAGGTACTATGTAACTTTTTTTCCAAAAATCTGGAAAAATCCCACTTGATATAGATTTAACAAATATTGTATGTATTGGTTTAGCAATAGTACAAACACAATTTTTTAGTAATACGCTAGGTATTCCATCTGGGCCATACGTCATAGAGTTCTTCATTGTTTCGATGCCTTCAAACACATCTTTAATATTCACACAAAATGATTAACTAACATTCTGTACAAAGCTAAAAACAGAAACAGCACATACATCATCTACATAAACAGATGAAAAAAAATTTGCAAACGAATCAACACATTCTTGTTTACTAGCACACACATTATCACAGTAATTCATTTGTTTTGGATATCCATCAGTCTTTCTTTTCTCGTTTATAAATTTCCAAAAATAATTTGGGTTATCACAAATATTTTGACTAGCATTGTAAGTATAAGTTTCATATAAAATTTTACTCATAGATTTGCATGAATTACGTAGTTCTTTAAAATAATTGTAGTCATCTATTCTTCCAGATTGCTTATATTTAGAATGAGCTTGTTTTTTTGAATTAATTAATGTAATAAGTTCATAATTAAACCATTTTGGGTAAGAACTTTTTCGTAAAATTTTCATTGGCACATAATTGTTTATAGCTTCATATAGTATGTTATAGAACACATTGTCCAGTTCATTTGTATCATTTGTATTAAGTTCTTTGTTCCAATTAACATTTGCTAAAAAACTATTCATAGCTAAAAAAATTCCATTTTTAAAACCGGGGACCAACTCGTGAAATTCCATCTGCTCTTTAGGGTAATTATTTTTTATTTCTATGCAGTATGCTTCATGATGCATACAGGTATCAAATAAAGCATCATTGGCCTTATTTACTGACGCAAATTTATCACTTGTAAACACTAAATCTAAATAAATCTCTCTAGAGTTTGCAATGTCATTAACTTGGAATAAGTTGAGGTATCCGTACGAGTCACTTATTAACTGGGCTGCTTGACTTGATGGAGCTGATAATTGAACACCCATATCGTCGTTGTTCCATTTAGCATCTTTGAGATTGTAATCACCACATATAATGTAATGATGGTTTGGTAAGTTAATTGACATACTTTCAACTGTATCACAATGAATTTGATATTTATTTAACACCGATGACGGTGGTATGTAAATTCCTCCAATAACTAAATTATTTTTATCTAATTTAATAGAGATGAATAACTGTTCAACAGTTTCTGGTATGTTGGAGATCAAAGTAGCATTATATCTCTTTTTAATTGCAATAAGCACTCCACCGCCTTTTGTTTTATTGCTTGATAAAATTGATCTATCTTTTCTAAAAATATTATAATTTGTTAAATTTAATTCTGTATCTAAAGTATCTTCAGTTAAACCCGATTCAACAATAATAATTACATCAAAATTCGAAACAGCAACATTCAGATAAAACTGTTTTAATTTAGATTTAATACCCTTTGGTAGTTTTTTTATGCTGAATTCATAATAACTGGCCGATCAATCACATATTTAATGAATAAATCCTTTTCTCCCTTAATTTTACGTCTTGGAGAACCTTCTGAACATCTTTAAAATTTTCCATTTGAGCTTTAGTCTTATCTGTTGATATAGAAATGTTCTCCACAATTATTTTATTTTTATTGCGTATTATTTTTTTCGGTAAATCTGAACTACCAAAAACTACTTTTAATGGTTGGGGTTTTGTCGACTTGCGACCAACACGTAGTATTTTAATCGGTTGAGGTATTTCTCCAATAGGTTCAAATATTTTTAAAACTTCTTCCGTATCCTTTGCCATTCTTTGATTAGGTGTTGGAAGAGAGGATTCCGCTACCTTGAATATCATTAAATTAAATTAACGTTTATTTCGTTCTTCTATTTCTTCAACAACGTCTTCATAACTTTGACATTCTTTATTTTTTAATTGTTGCAGTTGTGATTTTAATTCTGAGTTTTCAGTTTCAAGTAAAGTAACTCTATCCCCAATATCACTCAATTTTGTGTCAATCCCATCTTTGCATAATTTTATTCTCAAATAGAATAAAATAAATTTTAAATAATTGTTCCAATGCTCCTACATTACATATATCAGCATCATTAGAATTAGGTTTACAAAGTTTACAGACAAATGATTCATTTTTAACTAATATTTTTTTCAACTCTTCATTATTTGTTGTAACGCATTCCCCATGTACCCATAAGTTACAAGTGGTACATTTTAAAGATATTTTATATTTAGTAGGAGGAATAAATTCCTTGCAATATAAACAATAAATTGTCATATTTGTAGAATAAATTAAATTAAAATAAAATGATTAAAATGCAAATAAAATAAAAATTAAAAATTAAAAAAACAAATAATAGACAAGGATACAATACTTCACAACACAGGGCCAATTGTGTTGACTAACTTAAACGAGACAAGGTAGACCTCGGAAAGGACTGTTAGTAATATAATAAATGTTAAATAATTTTTAAAATGCAAAAATATAATAATGCCTTTTGGAGGAATCGTACTCGCAATTCCTATTCCAAAGACGAGTACCTAACGCACTCGGCTACAAACGTATATACTTCTTCAAGCATACGCTTTCACAATACAATTATAAACAAATTTTTAAATTAAAAACACACTTAAGTCACATAAACAATGAAATAGGTTAGGTTTGTTTGCTTACAATAATAATTCAATTAGTGTATATTATTTACTATAAAATGTCTCAACTCGAACTTATCGCACTTTAGCACACAATCTATTATACAGCGAACTATGTAAATTACACAACTACACTTAAATTACACAAAACAGTTTAAAATGAGATATGCATACACACAATGTCAATGACATAATACTGCTAATTTTAAATGATTAGACATGACAATGCGTCAGTCTCGGTGTAAAAAAAACGCAGGTTTGCTTGAAAAATCTCTTCATGAAGAAACCAAATGCGTTAACATTATTACATGCATACATACTCAGAAAGATCAAAGAATTGTCCAGTTTTTAAACAAAAACTAGCCATACATGAAGTGAAAGTTAAAGAATGTAGTAATCTAATCATCAACTGATAGTGGAGTCATTGCAAAAATATTTCTGAAATCATAAAAGCCAAGATTAATAAAATTAAAAAGCTATCATCAAAAACTGTCATCTCCCACCACAAAAAAAAAAACTCAAAAACTAAACATCGGCCAAAAAACTAAACAAGGTTGTAGTGCCCAGAGCCATAAAAAGTAGAATATAACAGGTAAAAATATCAAAACAACTTAAAAATTTCAAAGTTCAGACTTTCTAATACTCCGGGTATATCGACAAAACCCTCGGAAACTTTTTTTGTGTGTTTTATTTACTTATTGTTCTTATTTATATTCTTACACGTTATTTCTTGTCTGGTTTCTGAAATAATAATTTCAAATTTAATTTATTTTATAGTTTAGGGATCAAAATATTTTACAGAAAAACCTCTGACGTTAAGAAATTGTCTTAAGCTCTTCTTTGGTTAGCTTTGGTGTGCTTACCAAAAACGACACTACGTTGCGTATTGTAAGACAGAGTTTCTTCGTCCTAGAAACATTTGCAACATAAAAGATCTGTCGGAATTCCTATTCTATACATGTGTTTGATTAGTCCACAGATTCTAAGTCAAGTTTTTGCAGTTTTATTCTGCTTATCTGCATTAGCATAGTTTGAGCAATGTGTGATAATCCTGTTAGGAATAGCTATGTGTGTTTCATCTCTTGACAGTTTTTCCAAAAGTTGCTGAGTTCCGCCTCAAGTTTACTACGGATTATTTGTCGGTCTCGTATAGGATTCAAAAGCTGGTCCAAACCCAATAATCGTTTCTGTAATTTCCTTTTTGGCAAGTTGGTCTGCCTTAAGATTACCTTCCAATATATATCCAAATCAGGCGTACCCTGTTGTTTGTGGCTATTGCATCCAGACTGGTTATGCAACCCATCACCAATTTGGATTTTATTATCTGTTCATGTCAGGTGTTAGTCCCTATGTTTGTCCGACCATCAATTTGGTTGCAACAGTACCCGGATGCGTATTTCCGTTTACGTGCTCAAGTGGGGACCGCAGCGTCTTAAAATGAACACGGTTTTGTAATATAACTTTCCCTTCCAAACCAGTGTTCATTTCGGCACCGCTTGCTCTTGAATCATGCGTTACAAACGAAAACGTAGTATCAATTAAATATTATAAAACCATTATTTCCAAAACGAATAAATGAGCTACTTTTAAACGATTATTTTAAAAGTGAGTTTATTAGAACTGTATAGTTTATTATACTTATATAATATTTCCATTAATATAACAATTTCTGTTTGTATTTAATAAAATTATTTTAATATATTTTTTATTTTATGCTTTTTACGGCTATTTTACATCGCCACAGTAAGTCTACGACTTGTTTAAAGTGGTTTGATGGGACCAACAGCTTAAAACGTGACTTCCGAACCACGCTGGTGGATAAAGAGCAAGTTATCATTTCAGTCATATTTCGGGGATCGAACCCCGGACTGCTCGCATGATATGCAAGTGCTCTACCATTGAGCTATCACACCATAATATAATAACATATACAGAACAAAGCTATTTAATATAGATATACTATTTTATTAAATTGGCGGAATGATAGATTAGACAATAAAAACATGTAAATCAAGCATGATTTTGCAATATTTAATTATTACTACTTACGCGTTTGCACCACGCGCATGATTCAACACTGATTTGGAAAAGAAAACTACATTACAAAACCGTGTTCATTTCAAGATGCTGCACGCAAACAAAAATACGCGCCCCGGCTTTGGTATAAATACTACTTTAACTGCTCTTCAGCTGGTTGGTATATATGAAAGTGCTTGGCTAACTTTACAAACATTTCCCATAGAGATCCTCCAAGACAATTGGACAGTCCCCGATTTCACTACCTATCATAATGTTATACATATCTCAGTTAGTTTTTTTCGGTTGCAGTAATATACATTGATCTACAAAACCTTCAACATTTCTACTTTAGTTTTCTCTTTATTATTTAGCAAACCCTGTTTTGCCATTTACTCTTCGGCATTCAAGGATCATTCGGAGTAACCTTCCGATATTATCGCTAATGCAATTCCCATAAGAATATTCTTAAAAGGTTCTTTTTCAAATCTTTTCAATTTTGTTGCCCTTTTTTTGTGACGTCAGCGTATGCTGCAGGCCAAGTTCCGCTTTTGCATCGCTGTCGTGCCTGCAGCTAATAAAGATGGTGTCGACTGTCGCTGTTGCGTCCTTACCCTATCCATCTTTGTATTCAAAGGGTTTTTTTGGTCCTGCCGTCGAGGTTATTCCGGTCGCTTGTGCTCACTAGGCCGCCTGCTGTTTCTTCAGTTTCCAACGATAGATTCTGCTTCTCGGTTGCTGTTAAGTAATTGATCCCGCCAGAATCCTAGAAGCTGTCCGGTTTATGACCAGTGGCGCAATTCGGCACTATTAGTGCTACACACCTGGAGTATCTTGTTATTGTTTTCGAACATTTTTATGTTTTTTATGCCTACTGGCAGTGTTTATGTGGAGAACAAATGATTTTGAAATTTTCACCATCCTCTATTTCAAAATTATGAAGTCCAAGATCTGTGCAATTAGTTTGTATTTGTAGATGTACAGTTCTTCTGGCATTGGAATATTTTACAACTCCAATGTCATCTGTAATATTACTTTTAGGTTTTACTTGTATTATTCTTGCATCGAAGACACCACTAATATGAACTTAAAATAATCCTCCATACAACAAGAATTTTAGCCTCCTGGGATACAAAGTAATTAAAAATGACGAGTTGCCGCGTCGGCAAGCCAAAAGGATAGTCACTATTAAGAGAACTAGACTCCAGGCTACAGTCTGCCATCACCAATAAAAGCCATGATCTGCAACGTCTACCTTCCAGAGTTCAACTGAATTCTAGAAGATATACACAAACTGGTTGCAGTTTTTACCGACGTATCTTTTGCTTGGTGATTTTGCCCATAATATTCTCTTAGGTTCCTATATAAATGCGGGTTTGCCAACACATTTTAGTTCTAGACTAGATTAGGGATTTTAGTAAATAATTCAAAGTTTTCGTTTCCTCGTCTGATCTGACCGTTTGAATCTGTAAATAGTTCTCAAAACTACAAAGCAATACACAGCAAATTTTGGTTATTATTTTAATAAATATGTCAAAAACCGCAAGTCGCGGACCTATAAAATCTTATATCATTGTAACTGTTAAAAAACAATTCTTTATGAAAATAAAAGAAAATTCAGCGTGCTCTATTAAAAAAATCAAAATCAAAATACATCATATATAAATTAAAATATTTACAAAAACTTTTTTAAATAAACTGAAAATGCAGTCAAAAATCGGATATTTCCATCATTTGCCCAACCCGTTCCGTTATTCGCCAATCCGCTTGTTCAGTTCATACATACCTCAACAAATTGACCCGGTCCCAAAAAAACAAAGCAAAACAAAAGACTTCCGTGAGGAAGTCAGGTTATGTAGTTATTGATAAAGCATATCTTAGACAAATGCCCAGCCTACCCTCCCCAACAAAGTATTCTAAAGACAAACAGTCAGAAGTCCGTAAAGAATTGTGTCCATTTTTTACAAGGCAAAAAAATATAAAGATAACCAAGGTTTGTTTTGTTTATGTATTAATTGTGTATTTTTAGGTTCTGGCACTAAGGACCCTTATAAATTTGGTGCCACCTTTAATATTAGATTAAGTTTACTGTTATCAAAACTATTTACTACTTCGGTGTCATTATTTAACAAAACGTTCACAAACTAAATTCGTCTAGATCAGTTTTAACGACGATTTTAGAAAACGTTAATTTACAAACTTTATTTATAAAAAATTATTTATTCAAATAAACCACCTCCTAAATTAGTGCGCATAATACGAATTTTTATGTAATAAATTTTTTCTTATATACTTAAAAAGTTTTCAGTTGGAAATTGTAAAATGTAGATTTCTCTTGCCTGAATATCTGCAATGTTGAGATACGACTACTCCATTGGTAGAAACATAGATTCAACAAAAATATAATTATCCTTCTGCTAAAAGAAGAATTTCTAGATAATAGCACTAATATTGCAAACAATTTCATTTGTCATTTTATAAACACTGCAAATACTATAAACAATTGCAATACAATTATATACAATGATACAATAAAATATAATAACAAGTCTATATTTTTACATGTAACTTCATACCGTGAAATACTAAATATCATAAATAACTTAAAACATAAAATGAGTAGCGGAGATGATGATATTAATACATTTATACTTAAAAAAAGTATGCACGATATTGTTAAACCAATTACATGTATTTTAAACAACTCACTATCACATGGATGTTTCCCGGAGCAATTAAAATTTGCATGCGTAAAACCAATTTACAAAAACGGCGGAAAAAACCAATACGACCATTATAGACCTATTAGTATCTTGCCGGCGTTTTCAAAACTATTTGAAGCTATTATGTTAAAAAGAATAAAATCATTTTTTGAGAAATATAATATTATAAATACTGCTTAACATGGATTCATAAATGGAAAAAGTATAAAAACTGCTCTTTATGAATTTTTAAATAAAGTAATTCTAAACATAGAACAGAAAAATATTGCTCTTGGAATATTTCTAGATCTTTCGAAGGCATATGACTGTTGATCACGATATACTACTGGTTAAACTCGAAAAATATGGTATAAGAGGGAATGTAAATGGTGTAGCACATATTTAAAATATCGGAGACAAAGAACGACAATATATATACAGGGTGTCCGGAAAATACGTGTACAACGTTTGACGACAGACTCCTGACGTCAAAATAGGTCGATCTAAGCCGACTTAGTTATATCCAAAATTGTCTCGTTTAGCCGGTAGAGGGCGTCAAAAATTTGTAAATATTAAAAAGAAATTACCTGTAACAATAATTTTTTAAGTGACCTTGTTGCTATGGCGTTTAATAATTTAACAACTATTGACAAATTGTCACCAGTCTATGAAATTTACTCAAGTATACGATCAACATTCTTGAATTACAAGTTCATTTTACCATTAAAAATGGAAAATTATACAAATTCTCAGAAAGTTGACATGCTCCTGGTATACGGGTTTTGTCAAGGAAATGGGCGTCAGAGTGTTAGGGTTTACATGGAGAGGTTTCCTAACCGTCGAATACCAAACCACCAAACATTTGCCAATATTGAGCGTCATCTTCGGGAAACGGGCTGTTTTGAGAAAAAGTTTGAAGGCAGGGGTCGTATGCGAACAACTCGAACTGTGGAAACAGAAGAGATGATTCTGGAAAGAGTTGAAGAAGAACCAAGTACCAGTACCCGTCTCTTAGAACGTGAGTTAAATGTTCCTAAAACGATTGTCAATGAGGTTTTAAGAGAACAGTTGTTACATCCTTACCACATACAAAAAGTCCAGGAACTTTTACCGACTGATCCCCCCATACGGCTTACATTTTGTCAATTTATTAGAAACAAAAGAATCCTTGTTCCAAATTTTTGTAGAAAAATTATGTTTACTGACGAGGCATGCTTTACAAGATCTGGGGTAACCAATCTGCACAACGAACATATTTATTCCGATGAAAATCCACATGCCATTAAAGTTGCACTTCATCAGCATCAATTTAAAATTAATATTTGGGCAGGTATTATTGATCACTACCTTATTGGTCCCATTGCTATTCCAGACAGGTTAGATGGAAATATTTATTTAAATTTTTTGCAAGACACATTACCAATTCTTCTGGACAATTTGCCCCTTTTACTTCGGAGGGAAATGTGGTATATGCATGATGGTGCCCCGCCCCATTTTTCCTTTGCCGTTCGGCAATACTTACATCATCAATATCCCAACCGATGGATTGGAAGAGGCAATGATGCACCAGTAAAATGGCCACCACGTTCTCCTGAGTTAAATATGTGTGACTTCTTTTTGTGGGGCGCTATTAAAACAGAAGTTTACAAGACTCCGGTAAACACACGCAATGATTTATTGCAGCGGATTTTAAATGCAGGCAACCATTTTAATAATTCCGAGACATTAGATAGGGTCCAATATCATTTTTTAAAGAGTGTTAATAAGTGTATTCAGCAAGATGGCGGTCATTTTACACATTTGCTTAAGTAATGTTTTTGTTTTACTTAGTTTCTTACAATAGATACTTTCAACTTTGTTATACTTTTGTTTTTTTTGACGCCCTCTACCGGCTAAACGAGACAATTTTGGATATAACTAAGTCGGCTTAGATCGACCTATTTTGACGTCAGGAGTCTGTCGTCAAACGTTGTACACGTATTTTCCGGACACCCTGTATATATATATATATATATATATATATATATATATATTTTTTTTTTTATTTAAATTTATTTTCGGATTATCCCGCGTTTTTTCTTTGAGTTGGACTCGACGTTTCGGCTGAATCTCATCAGCCATCATCATGAGAGATTTATTATATCTATTTTTGATATAATATAATATACATCAATATGACATATAATAAATCTCTCATGATGATGGCTGATGAGATTCAGCCGAAACGTCGAGTCCAACTCAAAGAAAAAACGCGGGATAATCCGAAAATAAATTTAAATAAAAATAATTATATCCGCGAAAATTTAAAAAATAACATATATATATATATATATATATATATATATATATATATATATATATATATATATATATATATATATATCCATATACCGTACTTAGTCGCTTCCAAAATAGAGACTCAACATTCGTTGTCGCTTCATATATACGTTCTGACTTCCAAAAATGGAAGTCAGAACGACATGCATGTTTTTTTGCAGATTTTAAATAAGATAGGATAATTATACCCAAATCCGAAAATTTGACTGGAAGTGATTTGGCTCATCCAATATCTACAGTACAATCTTTTAGTTTATGCTTTCACCGTTGGCACTGGAGTCAATTTTTATATATAACAAAGCGTAGTACGAAATCACTTCCGTTAATCAGACGGCATCTTGTCACTTCCATTTTAGGCAACATCGCATTTCTACATGTTGTTTACTTTTTGGAATTATTCTAATAGCGTTTTCATGTTACTTATTGCGTACTACGGCGCGAAATTTATTTATTTTGTATGATAATTTAATTTTATAAATTGAATAAATAATAAAGTAAAAAATGAAATTTGATTTAAATGTCACAAATAAGTAAACAAATTAATAACAAATATTGATTAATAATTTAATTTAAAATAATTTTAAATTTTGAAGTCAACACTTGAAGCACCGCAACAAAAATCTATATAAAATAAATAGTTAAATTTATTTATAATTTATTCAATCATTCTTTTTTGTAATTTTATAGTTTCTTATCGTTTTATGTTTTTATATTATTTTTTTAGCTCTAAAAAAGAAATTTGATTTATACTCATAACGTCTGCTGTTTTAAATTGTAATTTTTAATTAATCTAATTTAATTTAAATGCCTGTTTTTGGTTTTTATTTTGTAAACAAAAAACAACCTTAAAAGTTTTTTTTTTTTTTTTTTAATTACATATGAGATTTATAATCTATTGTCTAAATTTTTCATGTAGTTTAATTTCTATTTTTAGTAACTGTGTGAAATCTGACAAGTAAGTTTTAATATAAATTCTATACTTAATTTTTTTTTGTGCTGTTGTAGGGCTAAAGTGTAATGTTAAAAATATATATTAAAAACAATCAAATTATTATGGTTACAGATTTTTTTTAAACAAAATACAAAGTTTGGCCTGCTTACCATTTGATGACCAAACATACCCCCCACTAAAATAAACAATTTTGAAATTATTGTGTACCGTCTGGCAAAGGTAACATGTAAATTTTGTTAACTGGTCCAATGAGTTCGCAAGTAGTAGATTTGATTTTTATCACTACACATCCTACCACTTTAGAAATTCGTTCCTTTGGCCATTCTGAAGGTAGCAAATGAATATACTCACAATTCCAACGTTCTTAAAAAGATTGCAATAAATGATTAGACAATTTCCATCGTTTGACCAGATTTATATTAACATCTAATAAATTTTCTTGTTATTTTGACAAAATAAGACCTCCCACTATAAAATGTTCAAAAGTTAAGTAATCAAATCTATCTTGAGGATTATTTGAGAGTTCACTCAAAGGCCGCGAATTCAAGACAGCTTCAACATTAATAATTATGGTGTTAAATTCTTCATAAAATAAAAGCTGTTGTCCAATTACTCTTTAATAATGATATTTGAATGATTTTACTCCAGGTTTCTAAATTCCTTTAAAATTAAGAGCATAAGAAAGTTGAAATACTCATTCAATTTTTTGAACTGCAATATAACCAGCCAAAACTCTATTATCAAAAGACATAATATTGAACAATTTCTTAAGTTCCTTTGCTGCTTCACGAAAATTACTACCTTATTCTAAAAAGTTTTTTAAATGTAAACCTCTTTGGCTTAAAAATTTATCCAAAGTTCTTAAACAGGCCTCGGATGAAAGACTGGTCACACATTCTAGATGTATCGATTTAGTCATCATGCAACAAACAACACTAAATAACATTTTACTAACTTATTACATCTAAGAAGTGATGTTCTAATAGAAAAAGAACTTGCATAATTGGTACCAAAATGACTAAAAGTCCTTGCCGGTTCTATTTGATATGCTAACAATTCTGCCATGATTGGCTAAATATGCTTTGTTTTTAAATGATAACAAGTTAAACATTGAAAAATACGCTGACAAATTTAATTGGGTGCTCTCGGAATCCAATAACTAAGAAAAATATTGGATCAATTTCGGACCACAAAAGAAAAGCTGAAAAGATATGTAAATGGTCTACTAACATAATTAAGTTGTCGAATTAAATGTGCTAATTGAGATCGGTCGATTCGACCCTCCACCATGACAAAACCCTTAGAATTAAGGAACAAAGTCAAACTTCTAAAATATTTTGACATTTTTACATCTTTAATCAACTTTTTCTTTATTTAACAATGTTTTTGAGTTAATTTCTCTATTACTTTCAATGTATTTTCATATTCATGATGAACTATTGATCAAACAACTTTGAAAATATTGCAAAAAATCTTTTTTTAAGAAATTTCAAATAATTGCAACATAAATGCATTAATTTGTTGCAATTTCAATATAAAAGATATTTTGTTAAACAAATGTATAAACTGGGAAATAATCTTAATTTTCCTTCAGTTCAGGTAATCCCTGTGCTGTCGAATTTGGTTTTTTCAAATGCCAACTTACCATTAGTTCCCAAATAAAATCTAGACCTTTCTACCAAAGCAAACATTTAATAAGTTTAGAAACAAACAGACCCCGACTAGCTGAATCTGCTGGATTTTGAACTTCTCCTAGAGCGTGTCTCTAAATTGCTTTCGGATTCAATTTTCAACAGATAAAGAGCAGTATGGATCCATGCAAAAGACAAAATACCTTACTTTAAAGACATTTTGTTATCTGATTTTATTATATAATAGAATGCATCTCGGAAAGAATTCCAAGAAATGCCTAAAAATCAGAGACATTTTCAGATTTAAGAACTACCTGATTCTCAGATTCTATAATAGAAAAAAGTTAACTGGCTTATTTTGCCAATTCAAACTTTCTACAACGCGGAAGACCTATCAATTGAACTTTTAATTTCAAAGCTTTATCCTCATTAGTAGCTCCTCATAAAATGCCATCGACATGAATTCCATTCTTCAAAGCTTCCGCTGCTAAAGGAAAAAGATTTCCTTCATTTTCAACTAACTGGAGAATGGACCTTTGAGTCTTTTAAAGACTAGATGTAGTCCCAAAAAATACTGTAGTATGTTTGAATTGATTGATAGAATTGTTAAAATAAAAACGCCAAAAGATATGTTGAAAAATACGATCTTCTTTATTTAAACCTACCTCACAAAACATCTGACAAATATCACAAGCTAGAGCCACTTGATGAAATCTGAAAAGTGTCAATATTTGATCAATGTCTGTCTGAAGTCTTCTACCAGAGGAAAGAGTATCATTACTCCCACCAGACGATTTTTTTTGTGACTCTGTGATTGCTCAAAATATACAAAACTGGTTGTTTTGTAAGCACCAAATGACCTTGATCAATGTAGTTTTTTAGGTTTTTGGAATATAATTTTTTTTTTTAGTTTATCTCTTTTAAAACGAGCTTCCAATTTATAAAAACGTTTCAAAGCATGTTTTCTATTGTAACATAAAACAGAACAGTCATTTGTTTTGAAAAGTAACCGAGTAATGTAGCAACCATTTTTATCCTTAAAAACAATTTTTTTTAAAGTAATCTTTACACAGAATTTTTTCTGGTAATAAAAAAGAAACTGGAAGAAGTTTCTCCATCTTCCAAGGCACGAATCATTTACTCAAGAAAAAGACAAACCAATTCTGGATTCATGAACAAGAAACTTAATTTGGTTCTAATAACCTCGTTTGAAAGTAAAGTATTTGAACAAAGCTTGTTAGATTTATAAGTAGAAAAAAAAGATCTATAGACTACATTAACACAAGATGAGTTCTCCAAAGGCAGCAAACCAAAATTGATGTCAAAGGCCTTGTTGAAACAAGACAAGTCCTTAAGGACGTACTTCGCTGCATCCAAACTAGATGTGTAATTGATTAATTCCGTGATTGACAGAATCAGACAATTCAACAGTCGGGGTCAGTTCATGCAACATAGAATCTGTTCTCACAGCCTCTTGCATCATCATATATTATAACATCCATAAAAAAAATATATAAATTTACTCCGACGTTGGCCTAAAAGCCGAAACCGGTTTATATAAATATACATAAAAAACAGCGTATAAAAATAATCCAATTTGTTATAATTATAATAAATACAATGAGATCAACTCAATTATAAATAAATATATCTATTTCTTTTTAAAATATACTTTTAATTAATTGGTCTTCTAATAATACGTTAATATAATAATAGTATTATTGGTAAAGCCTGCTTGTTCTAATTAGGTGTTACCAAATTATTAATGCATGCGTCCAATAAAATTACTTACCCGGAAAAGTCAGCATGCTGGCTGCGACGTAAAGAATCTGATGTCGAGACAACCTTTAATCATTTTTTTTGCTATGTATTTTATTTTCCATTAGAGTTGCGTTTTACATCTTAATATTTTTATATTATTATTTAACAGATCGTCAAAATAAATTTCCTTGTTACTCTTGCAGCATGCTTCTCAGTACTATGATATTTTAATTTGTTATTGATACAAAAAAATAAAACATTAATTAAAAAAAAAAACAATTAATATTGATAGTTGAGTTGATCTTGTGCATATATTTTATTATATAGGTTATGTGGGTGTATTAATACACATTTATATGCTGTATAGTTGTTTATTATATTGTACAGACCGGTTTCGGCTGTTAGGCCATCTTTGGTGTAAAATTGTGAGTTACATATACATATATGATGTTATGAATAATATATATGATGATGTTATTCATAACATCATATATATGTACTCACAATTTTACACCAAAGATGACCTAAAGTATATTAATACATCCACATAACCTAATTAATATTGAATATTTTGTAAAATTTCGTTGAGCTATCTGTTTAATTATTCCATAAAGTCCCGATTAAACGGAAGCAAAGTCGACAATATTATAACTTCTAAGATACTTTTATCTACTTGATATATAAATTAGACAATTTATAAATGTAGCGTACGACATGACTTCCAAAAACAATGCAACACTGTTGGAAGTAAGTACGACCTCTTCACTTAGCATTTAAAGCATATATATCGGAAGTGAGTTTGTATCTTCAACTTAACGTATATATATATAATTTTATTTTTTAGATATTGTTTCCCCTCTTTTGAGATTTGTAATCTATAAGTTCCCCTCATGTATATATAGCACACCTAAATTTAATAAAAAAATTGGTACACCCGGATGTCAGGCCGCCTTATGTACATAACGGAAGTGACAGCTTAACAGGTATCAATATATATATATATATATATATATATATATATATATATATATATAGAGACGGGAACGGCTATATTGCGTCCTCCAAAATGTACCAGTATAGCAGGACGCGATAGAGCTGGTTACACGATAAATTCATATATACACACGTGTTCTTCTACAATTATTTTGCTTGCTTGGCATTGCCACAAAAAAAAATTTGTATTTGAGTATCAAATAAAAGCAAATATAGTAATTTGTAGAATTATTTTATAGTACCCTAGAACATTGTACCCTATCACCCCTTTCCTGAACACATAATAGTACAATATTGCACAAATGTAATATAAGTAACAAATGAAAGCAAATATGGTAACTTATACAGTTATTTTTTAGTACCTCAGAACATTGTACCTGATTGTCCCCCTGCTCAACATATAAAGGTACAATATCACACAAATGTAATATGATTATCAAATGAAAGCAAATATGGTAACTTATACAATTATTTTATAGTGGAATAAATGAAAATAATATTGTAACAACTAAAATAAGCATTATTGTTACAAAAATGGGGGATAAATAATTAAAAAATATTCATAAAACTTAATATTTATTAATAACTATTATTTTTTTAAATAAAATATTGTTAAGGTAGTTATAACCTTTCATGCTGGTATTGCAACCATGCCTTGATTTGAGGTATAGTTCGTTTTTCCAGCACTGGGAATTTTTGCTTAATTTTTAGACATTAGTTTTTTGGTGAAAATGTTCTAGTTGAAATGTATGTTACCATCTCTTTAAGTAATACTGTTGTTTCCGCTTTTCTCCTTCTTACAGAACTATTTTTTAACAGAACCCTTGGACTTTTTGGCTGTGCTGACTTTCGCTTTAGTGATGGTGTACTTTTTGTGTTTGGCTTTCTTACTAAATAAAAAAAAAATGTTAATATTATATATTTTAGTATAATTTTTGAGCATTACCTTTTGTTGGTGTTTTTATTTCAATGTCGTTACCACTATCTTTATCTACATCGTTACCTCTATCATTGTCTTCATTATCAGACTCAGAATCTTCTGTACAAATTGACGGATCTAATTTTTCTCATTCTTTTAATGATTTACCACGATATTTGCCTAAATCGTCATCAACCGCTGCCATAAAAAATCTGGACAGTTTTGTGATTTGTTCCGTCATTTCAGGTACCCGGTAACGCGATTTGTGAATGTCATGTCCCATGAAATCAGCTAGTCCTTGAATTTCATTTTCATTTAAGTTCAAAAGTTGTGACATAGTAGCCACCTGCTTTCTTAAACATGTCCCTTTTAAAGAGTTTGGATTACTGGCACCACATTTATTGGATAATTCGTGCAAAATCTCGGCGGAATGTTTGTAACCAGTTTTATTGGCAGTGCCAAATAAATAAACATTTGACTTGTCTACACCTAAAAGTAAAAACATTAACATGTTATTATCGTGAGTGAGAGGTACATCGCAAATTATAAACATATTATAGAAAGCGAACTGCCAATGTACCTAGAGAGCGATAGATATAGTAAAAATGATAAAAAGATGATTGCAAGATTCAGATGTGGTAATGAAGAGCGAGTGACAAAATTTTGGATGGAAGTAGATTTGAAAATGTGCAGAATGTGCGGAGAGACTAAAGAAACCTTGGAACATATGTTGAAAGAGTGTAACGAAATGAGAGAAGAACATATGGGAAAAAAAGAGATATTGAAAAAGGACAGAAAAGGGATAGAATGAATGAGGGCAATTAAAAAACGAAGAAAAGGAGTCGATGAACTGAGAAGAAAATACTTTTAGTTGTGTTAATTTTATAAGGATTACGTTTTATAATTTTTTGCGAAGTTAAAAATGTATTTGTAAATGTAATTTTCAAGACCGAAAGGCAAGAAATAAACGTATTATATAACTAGTTTTTATCAAAATCGGTAAGGGTCAAAAAACCCACTCTTTAACTTTTTTCACAATTTCAAGGCTAATAAGCAATAGCACTAAAAAAATCAAAACTTAAAAGGAACATCAGACAAATTTCATCATCTTTACGTTTAGAAACTGAAAAGTTATATAAAATAACATTTTTACATGAATTCATATCAAATAAAAAAAACTCTACTAGAACAATTGTAATCCTATCAGAATTAAGTATTTTCATGTTATTAAATATTATTTCCAATTAGAAATTTATAAATCATATTTTGTAAAAAAAGATAATAAAAAATTTGAACCAACTACTACGACAGTTGTTCTTGTGAAGATTACCTTTGAAGATTTTATGTTTATTTTTGTATGGTAAAAAATACAATAAATCATGTTTTCAGCAGTAAAATTACTGCAAACTGATGAAAATATTTTATCGAAGGTATTTAATTTTTGTAAAATTTTATGTAGAATCCAAATTTTGATATTTTGAAATGCCTTGCAAAGTCACAAAAGTATGAAAAACCAGTGAAAAATGCCAAGAAAGTAAAAAAATCAATTTTTAATAGTGGCACACCACTAACAAAAATCCCAAAAAAATCATGAATGTAAATTTATCAATTGCTCATCAAATAAAAAAAAAACAAAATTCCATGCAATCAGAAGTTTAGATAACCTAAAACCAATTTCAATCCTTCTGAAAAAAAAAACAAATAGTGGAATTTTTTTGGTTTAATATGACCCGCAAGACTGCATCGTTATACATCGTTGGAAAGCTTTTGATAAACCCTATTCAATAAAAAAAAGTTGAACAGTTTAGAAATGACAGCCAATAATGTAAATTTCATGTTTTTTTCTAAAAAAAAGTGTTGTTTTTTTTTTAATATTAAACCGATCAATTTGATAGATTTTATGTTTACTGGCTAATTTTAATGCCAGGAACACGAATCTGCATTTAAAAATTTAAAACATAATTCATCATTTGATTTTCATATATGTAGGTTTTGTAGGTTAAATGCCAATAAAGACTAAATTATTTAATTCAAATTTTTTAAAACTCATTAAGGTGCAAACGTTTCGACATCACCTGAATGTCTTCTTCAGTGCTTAAAAATACAAAAACGACATATAAACTTAAGAAAATACTACCATATACAATAATTGATTAAATTAATATATGGGAACCGGAATGGAGAGATATATAAAAAACTTACCAACTAATGTAATTAAAAATTACTTGTAAAATAAACAAATTAAACATTCAGGTGATGTCAAAACGTTTGCACCTTAATGAGTTTTAATAAAATTTGCACTAAATAATTAAGTTCTTATTAGCATTTAACGTACAAAACCTACATATTTTTTATATAAAGGACGTCCAACTATATACCAATCCAATTTGTTTTTCATCTGGTAAAAATAACAATAAACCGTGTTTTCAGCAGTTAAATCACTACAAATTGATAAAAATATTGTACCAATCAATGTAATTTTTTGTTTATAAATTAATCTAAATTTCCGTGTTTTGAAAGCTATAAATGCTTCGCAGAGTCACAAAAGCAAAAAAAACCTGTAAGTACAAGTAATGTAACATTTACTGATACACAATTAAAAACAACGTTAGCGATTAAGCTTCTAGGCGTAACAATTGAGGACAAATTAACATGGAAAATACACAGCCAAGAACCGTCTAAGAAGCTTAGTAAAAATTGTTATGCTCTGAGAGTACTTAGCAAATACATGGAACACCAAACACTAAAGTGTGTATATTTTGCTAATATATACAGTCACCTCAGATTTGGAATAATATTCTGTGGTGAATGTACCAGTATCAATAAAATATTTACATTACAAAAACAAGCAATACGAATAATTGATAAACTAACTTACAGAGAATCATGTAGAAATAGATTCAAGAGCAACAACATGCTAACAGTACACGGAATATTTATATATGAGTGTTTAAAATACATATTAACATACATAAACCAATTTAAAGTACATGAAATGAGTCATAACTACAACACAAAATTTGTAAATAACACTTACAACTATCCATAACATAGACTAAGCATAACCGAAAAGAGTCCATTATATAATGTATAAAGCATTTTAACAATCTACCAAATAGAATTAAAAAAATCAACATTTTTAAGTTATTTAAAAAAGAAATCTTTTCATTATTAGTATTATGACATTGTAAAACTATATTAGCCTTACACCGAAAGGTAGAAAGGCAATGGAATAAATAAATAAATAAATAAATAAAACTATATTAATTAGAAGAAGAAAGTATCTTGAATGTATTTTTCTTTTTATATATTTTGATTGATGACGTTGTTCAAGCATGTATATACCTGTACATTAGTTGAATAAAAAAAAACTTTGTCGCTCATCTACCAAATGAAGTTAATTTCAATTTCTTTAATATTTTTTTGGATAAAAGTAATAAAACACAAAAACTGATAACTAATAAAAAAATTAAATACTCACTTCTTAAACTGTTGAAGCTGCTAATGCATATGTTAAACACTTCTTTACTTTGTAAACTAATAATATCAACTTTACCATTTGTTGTAAATCCATTTACAGCACTAATATTACCATTGTAAAATGATAGAACATTATGTTTGAAATAGAGCTGGTAAGTTAAGTTTTGAAATTTTCACAAACTAATTATTATTAAAATTAATTATTTAATTAAAATTTAGAAAGGAATCAATTTACAGAATTTTTTTCATTTTCGAGCCGGAACATGGGTAATTCTTGTTTCTGGACATCTTTCATTAAATGATAGCAAATATTGTCAGTACATTGAATCAAATACATATATTTTCTCTTCTACGGTTAAAATAGTAAGAAGTAAATTAATAACTATGTCTAGACTGACATATAAATTGTTTATACACATTTTCAGTAGTATCTAAAAATAATAATTATAAAAATTGGTGGTGCAAAGTAGTTGTAGCTCCATCATGTTGCTTCAACCAAAGAATCGAAATCATCGATAAAACTTCAGTATCACAACTTTTATTTATTACCAATTATTATTTAACTTGTGTTTAAAAGCACATAAATCAATTATTCGAATTCATCCTTCACCATCAAGCAATGCCGTACCACCAAGATGCACTGATGAGGATTTGAGAAACCCAAAATAATTGTCTGTATTTGGTTGGCTGCTTTTAAAGTTGGATTGGGTTTGAGTAACTGATTTTAAACCTTTGTTTTTCATTAAACTATATATTCTACCTTTTTAGACATTGCAGTTGTGATACTGAAGTTTTATCGATGATTTCGATTCTTTGGTTGAAGCAACATGATGGAGCTACAACTACTTTGCACCACCAATTATTACCTAACTTGTGTTTAAGAGCACATAAATCAATTATTCAAATTCATCCTTCACCATCAAGCGATACCTTATCACCAAGATGCACTGAAGATTTGAGAAAACCGAAACAATTGTCTGTATTTGGTTGGCCGCTTTGGAGTTGGATTGGATTTGGGTAATTGATTTTAAACCTTTGTTTTTCATTAAAATAATTATAACGTTTAATGTTTCGAGATAAATGTGAAAAAAAAAGATATGTACATATCTTTTCAATTTTTAACAGCCCAAAAATAAAAATTGCTTCACGGACTCAAAAACAAGCAGACCACTTTATCAAGAGTGACCATTTCTGAAAAATTGAAAATAAAAAACCTATAACTATTTTTTTAACTTTCTAGTTTTGTGTTTCAAGAGCTGATATTTTAGGTTGTGTTACCTACTTCGCTTTTGAATATGTATCTGTAAATGATTTACACAATATATACTACCTACCCATTAATTGAGATATATATTATAAATAAAGGTTTAGTACTCGTTAAGTTTGAGGTACCTTAAAGGGTATTGGAATCAAACGCTATTTTGTATACATATATATTTATTAACTCTTGATCTTTGTCTCTACTCTTCTTTACAACAAATTGCAATTCTTAATTGATAATTTGATCCAAATTTGTTTTTTATTATTTCTACATACAAAATAAAAATAATGATGAATATGGATTTTCATATACATTTTAAATACATTATAAAAATTATTCTTGCTTATGACTAATAAAAAGTACAAAATGATACATTGGATTTGGGGCAGTCACTGGCGTTCTGAAGCAGTGTCTATACGAACCTTAAACCGCTAATGGAAAAATGATCACTTATTGCAATTTTGCTTGACATGTCAAATAAATGGATAACTCACATCAGCTGAGGTTATTATAAATTAAACTAAACCTATTCTCCATATGAAAAATTCAAAATTCTATTAGCGATATCATTTTAAACAAAGGTATGGAACCTACAAATCCTATATTTTGTCAAAAAAGTAGTGTGGCAACAGGAAATTAAGATATTGTAAACCACAAAATGCAATTTTCAAAATATAATTAGAAACACCAAAACCCTACAACTATATATAATTTATTTTAAACGTAAAAAATACTATTATATTTATTTTTCAACTACAACTTTATTTTTAAATATTACGGACATAATACTGTCACATTATGTAAAGTAATTTGAATAATAAAATTATATATTATGCAATTCATTTCTTTGGTTCCAAGCAAGTTGCATGGACCAAATGCTCAATGGACGCATATAACCAATAGATCGATAGTATTTATCTCCATATACGGCTTCAGGTGTTTCATAGCATAGTCCCAACCTTTCATTCATGCTCTTATATAAACCACCAGCAGTTCTCCAAGCTTGTTCTATCATCCCCTTAAATAAATAATCAAAAGTCAATGCAAATTATAACAAAATTTTATATTATAAACTTAGATCTTATATGTCCGAATATGTCATAAACTACGATCGGAACCTGGGCCAAGACCATGATCCTTAACCACTTAGTAACAAAAAAAAAACTACTAACCCGACCTGGCGGCTGGTATAAAACAAACTAATATTATATGATAGTTTAGGTAGGGACCATTTTGGAGCAAGTCAACCAAAATATATTTTCATTAGATGCTTGGACTAAATCTAAGATTAGTCCTCGGTGTATAGTGAGATTTCAACACGACCAATTTAATTGTCATCTACAATAAATCTCATCAGCATCTTGAACCCAAAGTTGTAGCCATTTTAGAACTCAATGTGTTATAACAAAATCTACACATATCTCAGTTTTATTTGATTTGTAAGTATATATTTTGTACATAACCAAAAATAGCTTTACATTCATTTTAAATTATAGTTATGCAGTAAGCATTCTTGTATTATTATTTTTATGACTACTGGGTCCCAGTTCTACAACATTGCGATAATGCTTATCGATTTTAATGACATTACTATTAATTCAAAAATTCAGCCGGTGATCTCTTTCCATACTGTGGTACCGGACAGCAATATGAACTCAATAACAAGCTTCAAGTTAATTCCATTTTTAAACATCAATAGGTTATTAATTTTAAACTTGTGAATAAAATGTCACATTTCCCCTCCGGTGAGGGAAATCTAACACAATATCAATATGTGCTGCATAATAGGGCTACGGATTGACCCCTATAAAGAACATAACAATTGTGAATATTGTTCGTACTTAATAAATAGTCTTCCAAAAACAAGCTGAAAGCTCTTTCAGATGCAAGAATATTTAATAAAAATTTAAATAATTGTACATCTTCTATGTAACATTAGTAACCAGTATGAAATAAAAAATTAGTAGAGACTATATTACATATAATAAATGTTATTATAGAGAAATTTCATAAATATACTATAATACAAAAATCAGTAATAAAACCCAAAAAAAAAATAACTAATAAAAATTTTAAATACTCACTTCTTGAATCATTGAAGCTGCTAATGCATATGTTACTCCGGTCCATACTTCTTCACTTTGTAAACTAATAATATCAACTTTACCATTTGTTGTAAATCCATTTACTGCACCCATATTACCATTGTAAAATGATAGAACATTATTTTTGTATATAGTTTTTAATGAACTGCTTACTTTCTCCTCAGGGAATACCTTCAACAAGAATTGAATATATAGATTATAATGTCATCACCTATAAAATAAGCAATATATGTGTTCTCGAAAAATAACAGGTGAAGTAGTTAATATGAATTGTCAAATGAATCATTTGTTGAATAGTATTTGGTGACAGTAAATATACATTATTATGAGGTAGGTGTGACCCGTGATCTTTTTATAACTGTTGAGTTAAACAAATCAACCAAAATGTTCTACAATCGTCCATAACCGTAAACTAACCGCTGGTTATTTTTGTTGTACATGAAACATACTATAAATTACATTTTAAGTAAAAAAAAACCAATTGCAGTTAGCACAAAAGTCAGTTCACCATCTATATGTTTACTACTGTTTATACATGGTTAGTCAAAATTGACTTGCATGTGCTCGGATATAATAAAATGAAAACAGAGAGTACCAAAATCTTCTGCTTTTTTTGAGTCCTCAGAACTTCAGTAAAACATTTTATATGCATATGTATATTCTATAATGAACCATGATGATTATTGATGAAATGATTGTATGTTAATGCTCCATTTTAACATTCTCTATCTAATTTTATAACACTTAGCATGTTCAGATAAAATAACTGAACAATGTACTTTTTGTGATTTTGATATTCTGTATTTTCTTCTTATTTTTAGTCATATTGTAACAGTAAACTGTGTAAAATATGCAAACTTAAATTATATCAGAAAATAATGCCTTACAAGAAAAAAATGTATACTCAACTGCTAACATGTATAAAACATATAAAAAGTTTACTTTCAGTCTATATTAAAAAAAAAATTAAAAAGCCAACAATAAAACATTTTTAACCGTTCTGTGTCTTAAATTCACTGTTTAAAAATAGACATGTTGCAATTTGATGAAACTTACACATGTACAAATCTCCTTTTAAAGTATGTTCTATTATAATCTTCATATAGTACAAAAATATATAGAATATCTGAATTAATAAAAATAAGTATAACTCCTTGCTAACCTCATATTTATAACCGCAACATCTTAAGTACCATTGTCCGCATAACTGATCAGCCATAATAATATCTCCTTCACTTCTTTTTGTAATATCAAAATTATAAAACTGTCCATTCCATAGTTTACGATCAAATGATTTCTTTCCCTTTTCCAACAACATCTGGTACTTTAATTTGTCATCAGGTTTCTTGAGAACATCAGCAAATACTGTCATTGCATATAAAGCTGATAACCACAAACCACCACAATATGCACTAAGAATATAAAAATACATTAATATACTACAAAATATAAATTTATTTTTCAAATTTATACCTAGGTCCTGTCATAACCCATGTGTCAAATGTTTGATCCGGTGACCCACTATTATCAATAACTCCGTCTCCATCAATATCAAATTTTTCTGTTTTATCCATAACTGTAGTCAAAGCTTTATACATATCTTGTAAATACTGAGTTTTATCAATACAAGAAGAAATATTGAAGTCTCTGAAGACTTGTAGTACAAATTTTGTATTCAAATCTCTCCATTCACTTACATCATGTATTGGATAACTGTTGATCAGTAAGAATGGTTCTTCATCTGTATAATAATTATTATTTTAGCCAAATATTTGCAAACGCAAATGCAGAAAATCATAAATATCTAACTTCCTAATACTTCCCATATTATGGTGGTATTGATATATAGTTAACCTACTTTAAAAGCAAGAAAAATTTAAAACCCAAAATAATTTATTATTCAACATAATCTCCTCTTAATAAAATGCATTTATTACAGCAAACATGCACAACATCTCTTCAAAAATATATTTTTATCTCGCTCCGTATACCAGCTCTTCATGGCATCTAATACTTCCTCGTTCAAAGAAAATTGATTCCTTTTCATTTGAGGAAAAAAATGATGGTCTGAGGGATCCAGATGAATTTATTTCAAAACCCAAATCACAAACTGTTGTAAACGGTTTAAAGCTTTTAAAGTTTCATCCCAAATTATATATGTATATAATTCAATTCAAGCCATACACCGAAAGGTAGAATGGCATATGTTTAAATAAAATATAATTCAATAGAGAATTACATAGGGGCATAATAGTTATTTATCAAATAAATTGCCATGGATATCAGGAAATAATTTATGTAGCTATTAAATAATTTATTTTCCTAATAACTAATAGGAACTTTATTAGGAGGTAGATATCATGGTCCTTAGTAAAAATTTTAAATTATATTTTTTTATTTGTTTTTTATTAAAGAAATATCTAAAAGAAACATTTTCAAATTAGAAAATTATAATGATATGCATTATATCAATCATGTTATATCAAGTATAATGTATTACTCAGAATATTCTCTTCATAAATATAACTGGTGGCCTGATTATTAAATCGATTTCATTATTAATTTTTGATAACAAAACTTATTGTATTTTACGATATTAATCAGACTACTTTTTACAGTCGTATTTTTTTTACTTATCTAATCTAAGGTTATTAACGACATTGAAAAAATTATTCTATATGCTGGCGCAATTCAATTAATTCTCCTCATATGAGCTACAGTGTGAGCGATAAAAACCGAGGTAAGCAACCTAATATACACTTATTGTAAATATTGATAAAAAAATCGCTAGATGTGATCCATAGACGTAACACAATTTTTTTTGTAGTAATTAATGCAATTATAAATATTTAAAATAAATACAAAGTATAAAATAATTTTAGAACTTTATTAAAAAAAACAACATTTTCAATATTATATTAATAATAATTATACATATATAATATATTAATAAATAAATAAACTTAAATAAAATATGTTCCTATTTTTTAATTGGCAAAATCATAATATTATGAAAAATAGTAAATGTGTTTATAGAATAGTGCGAGACCACAAGAATAATGTGTATTCCCAGTCTCACATTAAACACCAACATGTGAGGTATAACAACCAAACCTACATACTGTACAAACACAATACAATAATAATAATAAGTACAAGATTGTGAATTGAATAATTAAATTATATGTATAGTAGTATTTATGCAAGAACAAAATGCTTTTATAGTGAGTGCTCAAAGTTGCTTCCTGTAAGTTATGAGGATTGACAGCAGGTTAGGTTCGATAATTTTGGTTATTTATATACTATTTATCGGTTTCTTAATCTGTTTCACAAAATAATCTTAAGTCACCAGAATAAAAGTAAATTTTCATAGACTTTTGTCACTTTTTAAGTAAGGTTAATGTTTTTTAAAAATAATGTAAAAGTACTATAATAATATGTAAATTGTGGAGTAATGAATGAATTTTAAATAGTTTGAAGTTGTTATGTACAAACTGTTGGCAATATGCAACTTGTTGATTATCAAGTGGAAGTAATTTAACTAACAATTCTTTAGACAAATGCAGGGCTTTCTTTGCTACTCTCATATAAAACCAGTTTGGTCAGATAGTTTTCTTATAAATTTTTTTGAACTTTGCTCTAGTCAATGCTGTATATTTCAAAAATCCTCTTCAATTAAAATGGATAGCAGACCATTAGGTGGTTTTTTCGACAAGTGCAGTTCCTTCCTTCTAACCATTTAATAGTTTGATTCAGGCACAACTGAAGAAAGCACAACCTGTGCCATCTTTATTGATTGTTCCACTGTGATAATGAGTCTTTGCTATAAAAGCATTATTGTGTAAACACTATTGTACATATAATAATTTAATCGTTCAATACACAAACTTGTACAATTACCTCTTATTATTATTATGTTAAATACTGAGTATTAATATTTTCAGTAATATTTAAAAATATACATTTGCTATTTTACATAATGGTTATTTTGCCAATTAAAAAATAGAAACATTTTATTTAAGTTTATTTATTTATTCATATATATTCGGGGTTATTCTCCATGAACAGTAAGCAATATTGCTAGCTAAGAATATGAACTGTCTTTTTAACAAATCTTGCTTGCTAACAATATGAACTGCCATTTTAACAAATCTTGATTACTAATAATATGAACTGTCATTTAAACAAAAAAATTTATATATATTCTGCCCAATTCTCTATTCATTTTGCTAGATAGCAATCTTGTTATCAAGCAAGGTAGCAACCTTTAGTAAAAAAACGTAATAAAAATACAAAATTGCTTAGCAACCTTGGACGATAACAAGATTGCTAGCTAGCAATATGCATAAGAAATTGGTCAGATTATTACTATTTTATTTAGAGATTTGCCAGGCCTCATGATGTCATAACCGTTTATATTGTTAGCAAACAAGATTTGTTAAAATGACAGTTTATATTGTTAGCTAGCAATATATAACTTGCTTACTTCTAGTAATGTGCATAGAAAATAGCCACGATTATATGTATAATCACTAAAATTATTGTTTAAAAACAAATGCAGTTGTTACAGTAGTAATAATAACAGAGTTGAAAATCAGCCACTGTATTTGGCCAATATTAATTATTTAAAATATGTATCAAAGGTTAAATCATACCTGGATCTCCTAAATCATGTGGAACAGAGTTTTTCACTTTGCGTTTAGTTACAGCACCATCAAACAGTTGAGTCACTTGAGCGGGAATCTCCATAAAAATAGAATCTTTCATATCGTATTGTATACTCTGTTGGAGCATTGGCCAGTTCATAACTAATGCAAATGAAGCATAAAAGTGCACATCATATGTATTAAACATTCTATATTCGTGTCCTTCCAAGTATGCAAATCTTCCATATTTTAACCTAAAAATAGCGCAAATTTGTTTAATTATTATGTTGTAACTGATAACTCAAATTTTGAGAAAAAGCTTATTAGTTGAAACTTCTTACAGTATGTTGTTGTTACAACAATTTGTGTTTACTTCTCAACTAAAAAATTATTACCTTGGATCGTTCGCTGGTAATTTGGAAATTTCCTGTTCATTTAAAGTAAACCAAATGCTTCCTCCATCAGAAATAAAATAAGTTTCATTAAATAAAGCTCCTTTATACCATTCCGGTAAATCACTGAAAAATATTGTTTATATAGACTGTCTGTTAATGAACTGTCAAAAATAGATATAAAGTTAAATATTGTAGAATTGGCAGTAATACAAAAGGCTCAAAATATATACACTTCAAATTGGAAAATATCTTTATAGAAGCTTTATTACTAGATTTAAACTAAACAATCAAACAATATAGACTAAAATATCTGAAGAGATTGTTGTGTGTATCAATTGTACATATGCTGTTGCTATTGGTCACAATGATAATAATAATTCAGAAAAGTAATTATAATAACATAAATAATTATACTTAGCACTTAATATAGGATTCTGCCATTTGTAGATCTCAGTTTCCCAATTGCTGTAATTCTTTAAACTATAATCAACCATTTTTAATGTTGCATCATTACCAAACACTTTAGAATAGTATTTATTATATTTTTCTTTTTTGTAAAAGAATGTTACTGTAGGCATATCCCACACTAAACTAAATTCTATACTCTTGTTATTCATTGGAGAAATACTTGTTTGTACAGCTATTCCAACCGCTATTTCTCCAAATATGTTATCAAACTTTTTGTCTGAAATTTTATCAAATCTTCCATTTTCATACAATTGATTCCAAGGAACTTTGCCATCAGATTTTGGGTCAAAATGTACACATTTAGATATATTTAGATCCTGTCTTATTTTTGCAGCTAAGGCGTATGAACAAGGTGTTTTATCTATTTGATGATACAACACTACACCTTCTGAACATTCATATGAGAATGGTTTTGAACTGCAAGTTGCTAAAAATATATAAATGCTTTAATTAACAGTACAATAGCCAGTTTTGACAAATTTTACATAAAACAGATAGAGCAAATCATATCTTAAAAACGAAACACTGGGTAGAGCAAACCCTCTTAAAATTTATTTTTGAAACTGTAGCAATACAAAGCCAATACAGTGCAATTAAAAATATATTTAAAATAACTAACCCATTCTCACAATATATTTAAAATTTCAATGATAAAACAACAAAATAGATAGACAGGATGAGGCAGTATTGACCGTGGTGTGAATATAATGGTGTGTCAGTTTTAAGAACGCATTTAAAACCACTTTGTGTATGATGTCAAGTGGGTAATACAAACTTGAAGCGGTGGTAGTAGTTATATGGCAATTATCTATGGCATTGCGCAATTCACACACTTATGATTAATTCTGAGCATTAGATCAGTATATTAGCGATCTTTCGTGAGCTACTAGGTATTGCTTACTATAGAAAGTTGGTTAGTGTTGACAGACATACCACAGACCTAAACAGATGTAGAGCGGCTATGGACCTACTAGAATGGAACTGTCAAAAAACAGGAGCAGATTATGCCCTAGTCTGGGAACCAAATAAGAAGCTAACAGCAAACAGGAAGAGATGGATTATGGATAAACATGAAGACGCGGCAATATACATCCCTGGCAATACTAAATCTCAGGCATTAAAATCAGGAAGTGGGGTAGGCTACAACTGGGTGGAGGAACGGGAAATCAGTTATGAGTTATGTACGCCTGCTATTTCTCCCCAAATGAAAGCACCAAACATTTCGAAAAGTGGCTAACAGAACTAAGACCAAAAAAAACACAAAAAAGATAAGATCATTGGCGGGAATTTCAACGCCAAGTCAGGCATATGGGGTTCTGCCAAAGACGACCGGAAAGGTGACATGTTGGCGGAATGGGCAAACGAAAACTAATTCTGCGTCCTGAATAGGAGAGAGTACCTACGTTTAAAAAAAAACTGAGCAAAATCCTTCATAGATGTGACCATGTGCTCCTCTAAGATGGTAACAAAAATCAGCAACTGGCATGTGGGCAAAGAAGAGAATTTGAGTGATCACATAATCATACATTTCGAAGTCAGGACGGGAAAAGTAAAGACATGAGAGAGGACAAGAGAAATCATCGGATGGTCTTTCCACAATAAGCAACAGGCGAAATTCCTCTCAAACCTAGACCTAAACACAAGAGGAATGGAACACACCGCTGAGAAGCTGAAGGAATCTATAATAAAAACCTGCAAGAACCTTAAACAAAAAAGGAGGCAGGGTAAACTACAAATCAATATATTGGTGGAGTGATGATATTGCAAACATGAGAAGGAGATGTATAAAAACTAAAAGGACCGTGGCAAAATTAAACGGCAAAAACCCAAGAGACATATACCTTCTGCAACAAGCACAAAAGTCATACAGATGAGAGAAAAGCCCTTAAAAAGGCAATAATGGAATCCAAGAAGATGGCAAGGAAGGCCACTCTACACTGGATGTGGGTCATGTAGCTGAACACCCTACACACAAATTTTCCGTGTTGATCACCTTCGATATAAAAAACGCGTTCAACTCGGTGCCCTGGAGAGCACTAGTGGAAGAACTAGAGAGAAGGGAAATTTCGACATACCTCAGAAAAATCCTATGCCACTATCTACAGGATAGAATCACAGAATGCAGCTCCGGAACAACTCTGAAAATTACTTGCGGGGTGCCTCAGGGGTCTGCCCTGGGTCCCACCCTGTGGAATATATATTATGATGCTGAGGGAACAAATGACAAAGGGGAAAACCACAATAGCACCCATCTGGGCCAAAAAAAAAATGGCAATTAGAATAGCCAGTGCCTACTGAACAGTATCGTCGAAGGCCATACAAGCAATAATCCCCATACACCTCCTCGCCCGATAAAAAGATAACCGTAAACAACTTGACCCCACTTATGCTTGAAAGTGCATACAACAAAAGAGGAAGAGGAGAAAGCAAGAGCAGGAAGCCGAGGATAGTAGGATAAATAGAAGGTGTCCAGACTTTGTGAAGTAATACCACAACGGTAATCCAGCAAGGCTTGGAGAGCTTAGAGATTCTACGATTTTTAGTGGGTATACGGGTAACCGGGAGCCCCACACAAAGTGTGTAAGGCATTTTCCCCCTCAAAAAAAAAAAAAAAGACATACCACAGAATTTTGGCGAGCATTTAGTGACGGAAGGGAAATTAATGACGCCTTATCTAGTTTCCATGTATTTTACTCTTATGGTATGCCATTAACAGATACGATGTTTCACTAAAGTACTTTAATTATAATATACATTTGATATTGATTCTTAAGAGGTAGAAAATATAATTTGTTAATAACATTTTATTATTACAAACAATATAAAAATAAAAAGGTAATTTTATAGAAAAAAAATTGTTAACAAAGTTGTTTAATTTAAAATTATTAATTTTATTTTTTGTTTATGTTTCTTCCTAGAATCAGATAATTAAAAGAAAATGATTGGTCTATAATTTTATAGTCGTTTTATGTAACACCATTTTAGCGAGAATACTTGTTACTAGAGCAATGAAGTTGTATGATGTTACTCCCACAACTCCGCTGGGCCACGAGCCATGACGCTCTGAGCGTAAACGCTCGGCGCTGCAAAAAGGAGCGTCAAGCGTCCAATTCAAATGCATGAGTTTATATGTACTAGGCCACGAAATAGCGCTGCAAGATGCAGCGTCGTTGGCTTCTAGCGAAACAAACACGAGCGTTCGTTGCGCTTGACGCTCATCTTATATGCCTCTTAAAAACAAATTAATACAAATAATCAAGTACGTGCACAAAAATATTTGACTGTTTATACAGTTGGAGCGTATTATTTGAGCATCAGCGTCTGAAATAAATCGGTTTGTTTCAAACGCTCCTAGATTTGGACGCCAGAACGTTTTTTTTTTATAGATAATTTTGTCTAAAATAAAATTTGAATTTTATCATTATTATGATTTAACTTATTTAACTATATTGAATTAAATAAATTATTATTAAACTTTTTTTTGTAAAATTATTAGTTAAGTAAAAAGAATAATAGTAGTGAAAAACTTATACAAACATATCATCAATGTTTGTATAAGTTTTTCACTACATAAAACACATTTTGCCAGTTTTCAAAATTTTATATTAATAGTACTGGCAGAAAAATTAAACTAGCATAATTTTTAAATGGATAAAACTTGCATTGTTTGGTAGATTATATTCAATTATCAAGTTTAATTTGCTAAAACAAATTCTGCCTTAAATTCTCTTATTAAATTTGAAGAAATGAAATTAAATTTAAAATTTTATTATTTTTTATCATTAACGTGAAAAGATCGGAAAACAAAGCTAAATAGTAACAAAAATCACATAGTTTTACATGTCATATTTCAATAAGTCAAATGACAATACGTAAATAAAATTATTTTAAAAATTAATTAATTTAGTTTTTAAAATCAATTTAGTTTTCCCGCGTTTTGTAGTTTTCTATTTGTATATATACTTTTATATATTTAAAATTTTGTATATACATATTATATTGAAAAGTAAGATTAATATAATTTACCTTTAAATAGTTTATTGGTAGAATAAATAAAATTTGAAATAAAAAAATAATAAAATGTTTATAAACAAATATAAATGTATCATAACCTTAAATAGAAATGTCAAATATAGTACGAATTGAGCTACTCGTGTTTAGACGCTATAAGCGGCAAGATAATTTTTGTTTTTTTTCCGCATTCTATGATTTTTTGTTTATGTAAATAATTTACATTTTTAAAATTTTGTATATATTGAAAAGTAACATTAATATAATTTATCTTTAATGAATATATTTGCAGAATGAATATTTAAAAATAAAAAAAGTGTTAAAAAGTTTATATAAATAAATATAAATGTATCATAACCCTAAATAGAAATGTCAAAATAAACGCTCCAACAAAAATTGACAGGCTCGTGGCCTTGTTTTTGACGCTGCTAAAATACGCTCCCAGCGTCCTTGACGCTACAAGCGGCGCGTTTGTTTCGTGGCCCAGCGGTTACTCTTAAAAAATCGCTATATAATTGGCGTTGTCAGTGAATGACTAAATATGTATGCTCTGCTTTAGATAAAATAACAAACATATTATAATTAATAAAAATTGTTCATTATCCCAGCTTATTCTAAATAAACAAATAAACATGCGCATATTATTCACAAAAAAAAAAAAAACAAAGAAAACAATATTATAATCTATAACCTCTTAATACCGTTAGGTGTAGGACACACCGAGCCATAGAGAAAACATGTGTATGTTTGGATGCCTATATGAGGTAACGGACCCATATTGGGAAGAACGGTACGCTCGGCATCACTTTACGGTTAACTTTCGTTAGCGCTTGTATTCGTACATGCCCTCTCTGCCGTACTGCCGACTCAAAAACAATAATTTATTAAAAAAGTGGATTAACGATTATAGACAAAGAGATTAAACTTAATTTTAATAATGATAATATTTACAGTTATATGTAATAACAATTTCATTGGTCATTGGTATGATTAATCTTTTTATAGGTAGAATTTGATCAACTAAAAAACTTTTGCAATTTAAAAGTAGATGCATGTTATATTATGTTATTATATTAATGTTAATTTATAAAATATTAATATAATTAGAATTAAGAAATGGAAACCATTACTGATAATACTGCACCTGCAACCTAAATCATCATAATAGGCCGTAATAAGCGAGCTCGCGTTCAATTCGCAGAAGTGTTATCACTAATGTGTCCAACCAGCAATTACGCTGGTATAAAATACAATGCATGCCCTAATTAAGTTAGTTCTCATTTGTACTCAGCCCATAACCAACATGTATTAATAAATTAATAAAGTGAATTAAAACCTAAGCCGGCGGAGTGAATTAATTGAAATTCTCCAAAATAAATGTGTTTTGCCACTCTTCTAGCCTTCTTCACATACAACAACACCAGCTACTAACAGGAACATCTTCAGTATCCAGGATGAACCATACAGTATATTTACTGTAAGTACAACTACCTGTCCGGCAAATAAATTAAATTATTTATTTATGTTTTAAATCCCTTAAACATTAATCTATACGGCGATTAATTTAAAATAATATTCAAAAAAATTTAACAAAACAACAACCATTTAAAAGAAAAATATTTTGTAAATTAGTAATTAACTTAATGTGTTAAACAATATTTAGCCGTATTAATTAATGCCACGCTATCGATTTCACCCATATTCGCAAAATAATTCACCACCTCATCATATTGCTGAGATAGCCAATCATTATTTCACAGAATTCATAATTTACCAACCCTTTTCTATAATTACCATGCACGGTACTACGTATCATCAGAATATTGCTCTAACACCATCTCTTGAGACATTCAAAAGTAATGAGAACAATTTTAGATGGAATGTGGCTAAATTCTCAAAAAAGGATTGATTGGTTCCAACATGTTACTAAAATTAAATGCTCAAATTGATTATCAAAACAATTTTCTTCATTTACCAAGAGCTTCAATTCCCATTTATTTTGAAATAACTGATAAGAATACAAATAATCTTGATCGAAATTTAACTTTAAACCAAGTTCTTAATACAAATATCAAAGAGAAATTACAGTGCGACCATCTTAACGGAAAAGAACAATTGGAGTTAAGAAAATTAATCGACGAATATAAGGATATATTATACGATGAAAACATAGCACTAACTTTTACGTCAAACATCCAACATGCTATCAAACTGACCGACAAAACTCCAATTATAAATAAACCTTATCGAAAGTCACCCAGACAGCATGAAGAAATAGAAAACCAAATAAGAAAATTATTGGATCAAAACATTATCAAGCATAGCGAAAGTCCTTATGCGGTGCCTGTTTGTTTAGTTCCCAAGAAACTAGATGACAGTGGTGTTCGAATGGTAATAGATTATCGTAAACTGAACGAAAAGACTATTACGGATAAATTCCCCATTCCTAATATCTCAGACATACTAGACAAAATTGGCCGAGCCGAATACTTTAGTACACTTGATTTAGCTAGTGGCTATCACCAGATCGAAATTAAAGTGGAAGATCAATACAAAACAGCATTCTGCACCGAGAACTGGCATTATGAATTCCAACGAATGCCGTTTGGTTTAAAAAACTCCCCAAGCACCTTTCAACGTTGCATGAATCATCTCCTAATAGACCTTTTAAAAGACACTTGTCTTGTCTATTTGGATGACATTATCATCTATTCGTCATCTGTGCAAGAACACTTCCAAAAATTAAAAAGGGTATTCAAAAGATTACGGAAAGCTAATTTAAAAATTTCTTTAGACAAATGCAAATTTCTAAAAAATGAAATTAAGTATCTATGTCATTTGGTAATAAATAAAGGAATTCAACCAGACCCGGATAAAATATTAGCAATTCAGAAAATCAAAATTCCGGAAACGCAAAAACAGATAAAATCATTTTTAGGACTTATCGGTTACTACCGAAAATTCATTCCAAATTTTGCCAATTTAACCAAGCCATTAACGTCAAAGCTAAAAAAGAATTTCAAAATTAACATTGAAGATACTAAATATAAATCAGCATTTTTGATATGAAAGAAATTTTAACAAACCCCCCTTTACTACAGCGCCCTAATTTCTCTAAAGAGTTCATCATCACAACTGATGCAAGTGACTATGCTATAGGAGCTGTATTAAGCCAAGGTAATGAAGGCAACGATCTACCAGTTTGCTACTTGTCTCGAACATTAAGCGAAACGGAAATTAAGTATTCCACCATTGAGAAGGAACTCTTGGCTATTATTTTTGCTACAAAAAAATTCCGTCCCTACATATGGGGAACAAAATTTAAACTTATCACCGACCATAAACCATTAATTTGGCTACACAATCTAAAGGAGCCCAATGCCAAACTGGAAAGATGGAAATTAAAGTTGCAAGAATTCGAATATGATATATCCCATAAACCAGGAAAGTATAATGCAAATGCCGATGCCTTATCACGCCTAGAACAAATTGATATGAATGGTATAACAACAAAGGAAATAAAAAGTATTTTGGAAAATTCATCAATAGTAGGCAATGCTTCCGACAGCCAACAAACATTAAATTCAAATAATAATGAAAGAAGCGAATCAATTCCGATTTCAACGGCAGCACTAGATACTCAGAGAAATCAAGTTATTATTAATGAATGGGATAAGGATTTAAAGGTAGAGAAAAATGTAAAGAATGGTAGAAATATATTTACTGTCCATATTAATAATAAAAATATCGCTAATGACATCATTGAATTTTTGAGAACTCATATTTTGGAAAAAAGATACTTTATATACTGTTCCGATCCAACTTATAAATTATTATGTAACATTTTAGTCGAATGATTTAATAACCGATTAAAATTAATCAGATGTACCAGAAGAGTCAAACTGATTAAGGACAAGGAAGATCAAATTCGAATTATTAAGAGAACTCATGAAGAGAGTAACCATCGTGGTATTACGGAAATATATAATGAAATACGTAGGAAATACTTCTGGCCAAACTACCATATTGACATAATAAATTTAGTTAACAAATGTCAACATTGCCAAGAAATTAAATATGATCGCAACCCTTAGAAAATAAATTAGAGTTAACCGAAAAGGTATTAAAACCAATGGACAAAATTCACGTAGATGTTTTTAAAATTAAAAAACGAATATTTTTGACCATCATTGACAGCTTTAGTAAATATCTCCAAGCATTTAAAATGAATAGTACTACAGCAGTAGAAATATGCAATAACTTAATAAAATATTTTGGAATCTTTGGATTACCAAAATTAATTGTGTTTGACAACGATCGCGAATTTGATAATGAAACTATTCAGGAACTCATAAAATTACATAACATTGACGTCCATTTCATAACGCCAAACCACCCTCAATCTAATGGAGAGATAGAAAGAGCCCACTCAACATTAATCGAACACATAAAATTTATTAAGGATAAACCAAATTTCATGGAGTTAGCCATTATGTTTTATAACAACTCAATAAAAAATGTAACCAAAGTTAAACCCGTCGAAGCATATTTTGGACGCTACAATGATATAGCATTAAAAGAAAATGAAAATAATAACTTCTCAGAACTTATCCAAAACTATAAAACCCAAATTAAAAGTATGAATAAACAACTAGCAAATTTACAACAAGAAAACAAACAAAAGGTAGTCTCGGAAAGAAATAAGGAAAAAATTAACAAACCATTGGAAGTAGGTAACATGATATTTATAAAATTAAATAACAACAAAAACAAAGTTAATATTAGACATAAGGGCCCTTTCGAAGTAATTGAACTCCTTGAACACAGCAAGGTAAAAGTAAAAAATAAAAAGGGCAAAGAATTTATTTACCACACTAATTCGATTAAATCTGTGATTACAGATGTTCCATCTTCGTAATTCAAGGGTCATGTGAACTACTGAAGATAGAAAACAAGTTACCCCTATTAGCGATAAGAAAAAGTACTCTTTACAATAGCCGTAAGTCAATTACTTTAGCCATTAAACTTGATTATCAAGTTATGATTGATTCATGAAAGAAGTATGAGGATCATGATAAGGATGTTTTACTATCAACCAATTTCACTAAAGAAATGTGGGATGCTATTTACATCAAAGAACAAAAGATTTCGCAAATATTTATTATGCTTTTACGCTTTTTACGGCTATTTTACATCGCCACAGTAAGTCTACGACTTGTTTAAAGTGGTTTGATGGGACCAACAGCTTAATACGTGACTTCCGAACCACGCTGGTGGATAAAGAGCAAGTTATCATTTCAGCCATATTTCGGGGATCGAACCCGGGACTGCTCGCATGATATGCAAGTGCTCTACCATTGAGCTATCACAACATTAACAGTAATATTTGAACAGAAACGACATAAAAGAGGATTATTTAACATCATTAGCAACATAGCGAAATCAATAACAGGCAATTTAGATAATACAGATGCAGAAACCTTTGAAGCTGCAATTCAAGAACTCTATGCTAACCAACGATTAATAAGAGAAACATCGGTAGAAATATTTAAGGTCGTTAATGAAAGCATCAATTCTTTGTCAAACCAAATAAATAAACAAAACGAAATATTACAAACCTTTATAAATTCAAATAGAAAACAAATTGAGGACGGACAACAATTACAACTACATTTGTTATTCGTTAATTCTGTTTACAAAGATTTACAACAACTACTACTAGGTCTTACTCTAGCAGGCCAGAACAAATTATATCCACCACTAGTTGAACCTATGAAGTTAATCCAAATTTTAAAGAACATAAAGGATCCCTCCAACTTCTTACCATTTGAAGTCAACCTTGACAATCTATTAACTTTAAAGTAAGAAAACACCTACATATTATTTAAGTTAACTTTACCTCTAATTACTGAATTTAAATATTAATTACTAACCTATACAACATCCCAATTGGAACATTGAATCCAACGGAATATATATTTCTCCAAATAAGACATGACGTTGTTGCCATAAATGACAACAAGTATCTTATACCAAAAGATTGCAAGGTATATCGTAATATTTACATTTGAAAATATCTATTAGAAAATTATATATCAACCGAATCTCCGTGTGAGATAAAAATTCTCCATAATTACAAAAATTTAACTAATTGCGTTTTCGAAAAACATGAAACATTCATTACTAATTTTTTTAATATCAAGAATATTCAATTCTTTTACTTCCCTAAGAAAACCAAAGTTATTGAAAACTGTCAAAACTTGATCAAACATCATTACTTAACTTTCTTTTTTTTTTTTTAATTGAGGAGGAAAATGCTTTACGCACTTTGCGTGGGGCTCCCGGTTACCCGTATACCCACTAAAAACCCTAACCTCTAAGCCCTCCAAGCCTTGCGGGATTACCGTTGTGGTATTACTTCACAAAGTCTGGACACCTTCTATTTATCCTACTATCCTTGGCTTCCTGCTCTTGCTTCCTCCTCTTCCTCTTTTGTTGCCATTATTCGCCGTATGCCTTCATCAATGGCCCTCCAGTTGTATGCACTTTCAAGTATGAGTGTGGTCAGGTTGTTTACGGTTATCTCTTTACCGACTCTTAGCTGCATCTCTTCTCTGGTGCTTTTCCAGCGAGGGCACTTCACCAGTGTGTGCTCCGGGGTATCTTTCTCTCCACAATAGGGGCATTCGTCCTGTTCTGCTAGGCACATTCTTTTTAGATATGACCCAAAACATCCATGGCCTGTTAGGATCTGTGTGAGGTGGTAGTTCAGGTTACCATGTTTTCTGTTTACCCACGGTGTCACCAAGGGTATGAGGGTCTGTGTCCATCTGGCGACGTCATTGCACTGCCATTCTGCTTCCCATTTTTTCATTGTCTCCACTTTCTTGTCTTTCCTGTGCCCCTTTGGTTGTCTCCCTTTACCTTCGGCCCGCTCTTTGACAAGAAGGTGTATGAGGAATGTGAGCGTTATTGCTTGTATGGCCTTGGACGAAACTGTTCTGTAGGCACTGGCTATTCTAATTGCCATTTTTCTTCTGGCCCGCTCTAGTATTATTCTGTATTTTTTTTTCTCGCAGCTTTCTATCCAGATGGGTACGGCGTACAACAGTATTGAGTCCACCGTTGCACCCATAATTTAACATTTCTCCGCCCTTGGACCTCCTACATTCGGCATACGTGCCAGGGCCGTTACAAGTTTCTCTGCTTTTTGCTTTACCTATGTTATATGAGGGCTCATATTCCAGTTTTTACCTATCCTCATCCCTAGGTATTTGATACTGCCTTAGGATGTGATTGTTGTATCCCCTAGATTGATTTTAACTGGGATGTCCTTCCTTCTACCCACCAGGACAACAGCTTCCGTTTTATGGGTTGCCAGTTCTAGACCCATTTTTTTTTATCCACCTTCTTATCTTGTAGGACGCCCACTCTGCCTCCTCTTCTATTTCCCTTATACTGTTACCCCTGACAACCATAGTTAGATCATCAGCATATGCTATTGTGGTAATCCCCTGTGTCATCTGCTCTCTCAGCAGACCATCATAATATATATTCCACAAGGTGGGACCCAGGACAGACCCCTGAGGCACCCCGCAAGTCATTTTCAGAGTTGCTCCGGAGCTGCATTCTATGATTCTATCCTGTAGATAGTGGCATAGGATTTTTCTGAGGTATGTTTTTTTTTTCCTTCTCTCTAATTCTTCCATTAGTCCCCTCCAGGGCACCGAGTTGAAAGCATTCTTTATATCAAAGGTGATCAACACCGCCAGTTTGTGTGTAGGATGTTCAGCTACCTGCCTCACTGCTTCCCTAACATGTCTAAGTGCATCCAGTGTGGAGTGGCCACCTCTGAACCCGTGTTGATTTTCACTCAGGCCTCCATTCCTGTCTAGTTCCTCTGTAAGTCTCGTGTTGAGAACGTGCTCATACAGCTTTCCCAGTGGGTTCAGCAGACATATAGGTCGGTATGCCTTGTCTTTTTTTTTTGGTAGGTTTCTCGATTAGTACTAATTTTGCCCTTTTCCAGTCCTTGGCAAAGATGCCTTGCTTTATGAGTTTGTCAAGGACCTTCGCGCAGAGTTGAGGTCTTTTTGTTGCTATCGCTCTGATCACGTCCGGCGGTATCATGTCTGTCCCGTGAGCCTTTTTTCTTTTAATTTTGCCACCTGCCTTAAGTATTTCTTCTTCTGTACATTCCGGTATCATATCCATATCTGTTCTTATCTCTAACCACGTTGTTCTGCCTAGGTTCGAAAAGAGTTTCTTGGCTTCAGCAGGGGGTCGATTCTGATCTATGTGAGTTTTGTCACCGATGATAAAACTCACATGTTTCCATGGATACTTATTTCTGACATTTGTGGTGACAAAACTCATCGATGGTTTTTACATGGCAACCTAGTAATTTTGTTAAATCTGTCAAAGTTGCTATATTCATGTGAATTATTTTAAATATCGTTTCAAACATTCAATTGTGACACAATCTAAAGATTTATAAAAAAGTTGTATTATTTGCTATGTACAAATTGTTCTATATTCAATAATAATTAATAATACTTTATTAATATAAAGATCATGCAATGATATAAGACAAGTCAATTCACATAATATAATATTACATTAATAAACATAATTTTTTTTAAATAAAATCATTATCATTAAAGTATTCTTTTTGTAATAGGTTCTGTTTAATAATAACTCTTTTAACGTATGTTTATGCCTTGTGTTATATGCTTTTCTGTTGTGTCTGTGTTTTAAAAATTGACAAATTGTTTTTAACATATAACGGTGTTTGAAAAATATATACACAATACCCAGTCATTATTTTTTTGCTCTGAAGGTCTGCAATGTTTGTCTCAATCTTAAAAACTATTTGTTTTTGCAATTTAATTTTTTTTCAACCTTACTAGAATTACCCCAAGCAACTATACAGTACGATATGTAAGACTCAAAGTGCGCATAGTAGAATAACTTAAGAATATTAAAGTCCACAATATTTTTTAGCTTTGTAGCAACATAACACAGATACCCTAGTTTTTTTAATAAATAGTCGATGTGCTTCTTCCAGCTTTGAACTATTTGCGTTAAATTTAATGGCACCTTAAGTCAATTTACCTTCCCTAAATCTATATTACATATTATTAAAAAGATTACACTGATCAAAAAAATTGTTATTTTGAAAGCCACAATACTCTCTAACACTTTGGCAAAAGTGCTCAAAATTGATATAGAGCGTTAATACTCGCTGTTAGTTTCATCTCCCTTTTTAAACACAGGAACTATCTTTGCTAATTTCTCTCCAAACTCCATCTGACCCTGCAAAGTTTGTATTTTTAAGTTGCTGTACTCCATCACGTACATCTTGTGTCACTGGATAAAAGAAAATTTACTTAGTACTGAGATCAATATTACTTCCGTGGGTAGGTTTGCTATTTACTGCTATAGTCTCAGTTATAGTGTTTAAGTAGTTATTGAAATGGATGGCATTATTTTCTGAATTTGTTTTAGTTTTGTTGTTAATACTTAAACTAACAACACTGTTGGGTTTGTTGGACGCAACAACGTCATTTATGATAGTCCAGGCGGTTTATTCATATATTAGATTCTTTTAATTTTTGATTTAAATGCATTTTTTTCTAAAATTAAGACTTATTTATAGATGGATTTACAACGATTATAAAACAGTTTGTCTTCTTTGAAGCCAGATTTCCGTAATATGTGTAAATCTTTAAGTCTATTTGCGGATATTGTTATTTCCATTGTGATCTATTGTTTATATTGGTAAATTCTTTAAAGGAAACGCTGTTTCTAACAAAAAATGAATGTGTTCAGAAAATAATTGACATTTTTATTTAAGGTCGTTAATGATTGTTGCAGTACTGCAGTCGTGAGAACTAAGATAATTTATAAATTTTGTAGTATTGCTGGCACTATTAAAATTTCTGTGATAACTAACCGGTGTTTTAATTTGTTTTATAAGATTGAATTCTATTATGTTTATATTTATTATGATCCTATAATAATCCGTTTTCTAAGACATTTCCTATAATATTTCCTGCACTTTACTAAGGCAAATGTTATCTAGACAATTTTAAAGCCGTGTTGGTTTGTCTATCTTTGGCTCTATGTCATACGATAACAGCAAATCTATTAGTTTCGTTTTCATCTTTGATGTAAATATATTATTATTTAATAATAAACTACCAATCAGTATATCATTATACGTTACATTTGCTTATCTCAATAAGTAACATAATGAATTAATTAAATTGCTTTAATCTTAAGATTTTATTTAAATATTAGTAAATTTTGATTATGTATGTTCCAATTAAGTGTAACAAAAGTATGTATATATTTGTTTTATAATTGTACTTTAGTTGATAATGTTATTGTTTGCATATGAAAAATAAAATTTATAAAGTTTTATTTTACAAATATATCATATATCAATCTGCCTAAATCCAAACATATGTAATCAAAATGTGCTCGACTAAAGTCTTATTAAATTTGCTTGAGCAGTTTAGTTAATGCTTATCATAATTTCATCAACATAAAATAATATTATATATTTATTAAGTGAATAATGAACAAGCAGACGACCGCTGCACACTAGACGCACGCATCACAATATGTTCCGCAAATGCATCGAAGTACATTACTATAATAATGCGGTATGTGTCGTCAATATGCGAGCCAACTAATTTATGTATATTGTTCACACAATTTTAAATAAATGGTTATTGAAAGAATTAAGTATATCACAATATTTATTAGAATTTTATTCAATTTTATTAATGACAGATAAACTCACACGAACTGTCATAAAAGTCACCGTATTAATTGTGCCTGTTTAAAGTCACCGGTTTTTATACGCTTTTACTCATTCTGTGACAAAACTCACAAATATTAAAATAGCATGCTCTGGAAGTGACGTAATTTTGATGAGAAAAACCATCGGTGAGAAATGTCACCGGCGGTCAAAGTCAACCTATAATAATTAGGTTATTATTACTTATTATGAATTTAACGTTATAAAAGGTAATTAAATTATTCTATAAGCTTGTTACTGCAAATATTGCTTGCTATTCTTAATAATAATGATGTAATAATTTATAAATTGTTTATAAATCAACTTAAATCATTATTTAAAGAAAACTCACGCGAACTGTCACTTTTAAATTATGCATGTTATAAGTCACCGATTTTTGTCACCAGTGGCAAAACTCATCAAAATTTTGTCACATTTTATTGAAATACGTCATTTTTGTGAGAAAAACCACCGGTGACAAAAGTCATCGGAGATCAGAATCGACCCCCAGTTATCTCCTCCCCTGACAGTGTTATATAGAATTTAACTCTGTATCTCATAATTTTACAAACCTAACAATAAAATCAATAATGCCAATAAATGTAAAGAGTGAACTAGATTTACAAAAATTAAACTTAGACCACCTAACTTATAGCAATCAAAATCTATTTCACTCTAATCTCGTATTGTACTGCCTTGTTTGTATTATCATAACATCAATTATATATATTAACCGAAGGATAATTTGTTCAAAATTAAAAAGACCAATTCAAGGTCAGGGTAATTCAGAAGCCCAAGAGGATATTCCACCGAATTTTATTGACAAATAAAATTTACACATAAAATCCGTTTTGTGGTAGAGGTGTTATATTATGTTATTATATTAATGTTAATTTATAAAATATTAATATAATTAGAATTAAGAAATGGAAACCATTACTGATAATACTGCACCTGCAACCTAAATCATCATAATAAGCCGTAATAAGCGAGCTCGCGTTCAATTCGCAGAAGTGTTATCACTATTGTGTCCAACCAGCAATTACGCTCCTATAAAATACAATGCATGCCCTAATTAAGTTAGTTCTCATTTGTACTCAGCCCATAACCAACATGTATTAATAAATTAATAAAGTGAATTAAAACCTAAGCCGGCGGAGTGAATTAATTGAAATTCTCCAAAATAAATGTGTTTCGCCTCCCCCTCACCGACGACAGCAAAACTTGCACTTCCTTAAAATTACTTAAATCAGAAACACAAATGACAGCAAATTCAAACATAGGAACAGAACATATTTTAAAGTAACAATATTATATAAAAAATACCAGCTTTTACATTATGTACTTAGTTATTTAATAAAATTTAAAATACTAATTGATATGCCACTTTCATTTAAATGTAAATAAATTTAATAGAACTAATATAATAGCAAACATCAATGTTTTTACAATATTTACTAATATTCATATTACTTCTTTAATTATTTTAGAATAACTCAATTAATCAAAATTGATGTTTTTCTTTCTACTTTTATTACAAAGATAGATACAGCTAGATTAAAAAATTAAATTATTTTATTGAAACATGAAATTGTTCAATTAAACAAAAAAAATGAGAATACAAGAAAATTCTAATATTTAAAAAAACAGACAAAAAAAATTATACAATACAAGAAGTAAACAAAATGTTAAGAAATTTGAAATTTTACACGGAAACTCTATAGACTTGACTTTTCTTGATTTTTTTCATATAGAGATATGTAAAATCTAAGGTGTATGTAAACAGACCCAGCATACTGAAGCATTAAAAGATAACAACCCTACATAACCCAAAAAATTAATTTGATAAACCATGCTATGTTACAGAGAGTTTTCAGAATGTTCAAAGATGTCTTCAAGAATAGACGTCTAGAAGAATGCATATTAGTCTCAGAAAATAATATATTTGGAATATTCCATTAGTCAATAGTCTCTCTTAAAAGTTTCAGCTCTACATCTTTAAAATCTCAGTGAATTATTATTGAAATTTCTAGCAAGCCTACAAGTAAATATTGTTTAGATGGCAATAGAAATATCTATAAAAAATGCTAAAATCTGCAACATTACGTCAATGTTATATCTAGGTCATTGGTAAATTTTGGGTCGGTAATGATTCAAACAGCTTGTTTTTCAATAAAATTTAGAAGATATATGTAGTTTTATATATTTGTAGCAAAACTTTTATATAAGGTCTGTTCCAACATACGATTTGGACAGTTTGCAAACCGTTCAAACTATGCACACAAACAAATTACGGTGTATAAAAGATTGCGTAAAGATGACAAATATTTGTTTGTGTGCACAGTTTGAACGGTTTGCAAAATGTTCAAATCGTATGTTGGAACAGACCTATTGATATGCGCATTGGCTCAAATATGTGTAGCAATTATTTTAACAATAATATAGCACACTCATTTTATTCCAAGTCAGATTAATTGTTTTTGTTTATGTGAAGTGTTATGCTTATTTTTTTAAATGCCCCACAATTGGCCAGAGAACATCAGATAGAGTGCCTTTGCCACTAATACTAAAAAACTAAAGAATGGAACTAAACCTTATTTACTGATGAATCAAGATTTTGGCTCGAGTCCCTAGATGTCTGTCATAGAATAGGAGAAGACCTAGACAAAGGTTTACACAGTGCAATATAAGTACTTTAACAAAGTTCCAATCCACATAATTCATGATGTAGATTTGAACCTGCAAGAAGTCTAAATCAAAATTTGATCAAAAATGTTTGGACAATTAATTGAAGGAATGCCAAGCATAATAGAAGCTGTGATTTGAATTCAAAGAAGCAGTACATTTTGCTGTTAATTATTAATTCAATATTCTATTCATTATTAAGAATTTTGCATTATTTTTATTATTATTATATAAACAGAACAGTACCATTTGTTTAATTACATTAAAATGATTCAAAATATTAAATGGTTATCAGAATTTAACTTGTCCAAGTTCCCCAAACTAAAAATTATCGATGAACGAAATTTGATGCCGTAGAGTGTAATAATGTTCATTCTAGAATAATGATAGATGAATATAATTTATATTTTCATATGATGTAGCTGACATGAGTAAGAGCTAGAGCTTATTTGATCATAAATAAAATTATTATTGTTACTTTGATCATATTAGTATTATTTTAGACTGACAAAAGTTATATAAACCATAATTAATAGCCGTATTCTGAACATTTTTTACAGCGATGTTAATTAACATTTTGATCGTTGCTAGGCAATATTCAAAAAACTCGATACCTGATTGGTTAAAAATCAATTTTTACAGCGATGTTAGCTAACATCGATGTTAAAATATGTTCAGAATAGACCAGTTACTTAAAATAATATTTATTTTTAAATTGAGTCATCATTAATTTAAAAAACCTGCCGGTGATAGATTTTTTTAATTAATGATGACGTCATTAATTGCGAACATAGATATGCGATGTATGCCAGAATAACCCCCTGAATAGGGGTCCAAGAGCTGTGACAAAAAAGTGCAAGATTTTTGGAAAGTCTGATATTTTTCACATGAAAACTATGTCTGACTGTTTCATCATTTGCATTGAGTTAATTCTTGTAACATGTACGCAACTGTGCTGACGCCGTGCGTTCGATTATTAAACTATCTGACTGCTTGATTAAGGTTTTGTAATACATCGACTATCTGCCGATGAATTTTCAGCTTTTCCAAAACAATTTTTGATTACTAATTAAAATTACACCTTTCTTGGCGTGCCAGCGCCAGGTGTCCCAACATCTGACTTGCTGACTCTACAGAAGCGTTCTATGGCCAAAATACAGTCCGATCTGAAAATATCAGATTTTCCAAAACTCTTGCACTTTTTTGTCACCAGCTCCTGGACTATTATCAAATTGTTGATCAGATACAAACAAGATGACCGTGATTTGTTTGCCTCCTAACATAATAAAAAATATACAACAATTTCAACTCTTTCCAACTAGAGATTTATCTGCATTAATACCATACATATACATTATAATAATACTAATATAAATAACCTATTACTTACATTTGCTGTCAATTCCTCGTACACCAATACCATTTTTAAATGTAAATGATATAGTAACATGTAAATATTCCTTAGATATGTTTTCAATATCCCAAACAAATACTGCACATGGAAGAGATGAATCCTAAAAAACATCTGTATCAATTACAACAAAAAAAAACGAATTGATTATTTATTAATATTATTAATTTAACCGCTGATTACTTGGTAATATGTACAAGAAATATAATTGATTTTCAATTATTGATTTTAAAAATAATAAGTTTTTATTATGAAATGTTATTTCTACAAGTTTAGACATAAGAATGTGTGCTAATTATGTTTACATATGTTTTTATATTAAAATAAGTGCTTATCAGCATTCCTAGAATTATAAGAAAGAATAACATGTTTATTACATAAAATATGCAATTGGCAAAATGATGCATAACAAGATCTTCATATTACTTACATAATTTAATATAAAAATACTCATTATATACTTTGTTATAATATAAAGCATGCTAAAAGATTAACATAAACGCATATGGATAGCTGAATAAACGCAGATTCCAAAAATGCTAAGCAAGTGCCTAATTAATTATTAATAGAGATTATATAAACATTTTTTTTTGTAATTTTAATTTATGTGTTAACAAAAACACACAAAATTACAAAAAAAAACTATTCGATAAGATACAAAACAGTTAACAGCATTACCCTTTATATTTGAACAGACATGTGTAGTATATCATTGGAAAGCTGACAATGAAAGTATATATCAATTTTTGCATAAGCTAGTGGTTGAAATTAATTAATTAATTATCAACAAAATAAATTTGATAGAACATAACACTGACATTGTTACCAGATTTGATCAAAAATGATGTAAATTTTTATAAAACATTTCTATTTGTTTCACTTTTATCCTTTTCGATTTTGATCAATTATTTCTAATTATATTACTCATATCATTGACAATTTTGATCATACATTTGTATTTATCGTATTACTGTCTTGATGTCAATTTATATATTTCTATCCGGATCGACACAAATGAAGTGAAATTATTAGTTTTGATTTGATGAATTTTATAACAAAGTTATGAGTATTTTTATATAATAACATTAATAAAAAAAACTGTTGGATATTTCATGAATTTAATTTTTTATCAAATATATCAAAATAGCAAAATGTATGAAAAGGCCAAGCTAAAAAACTTGAAAAATGCACCAGTAATGTAGCAAACAACAAAAACAAAATAAAACTGTCCTTTAGCAGGCTAGCTACGTCTAAAAGAAAGATACCCACCATTGAGTAGTATACTGCAGAGCTCATAGAGGTAGTAAAAAGTCGGGCAAAAGCTTGTGTGGAAGAAAGTAATGCAACCTGCTGTTAGATAGATAGTGCTTTATTCATAACATAGTGTAGACATTAGCAGTACATAAAACATATTTACAAACAGTAATATAAAATATATAAATTATACATTAAAAGTGTAGCATACTACTACAATGACATATATTCTTCAAGTGAATAGAATACTTTAGCCTGGAAAAAACCTTTTGCATTTGTTTTAAATTCTTTGAAATTTTGTGAATTTTTTATTGTTGTTGGAAAATGATTTTGGTATAACAGGTCTTAAAATTAAATTATTTCTTGTGCTATGAGCATGAACATCACTACCTTTGTGATACATTTCGATATTCTTGTAGTAAAATAAAACACTTTCGTATAAAAACAAATTATTACAGTAAAAATTTCGGTTTCTAAAAAAATATTTCTACATGAATCTCGATTTTTTAAGTTGTTTATAATGCAAATTGTTCTTTTTTGCAATAACAGAATTTCACTAAGGTAAATAGAATTTTCCCAAAATATTATGTTGTATCTTATAATTGATTCAAAGTATGCATGATACACCATAATCAATGTTTTCCGATTAACTGAATATCTTAGTTGTCTAAGCATAAATATTGCAGAGTTTAATTTTGATTTTATATAATTGAAATGATATGACCAATTTAGAGCATGTAGCTGATAGGCAAAAATAAAAAGACGTCCAGTAAAAAAAAGAGAAGAAGCTCTCCTAGTAGACAGAATTGGTAAGAAACTAATCAAAATTCGTCAAAAAAAAGTTCTCTGACTTGCCGCAGAGGTTTGCATTTGGTATTTGAAGTCAGAAGATCCAGATCGCTTTAAACTAATAGATTCAAACAACAACCATATTCTAGACTGACAAAGTACGACATTAGGGGCTTTGGTTATAATAGCATATTTCTTAAACTAAATCTTCCCGATAAGACTATTTTTGTAAAAAGCAATATACCGTTCTCCAAATAAAGCAACTCCAAACTTTTTTGATGACCTTTCTGCAAGTTTTGACAAAACTACTTCAAAATAATTATAAAAAAGTTGAAATTATTTTGTTACGAGATTTAAATGTACATAATACTGAATGATTAAGACACTAAGGTTTACCACTGAAAGAGATACAGAGTACCTAATGAGGGCTAAGTACAGTGAAAATAGTTTCACCTTCACACTCAAAATCCAGATGCAGATACCCATTGCGTGTATTTTGAAAAACCATATGTTGCCACAGTTTAAAGTGACCAGATTTTAAAATACTCAAAGGGATGGACAAATGGGGAGGGGGGGGGGGGGAGATATAAAATTAAAATTTGATGCACATAGAAAAAAAGTTGTAAAATTATTTTTAATGACATAAAAAAAAAGAATGAATTGACAAAAACAAAACACAAATGCTTTAAACATTTGCATAGAATTAATAGAGAGAATATCCTCTCTCTAACAGCATAAGTGCCTGGCAAACTGAGACAATACTCCACAATAACAGCAAATTCTTGTATAGAATATTTTGCTGGTTAAAATAAAATTAGTAAATAAAAGTAACATTGGCGCTCACGCTAGCTGGATTTTAAAATTTTGCGCAAAAAATTATGTCGGGGGACGCTAACGCTGATAGGGGGACAGTTGGGGGGACATTTATATGGAGGGGACGGCCGTCTTCAAAGGGGGACTGTCCCCCTCAAAGGGGGACGAATGGTCACTTTACCACAGTACATCTCACAAAAATAATTCAGAAAGTCATCAAAAAATTTGTTCCATTCTATGGAGTACGTTCCTAGTACTAGGGCGACGGCGAGAGTGACTCAAATGATCACTCTTGTCATTCCAAAAGTAGTGGTGAGAGGAAACATTTCACCTGTGCATTTCACTGTCGTCGCCGTTCATAAACGTCGTTACACACACCCTTGTTACTGTCCTCTATGAGCGGAGTAAATATATGTAAATTATGAATTGCTAAATATTGGATTTATTTTTTATTATCCCTTATGCAAATGATGTATTAGCAATGATGAAATAAATAATTATTTTACTATATTTGTCAATGGAACTGCAACAATTTTTTCATATTAAATAATAAATGTTATAATGGATTACTAATATTATTATCTTTATTTTAAAACATTCAGTTCTTATTTATATTGTTGTTTATATCCTTTTACGTTTGATTTTTAACAGCTTACTCTATACCCTCGCCCAAACTCGCTCATAAAGTGTATTCCCTCATTGATCATCAAGGTGTCACTCTACCCTCACTCCGTGTTTGGGAACGTAGCCCTGTTCTTAAACCAAAACAAAAGTACTTGTACTCAATTCAGACAAAACAAGTAGTTAATAAGTAGCGAAAAGCATTTAACAAACTCATCAATAATCGTTCCAATTAAACTAATCAAACATTGTGATAACCTAATACAATCTAAAAAGATAAGATTGACACAAACAATGTCAATCAAATTTCTCAGCTATACATAAACAACAAAAAATGCTATAAAAGAATAAATTCATTCATTGCAAGAAAATTCAAAATCTGCAATACCGCCGAAATAATCAAAACAATTTAGTAAAGAAAAAATCATATATTTTTGTTGTTGTACCTACAATGAAGTAGTAGTAGTAAAATAATAGGTTCATTTTAGGCAATGGATTGTCAAAAAATATCTTCTTAAATACCAGAAAGGCATCAGGTATAGATGAAATTCCACCTATTATTCTTAAAACATTTGCCAATAAACTAGCTCCCATTCTGACTAAAATATTTGCCTTATCATACAAAAAAAAATCCCAAATTGTTGGAAAATTGCAAATGTTCAACCTATGCCAAAAAAGAGACAAGTCAGATTCTTCAAATTGTCAAATTCTTTGAACAAAATAACCTTATCTCAGATACCCACTATAAAATTTGATTAAAACGTTTGACTGACAACAGATTTTCTGACATATGTTAGTTACAAATGGAATTCTTCTTTAGAGAAAATCTTGCAAGACCTACAGAACGGTGTCACAGGAGGCAGTAGAGTTGATTGCGACAACACCTCCCGCGGATATAATAGTGAAAGAACGGATAGAAATAAAAAAAACTAATTAAAGAAGGAACTAGTAAAAATTAAGCAAAGTTAAAAGCAAGAGAGAAGACAATTTAAAGATGGCAGAGACACGGAGCCTTTAGAAAGTTCTTGCAAAAAAATCAAGGAAGTGGAAAGATGCATATTCTGTCAGGAAGAAACACTCAATAATGCAGAACCACTCTAGTACAATGCGATGTGTGGGAGGAAGATAGGAATGAACTAGAAAATATACTGGAAAGCAAAGTGGATAAAACAACAACCATTAACAAATGCCTACAAGATGAAAATATATAGACGGCGCTAAGAAACTTTGCAACAAGAGTACTAAGAAAAAATAAGAAGTTTGACAATAAAAGAATATAGAAAAAACAAACAATGCAAACAAACAAACAAAATAAAAGCCATAGAAAAAAATGGAAAGAGACAAAAGAAGCAAAATAGAAACAAAAAAACAAGAAAAAAACAAAAAGAAAGACAGGACAGTTATGCATACCAAGAAATAGAAGAAAAAAGAAGAACATTTACAGTGACTACGATACCAAACAAAATTGCAGAGATAAAAAAAATAGATTTTTTTTTAAAGAAAGAATAATAACAGATATACCAAAGGCTGGCAAATAACGCAACCTTTGAGATGGTCAGAATATACCTGGCAACAAGAGGACTTAATCTCCGATGATGATACAATGATATCATTAGAGGTCAAACTAACAAATTTAAGACAGCCAAAAAGAATACAACTGCATAAACTATTCATGAAGGAGAAGTAAACAAAAACCTAATGTTATGTCTTATAATATGATAAGGTCATAGAAAATAAGTATGTGTTGAGTTTACAACAGTGCGATTTATTCTAATATTAAAAGGAACAAAATACAATATATATTCAACTAAAACGAAAACCTTCAATACAAATAAGGACGATCACGGATAATATACAAAAACCGAGCACATATCAAATATATTTAAAACTAACATTATTTCTATTACATATATAAAATAAACATAAATCATATTTAATTCTTAATATATAACATAACCTCCCCTTTTCAGAGATTGGAGTTGTCAAACCTCTCAGGTTTTTTAAGTAGACTTCTACGTCTTAAATTAACTGGACTACATGTAGGTTCTGGAACAACTCCAATATTTGAATTGGTCGTTACTACATTTTCTTCGACCTGTTGGTTATTGTTAACTAAATCAATACGGTGTGGGGGCTGAGTACTGGAGGTGGTATTTGCATTATTAATAATTTTATTAATGTGCCTCTTCCAGACTAAACCCTCATTTGTTTCAACTTTATAATGTTTATGACCAAGTTTTTGTATTATTATCGCATCACACCATTTCCTTTTACCGCGAAAATCACGAACTTTCACTAAGTCATTCATTACTAAGTTTAAGTCTCTGTTTCCCCCTGCGCTTACAATTTGTTTATTTTGTTTTTGCTTTACTACCTCATTTGAGTTATTTCTTAACAAATCCAATTTACATCTTAACTGCCGCCCTAACAACAATTTTGCAGGTGACTCATTTGTCACAGTATGTGGAGTATTTCGATATTGAAATAAGAATCTACTCAAAACAGAATTTATTTCAACATCTGTTTTTACATTGGATTTAATTAAAACATGTTTAATTTGTTTAACACAAATTTCGACAGCTGCATTACTGGAAGGATGATATGGAGCAGTTGTCGTATGTTTAATCCCATAGTGTTTACAAAAATTTTGGAAAATTTCACTCGTGAACTGAGTTCCGTAATCAGAAACAATTTCACTTGGCAATCCAAATCTTGCAAAAATTTCAACTAATTTACCTACACTTGCTATGGAATCAGTACTATTCATTTTAAAACATTCTAACCATTTAGAAGTAGAATCTACTACTACTAAATAACTTTTATTGTTTAACGACCCTAAATAATCAATATGGATTCTAGTCCAAACAGTTTGTTGCCAAACCCATGGATTTATTTGTGACTTTGGCGGTGATTCTTTGAAATCATTGCATGGTTTGCAATTCTTGCATAAAGTTTCTATGTCTTTATTTAAGTTAGGCCACCAAATATATCCACAAGCAAATAATTTTGATTTTACCATCCCCATGTGATTTTCATGAATTTCTGATATAAATATAAATTTTGAAATTTAGGTGGAATAATCAAACAATATCCCCACATTAGAATACCTTGTTCTACGCTTAATTCGTTTTTACGAATAAAATAAGGTTTAAGCTCTTCTTTAGGACATTTGTTAGGCCAACCTGTTAAGGTATAATGAATAACTTTACTCAAAATCAAGTCTCTGTTAGATTCCTTCTTTATATCATTATGAAATATTGGTAATTTTTGATGATCAATTAAATTAATATAACTTATTTCTTTTTCTTGAAAATTGGCCCTACAAACATCAACACGGTGATTACCTATCGGCAATCGAGATAAGCAATCAGCAGAATTATTTTGAGATTTAACATAATGAATGTCAAAACTAAAAGATGATAAGAAATGTGCCCAACGTTGCAACCGACTCGTTACCATAATTGGTATGCCTCGTTTAGGGCCAAAAATTGTCACCAAAGGCTTGTGGTCTGTTGCCAACGTAAATTTTTGTCCAAAAAGGTATTGATAAAATTTTGAAACTCCAAACACTATTGACAATGCCTCCTTATCTAGTTGAGAATAGTTTATTTCTGCCTTACTCAAAACTCGTGATGCGTATGCAATAGGTTTTTCAACCCCACTATCACCTATGTGAGCTAGCACTGCCCCTATTCCCACAGATGAAGCATCTACTGTCAACTTAAGTGGAATTTTTGAATCAAAATGAGTTAAAATTTGATTAGACATTAACAATTCTTTACTTGATGTAAATGCTTTTTCACAATCAGTATTCCATTGGAATTGAACGTCTTTCTTCAATAGCTTATATAACGGATGCAATATAGTGGCTCCGTTTTTCATAAATTTATAATAAAAGTTTACCATGCCTAAGAACGATTTTAGTTCTGTTACATTTTTTGGTTGAGGACATTTTTGTATGGATACTACTCTTTCATTAGTCGTATGTAACCCTTCTTTGTCAATTACATGACCTAAGTAATTAATTGCCGGTTGCATAAATTGACATTTATTTAGTTTTAATTTTAATCCACTTTCTGACAATCTTCAAAAAACTAATTCTAACCTATCTAAATGATCGCTATCAGTCTTTAGTATATCAGCTAGTAATTGTTCCATCATCTTATGAAAATAAGCCGGACCATTAGTAATGCCGTATGGAAGCCCGGTGTATCTAAATAGACCCATGTGAGTAGAAATCGTTACATAATCACGCGATTCCTTTGATAATAATACTTGCTGATAAGCTTTGGATAAGTCAATCTTAAAAAATTTTATCCCTCCTGTCAATTTATTGAATAAATATTCAATTCTCGGTAATAAGAATCTTAAAATTTCTAAATTTGGATTAACTGCCAGTTTGTAATCTCCACATATGCTAATTGAACCGTTTGGCTTTAATATTGGCACTATTGGAGTACCCCAATTAGAATATGTTACTGCCTCTAAAACTTTTAATTTAACCAAACGATCTATTTCATTTTCCACTTTTTGCTTTAATGAAAATAATGCAATAGGTCGCGCTTTAAAAAACTTTGGTTCAAAATGTTCTTTCATTTTTAAAGTGATTCTATCTTTGTTAAATGTTCCAAAGCCAATTTCAAAAATTCCGTTATATTTTTTACATAATTTTGCTACATTTGAATTTTCATTTGAAAATGTAAAATTGTTTTCCACCATTTGACTGTTCATTCCAATTTCAAATAATTTTAATGCTTGCCTTCCAATTAATGGTGGGCCGCCATTTTTAATGACGTACATTTCTAACCGTTTAGAAGTTACGTCTGGTGTTCCGCAAAGATCAATTTTAGGTCCTTTGTTGTACATCATATACACCAACAATATTACTTCAAAAATAAATTTCTGCAACTATCACTTTTACGCAGACGATACACAATTGTATAAATCATTTCCAGCTAACATGATGTATATAGCTGAACAACAAATTAATGAAGATATTAAAAACTTAGTTTGTGTTTCAAAACAACATAACCTTAAAATAAATGCTAGTAAAACTATGGCAATTGTTTTTGGTCCAAAAAGAATTCGTGAAGAAGTAGGCAATACGATAAACTTAATGGTAGATGGGAGCCATGTTATACCGTCAAATACAGTTAGAAATCTTGGTATACTAATTGAGAATGCTCTTAGACTAAGGGAGAACACTACACACCTTATAAAAAAAGCGTTTATATAAATCTATATATATATATATATATATGTATATATAACTCTGCATCTGTTTACTGAGAAAACTAAAACTATTTTATGCGAATCTTTGGTATTATCTAATTTTAATTACTGCGACGTAGTATACCATCATTTTATTGACAGTTCAGATTGCAACAAAATTCAAAGAATGCAAAATTCGTGTATGAGATTAATCTTTGGAATTAGGAAAAGAGATCGAATATCACATAAATTTAAAGACCTAAAGTGGCTAAATATGAAAAATCGTCGAACACTTCATTCAACTTGTTTTTTTTTATAAAACGGCAAAAGAAAAATCACCGCAATATTTGCATAATAAAATATCTTTTAGAACAGATGTGCACAATGTAAATGTTAGACGAAAAGGTTTACTTTCCATCCCAGATCATAAAACAGAAATTTTTAAAAGGTCATTTACATATAACGTCTCTAAAACGCTAAATAGTTATCATAATTTTGAATACATCAAATCTGTTAAAAGTTACAAATTTTATATTAAAACAGTACTTCAAGACAAACAACATGATATGTAAAAATAATTTGTGTTTTAATATATACTTTTTTGGTGAACATTTTTACTAAGTTTAGTTTTCGTCTTTGTTTATAAATATGTATTATTTTATTACTTTTTTTTTTACTTTATTACTATTTTTTTTTTTTATATAATTTTGTTTGTTTGTTTTTTTTTTTGTTTGTTAAAGGATTAGGAGGAAGAACAGCGTAGTTGTAGTTTTACAGCTAAACTGATCCTAAAACCTATTGCCCCATTTTTAATGTGTTTTAGGGCCGGTATTATAAAGACAAAATAAATCACCGAATAACAAATCTCAAATTAAATATATTCGACGAATAAACGTATTCCGGTATTATAAAACTAAATTAACTATTCGTAAAATAAGGAATTGCAACGCCGCATTTATATGTTATTTTAATATTGTAGTTATTGATGTGTTGTATTGTACCCTTTGTTATATTACAATAATCCCCTGCAACATTTTGAAAGTCAGTTGCATAACATCGTAGAGCAATCAAAAGTTGATTTTCAACAGAAATTGCTCCAAATTAAAAATAACCTAAGAAACATGACATGTGTCAAGTTATTCATTGAATAAATTTTAATCCCTAGATTTTGGATGATTAATTTATTCCATAGATTTAGTTACCTACTTTTAGGTTTGTTCCAACCGACACCAAACGCGGTTTGGGACCGTCAGGATTGTGCGCAGTTGAACGTTCCAACCGTACACAAACCATGACTCTGACTAGAAGTCGGGCGTTCCAACCTGACCCCAAATCGTCCGCAACCAAGTTGTGGACCGTCAGAAACAGTCAGCGATCAGATCAGAAGCATGTATTAAAAATCCGGAACCGTCCTAGTCATGCGCAGAGAGTAAAAATGTTGCCGCTATTGAAATTATTGAAATTGAAATACCTCCTGCAGCATCTACCAGAATTAATTTAATTAGTAGAATTTAAATTTAATGATAATAACAGTAATTTATTTATCTGAAACTTAATTATAGTTTTAGTGAAAAACAAAGGAATAAAGTTCATTGTAAAATAGTTTTTTAAAGATGAGTAACTGTTTAACTATATATTTATTTGTATAAAAATAGTAATAGAATAATGTGATACACAACGTCAGGTGTGATATGTTAAACAATTTTAGTTTTTAATATTTGTTTACATTACATAACCTCACTTTTTAAAACTGTTTGAATTTAATATAATTGATGGTTGCGACCTCTACTACGTGATAATTCATGTTAATGAAATAATAAAACGATTTATCACAAATTTGTGATAAAAAAACGTAGTAAATTGTTTTATTAATTCATGTTTGAATTTAGTCAAAAACTTGGTTGTGGCGCGTTCCAACCGGCAAGCAATTTGTGTTTAGTTTGGGGTCAGTAGTCGTAGTCAGTACAAAGTCGGCGCTTGCGCAAAAATAATCCATGTATAATGCCCGTCTGACACTATGCATTTTTCTGTATAACTTTATATATAGTCGATTGTACAAATTGACCTTGAGTAGTTTCTATATAATTTTCTATACAGTTAATATTTTCCTGTATCCCAGTAAACACAAGTTTAGATAATATAAGTTTATTACACGTATATATGGTGTAAAAAGCGTATATGGTATATGTGTATTCGTATAATATACATTTCTTGTACACGTAAGATATGTATATCTGTATATTATACGTTAATATTTTTCTTTTTTTCTACCGTTGATTAATATACGTATATTATCCATCAGAATATATCTATAAATAACCTGCATAATATATCTACGTATATTTAACGTTTATTATTTCTGGGTTTAGTTTGCCGATCAATGTTGTCTTGGATATTCGTACGTCCGAGGCTACCCGAGCGCGTGAATATAGTTTGCAAAGTGTATGTTGAGATGCATGATTTATTAATTTTTTTATCAACCATAATGTGCACTTGCTATTAGTTGCAATATCCGATACAGTTTTAAGTTGTTTGTTGTTACACAACAGTGCTGAAGTGTTGTTTAATTGAACTGGAAGCGCAGGTTTAGGAGTACTAATATGAAATACCTAATTTGTGCTAAGTCTGAAAATATGCAATGACATTTTTGGTTCAAATAACTTGTTTTTATAGCCATTACAGTAACATTAATATCAATTCATCGATTTATTTTTATTTTTTTAATTTAAATTTAATATTATTAATTGCTATTGTTATATATAGTATTATAAATACAAATAGCAAACTAATCAAGTTATTTAAAATAAAGATTACCATATGTGTGTCATATGAGGTTGTGGAAATACACACAGTATATTTTTCAGATGTCACCAAAAGACTGGTTGAAAAATCAAAATGAATCTTTAATTTAATTGTAATGTTCTTTAATATCTATGTTAAATATTATAATGTTTTATTTATTTAGATGTAATACTTTGTATTTTATGTTAAAATGATATACATATTTTATATTATTATATATCCGAGAAAGTAGGCAGTACGGCAGAGAGGGCATGTACAAATACCAGCGTTAACAAAAGTTAAGCAACGTCCGCTTCGGTCACGACTTGGATGGGTGACCCAATTCTTCCCAATATGAGTCCGTTATCTCGTATAGGCATCCAAACATACACATGTCTACTTGCCGGATAAAGTTTAACCTATAATACACGTGTATTTCAATTGAAAAAATATACAATTATATTAATTATATTTTAACGCATTTTTTACGTTGATAATACGTGTAAATTACACGTTTAATATACATATAATCTATACGTATATTACACACTAAATATACGAGATATATCCGTTTAGTCGCCGGACATTTTTCCAAATAATATACTTAACAAATAAACAAATATTACACTTAGGTGTAATACCAAAAATTAACGTATCTTAAACGTAACTGTGTTTACTGGGATGATACTATGCAGTTTATTGTAGCAAAAATGAATGAAAGACGGCATTCTATTGGCTGCTTTCTGCGGATCGCGTCAGCTGTTCGAGATTGTTGTTTTTATTTACCTATTTACGTCAACGTCGCTTTTAATCGAGTTGAACCGGTAAGACACCTGCTCCCCGTAAGCAGTCTCACGCTCCTCCTCGGAGCGGCCCCAATGCCAGCAAGGAGAAATCCTTTGCACAGGCGGCGGGACAGGCGCCTAGCGCTCTTCTTTCAGCTAAAGATCAGCTGTTACTTCGCTTATCGCAAGCAAGTAATGAGGACTTCGCCAAGCTATTAAAAGCTTCCAATGTTCTATTAGACGACTAGACGTCTAATAATTTCAGACCCGGCCCGACAGTCTGAAACTCAGACCTAGAAGTGGAACTAGTTCCCACTTATTCTAGGCAACACCTATATGGTTGGCACCATGTGCACTATTGTAAATATCCCGAGTTGCGTACAACCAGTTCGGAAGGCATGTCCAGATGAGGACGAACTTCCAGCAGTCAATCGGGGGGAGTTTAGTCGGTAGGCGCCCGTGAGGGTGAATCCGACACTTTGTGAGTCTTTAGGAAGATTCTCCTCCTAGCACCAAAAAAAAAAAAAAAAAAAAATCGAGTTGACATAACCTTTCAAAATAACCCTTACAAATCTATATTTTGCTTTAATTTTGGTTATTGTTGTGGATGATTCGTAAGTTTCCTCTAATATTTGTTCAAATGCCTCATTCTTAGCATGCTTATTTTTATATTAATTATTAAAATTAAAATTAAAATCAGCTGATTACATGCGCCGCCATTATTGTTTACATATGTGAATTTGTGTTCTGCGCAGAAACTATACAATAAAATGATGTTACCATATATTTCTGTATAAAAAACTATATAGAAAATTGTATTCGTGTATGACACTATACCTTTTTGGATTGTACAGACAACTATATAGAAAGTTATACAGAAAAATGCACAGTGTCAGACGGGCATTAGTCGCAACCAGTTTGCAAACTGCCGAGCGATGTCGGTTGGAACAAACCATGACGTTTATAATATAATATAATATAAAATCAGCCAAGTAAAATAATTTACTTGGTTAGTAAATAAAATCTACAGATTTTAATGGTTTATAATACCGGCCCTTAATGTATTATTATATGTATTTTTAAATCTGGCAATAAATAGTTTATTATTATTATATTATTAATGTATACTTCTTACTATTATAAATTACATTTAATATTAATTTGCCAATTGGTTGAAAATTAATTCCTACATAGTCTTTAAATACCAAATCATTGTCTAAGAGTGGAAATTTCCCAAAATGTTTGCGATAAACACGATCAGATATGAACGCATGTGCGGCACCGGTATCAATTTGAAAATTCATCGGTATATTTTCAACCGTTAATTTAATATAAAATGGATCTATAGTATTTAAATCATAAATTGTAAAAATATCAGTTTTGTGTAAGTTATCATGATTAACCTCTTGATGCGACAAAAACTTATGCGATTTGCTTTTGTTTATTTTTACAAATATTTGACAAGTGACCTTGTTGGCCGCAGTTGTTACAATTATAATTTTTATATTTACATTCAAATGTCGAATGATTCGCTCTACCACATACTTTGCACTTACATTTTGCTTCAGTGGACGTCTTATGCGATATTGCGCGCTGATTGTTCGGATTATAATTTTTTTTATATTTTGAAAATTGATGAATTTCCGATTTAACTTGAATGCGCCGCTCTATTCCTGCCGCCTCTCTATTTTGTGCCAATTGAACCACGGTTTCCAGCGTTGAAGCAGGTGTCGAAGCAGGATCGACTTCCAGAAGGCGATCCAATATGGGACCGCTTCCCATTCCCACGACGAACATGTCCCGCATGATGGTGCTGATTTCGTTACGAAATCCACATCCAGCTGACAAACATTTAACTCGCGCTGCCCAGCTCACCACGGATTCATCTTCATTTCTGTGTGCCGTGTAAAATTTAATTCTTGCCGCAAAAAAAGACTGCACAGGACTGCAATATTTTACCAATTTCTCCAATAAGTCTTCATACTTTAATTCTTTTATTTTTTCCGGTACACATAAATTGCGTAACAATATATATATATATATGTGTCTTCGTAAAAAATATTTAATAAAATGGCACGTTTTTTTGTATCATTTCCTTCAAAATTGTTTGCCACAATAAATTGTTGAAGTTTTACCTTGAAAACTGTAATATCATTATTTTCGTGATGATATTCTTTTAATATTCCAATTACACCCCTATTACATACATATATAAAATAAACATAAATCATATTTAATTCTTAATATATAATACCTAAGAAATCTAAGAACACATCTGAGAACAAGCAAAATAATTAGAATACATAGCACACAGATTGGACAAAGTAGAGAATGCAGAGCTGGATGTCAGTGCAGATAAAAAGATACAATAAGAAAATATACTGACATAGGTAAAATTCGTAAAAATTTAGGAAGCAATAACCAGCCCACCTTGAACAAAATCTAGACTGGTTTGACAAGGACATAACAACAGGATTTACACTCCTAGTGTCATAAAACTTTAAGCAGAACTCAAGCAATTTACCTTTTCAAAATCGGTTTTTGCAACGTGTAGAGAATTACATTTCTAGTGTAATAAAATATATGAAAATCCAAAACCTTCAATTGTCTATTAAATTTTGAAATTAAACTGTAATTTTTTTGTCAAAATATTTGCTTAAAATTTAAGTCATACTTCATTGCACCACAAATTTAGTATACTTTTTATTGAGCTATAAGTTGTTATTCTAAAATAACAATTGTTATAGTTCTGCTCATAGTTGTGTGATATGTATGATAAAATGTGAAACATGAAATTCCCGCGTGTATTAAACAGTTTGATACAAGCTCATACAATGGTTGCGTTCAGAACGACTCATCAGTTGCCAGCGCTGACTCATCAATCAATCACTGATTGATGAGTTACTTGGTCAGCAACCAATGTGTAATGAGTAAAATGACAAGCGCTGCCAGCAAACTGTAGTCAGCAAGCGCGTTCAGTACGCTTGATGACTACCGCTGAGTCATCATTTGCTGGCAGCGCTTGTCATTTTACACATCATACATTTAGGTTTGTTTGCTTGCTGACAAATCAACTCAGCAGTTAATCGGCACATACAAGTTTAGATATTATTAAAAAAATCGTTCTGAAAGCAACCATTAATTAAAATAAATCATAATAATTGTCATATTATAAATTTACAGGCGGACGGTGTCTTGATAAAATTGTAAATTAAATAAAAACTAACAGTATTTTATTTGCTAGATCCTTATAAACTAAATTCTAGCCATTTAAAAATCATGATATATCATAATTGTATTATAACAATAAGAACAAAAAAAACAACTTGATGAATATGATTACAAAGTAAAAAACAAAATTAAAACGGCAGAGAGTAAAAAGTGGCTAGAGTGGGTGATAGAAAAAGAATATATATAAAATTCTTAATGGAAGTAAAATAGAAACAACAACGCTATTGTTAAGAAAAATATTATAAACACGGAAGTAGAGTCAAGGGACAAATCAGATCACATGCAACTATGATATACCCTTAATAGTTACTGTAGGTGGTCTAACAAAACAAGCACAAACACAAAATATAGAACAAAAAGAAATAGCAGAATGAAATAAAAAGACTATTGAGACACCTAAAAACAAACTAAATAAGGTTAAGCGAAATAAGATTAACAAACACAATGAGTTAATAGAAGTTCTACAAGAAGTAATAAAAAAAACAAAAAAATCATGTGGAATTAAGAATAAATAAATACATGAAAAATGAAAGTAGAAAATGTTAGAGAAAGTAGAAGGTCTTAAAGAAACATGTAGAAATAGAAAAGAAATGCAGAAAAGTTGATCTAAACAATTGAAATCTATATTTAAAAAAGAAAATATTTGGAAGTACATTATGAAGAATACAATCTGCAAGAAATAACCAGGCCACAGTATTTCACTTAAAGAAGGCACAAATTGTTTTATTTTTTTTGTTAGATCTAATGAAAGCATATAGATTAAAATATCAACCAATAAAAACAAAAAAACTAAAATAATTGATAATAATGCAAAAATTATAACCGAGCTAAAATTAAAGAAAAGCCTTGATTGTAATGAGGTATGGAAATGGGTAAACAGACGAGGCTAAAGATAAATTATACACAATGTTAAATCAGATTTGGTGTAGTAATGACGCAACCTCAGAGTGCTGGAAGATTGGTGCAATTGCCTCAGTATTTAAGAATGGAAACTAAAACAGAGTTGAAAGTTATTGTAGAATAACGCGAACCCAAGGGGTTAACAACTTGTGTAATCTTCTTTATTTCGCGTTTTTACAGCTATTTTACATCGCCCCAGAAGTCTTACGACTTGTTTGAAGAGGGTTGATGGGACCAACGGCTTATTAGGTGACTTCCGAATCACCCCGGTGGATAAAGAGCAAAGGTATTATTTTAGTCATATTCGGGGATCGAAACCGGGACTGTTAGCGTGCTACACTAACGCTCTATAACTGAGCTATCTCAATAATTAGTGTACAAAATAAAAATAATCATAACAGAATCAAATAATCAAGTAATCATAATATAATCAAGTAATAATTTTATAATCACGAAATTATTACATAATCTTGTAATAAATAGTGTAATGAAATATTAAAACACGCGTATTCAAATAATCAAATATTGATTACGAGTATTCAAATAATCAAATATTGATTACAGATGTTCAAATAATCAAATGTTGAGAACGCATATTCACATAATCAAATGTTGAGTACGCATATTCACATAATCAAATATTGATTTTATGGAATCATATATATTCGCATGGTAAATTCAATCGTGTCCAATCTGTATCTAATTGTGCCGCTAGAGATTTATTCCCAGACAATTTTAAAAGTGTTTTTTATACAACCTTTGGCATGTGTGTGCAGTTATTTATTTATTATATTAAAATAAATACCTACTTCAGTCGAATATAATTATTCACTGATACAAATTTTATTATGTATTGTTATTATTTTTGTTGAAAAGATTTTTATGCTTATTTTTATTTATTTTTTAATATAATAAATCACATTTTTATTCTTAGTGGTGGATTTTTTTTAATCTACATAAAACATTAATAAACATCGAGATAGGTATATTTTGTAAATACTTTATTAAAGATTATTATAAAACATAAGTAAAGCTGGGATTTTATGCATTTGCATGGTCTATAGTATTTATATGCTAATTAAATAATTTTGTATCTACACGAATTAGAAGAAAACAACTGTCAAAAACCAATTTTTTTTTTGCATATTTTGCATATTTTTGAGTTACTGAACATATTTCAATAAAAGTTGCATATTAGTGCGTATTTCCATATTTAATGCATATTTGCATATTTGGTGCACATTTGTATAATTTTACCAGTACAAATTGCAATAATTTTATTTTAAATTATTTTTAAGTTTAGATTGCATTTTGTATAAATATATTGATTTTATATGTAAACAACACGTGCAACTGCAATTTTGGTCCTACAACTTAGTTGAGCGTTTTTTCAGCTTTTTCTTATTTAAATAAATTAATAATTTAAAAAACATTTTACTGTACACAGCACATATTTACATATATTATATTAATCATATTTCTGCATATTATTTTATTATGTGTATTTTTTACTAAATTTAGCATATTTAGTGCATATTTTGGCAAAATTGCGTGCATAGTTTAGCAATATGCGCATATTTTAATCTTTTGAGTGTATATAATTCCCAGCTTTATTTATGATTAACTATTTTTGGTTAAAATTGAATCTTTACTAATAGTGTAAAGAAAACAATTTTAAAAGTGTTTGCTTATACATATATTATAACATTATGTTTAAACGCCGCCAATAATTTAGAAAAAGCATTTTATTAGCCTCTTTTTACTTTTATTTTCTATATAATATTAATAACTAATTATTAATAAAAAAACATTATTGAAACAGCAACCCCTGAAAAACACCTTTCCAGAACTGACGATACTGTTATGACTAGTACAGTACAGAACTTTCAAAATTTGTAAAAAACAACGTTTTATACGTTAATAACCTGGTAATAATTTTTACTTACGCTTTTATTTTTGCAAAAAAACTACATTTTATCGCATTGGTCTAAACATATTATAGATTAAAAATGTGTTTTTAATAGAAAATGTATATTTTTAAATATATAGATATAATTTTATCTATTTTTTTATTGTACCTGTAAGACAAATACATAATTTTTGCTAAAATCATATCATGAACTCCTTAATTCTAAATTTCATACAGAAAATCTAAATATCTTTTTGGTCTAACTTGCTTCGTTTTCGAGATAATTGAAAAATACACATTATTAAAAAAACATTTGTAACAATGGTAATAACAAATAGAACAATATTACATATTTTAATAAGTGGACTTATGATGTCTGAGATTGATTGCCAAGAGCTACTTGTAACTCTTCCGTTTCAGATATCCAACAATAATCGCCAAACTAGACAGTCTCAATAATCTATTGGTAGAACGTGTAGAATTGCAAATAGCTTTTCTAACAACATCGATTTGTTTTGCGTTTTTAAATGTACATTTAAGAGCCAGTTAAAATGTGTTAATGAATAATTTTATATTTTGTTTTTATATGTATACATTTTATGTGTTTATTTTGTGTTCTTATGTCCATTGTCTAGTTTTAAATATTACACATTTTTTGTATTATTCATCATTATTTATGTGCAGGATGATGTAGATGTAAATGGTTGTTTTTATATGCCGTTAGTAAAAAATGTTCTCAAAATGACTACCATGAGCGTTGATGCAAGCTTGATTTTTTAGCAAAAAAAACAAACAAAACAGCATTACTCTAACAATTGTGCGTTGTTGCAAGCTTTTGATACTTGTCAAAATTGTTTTATTTGGTTCGGTTAGTAAAATTTGTTAAAAATGCTGTTCAACAACGGAGAATACACATGTCATTTTTTTATAAGCATAATTTCTAGAAAATCAAATTGAAAATTTGTTGGATAAGAATGTCCCTCTTGCCTAACGTAACAGAGTGTGGTACCAGTACGATGGAGCACCTTCCCCCATGTTGGGCGATATGTAGATCGGTGGCTTAACGATAATTTTAAGGATAGATGGATTAGTAGAAGTCCAGTGAACTGACCTGCAAGATCTTCTGATCTAAATCTATTGAACGTTTAGGTGACACATGAAACAATTAGTTGATGGAAAGCCAATAGCAGCTACAATAGAGAATTGCAAATGCTGCATTGCAAATTCAAAACATAACAGGTTTTGAAACAGTTTATCATTCTTTTTTAGTGTGTTGTCAAACTTGCATCAACGGTCATGGCAGTCATTTTGAGAACTTATTAAAATATGTAATATTGTTCTGCTTGTTGATACCATTGTTATAAATAATATATTTTTACTTACATTTTTTTAAATAAAAAGTTTTTTAAAATAATCTGTATTTTTAAATGATCTCGAAAACAAAGCAAGATAGACAAAAAAGATATTTAGATTTTCTGTTTGAAATTAGAAAAACAACCTAAATTTTCATTTTTTGCCTCCAGTTAGGAAACGCCCTGTGTAGTTTTTGACGTGCTTTGTCATAAAGTTTAGAATATGATATGATTTTAGCAAAAATTATGTATTTGTCTTACAGGTACAATAAAAATAAAAATAAATCTATATTTATAAAAATATACATTTTCTATTAAAAACACATTTTTAATCTAAGATATGTTCAAACCAATGCAATAACATGTAGTTTTTTTGCAAAAATAAAAGCGTAAGTAAAAATTATTAGCAGGTTATTAATGTATAAAACTTTGTTTTTTACAAATTTTGATAGAAAAAAGTTACAACGGTTTCAATGTATACAAAAATTAGCATTTTTGACCAAAATACTAATCTTTGAAAAGTGGTATCTCACGATTTACTGGTTCGATCGGAAAAAACCTTGCAAAATTTTAAAGAACAACTCAAAACAAACAAATTAGGCTAAAGTAGACCTAATTTGATTTAAATTTGACTTTGTTACGGCATTTTCAATGTGGAGCTAGTTTTGTAATTTTAGGCTATTTTCACAACAGCCTACGCTAAAGGAAATAAAGAATGGCTACATTAAAAAAAAACAAGTTAAAGTACAAAAAATTACAAAAAGAATCAGACATTGCAGAGCTTTTTTCAATGTTTCTAAGCTGAGAAAAAAAATGTTGAAAATTAGCGAAAAAATGTAATTTTTAGGCGTTTTTCAGAACTTTGAGAGACTCCCAAAAATCAAGATCATGACTTAAAAAGTTAAAAATTTGGGAAATATGTTTTTTTGGTACCTACTATCACATATTTAATTTTGAGACAGTTTAGAGATACTCAGTTTTTAAGTTTGGTCGAAAAGTAATGGAATTACCCATATATATTGATACCTGTTAAGCTATATATATATATATATATATATATAAATGAATAAATAAATACCTTATAGTTGTGAGGAATCACAGGACTAATCTGTCGACATATTAATTTAACTCCATGTTCTGATAAATCATATTCTGTCCAAGCTCTTGGGTATAATCCTGTATAGTTACATCTACCACCATCAATTAGAGATTTCCAACTGGCCAAATATCCAGATTTCTTTCTAAAAATATAGAACACATTACAATTGTACCTCATAAGTTTATTTTAATATTTAAGTAGTAGTTTAGTACAAAAGCCACTTTTGTCCATTTCACACTTTTTAATTAATAAATTTTTTTTAAGAGAATTTTTATTGATAATATTATACATACATACATCAAATTAGAATTAAAATTAAAACTATCTCGTAATAATAAAAGTAAAAACAAAAATGTATTTTAATAATATAAAAATAAGAAAAAGATTGGTTTCATCCCTCTTTCATCAACCTGAGGTTTGCGAGTGTATATTCGCATCTCAGGCTACTGGTATTGAAAGCTTGTTTGAGTTAATTTTTTTTGTTTTATTTATATTTTGTCATGTAGTAACATGTGTTATATTTTTAATTTAAATAGTACGTAAATGAGCATTTTTACATATGTTGGCAGATTATTGTATTGCTTTATAGTTTCTGTTGTTAGGATCAGGCCCACGCCCCACAAGGGGGCAATTTGATTGTTAAGGGGGGCAATTTGAAAATGGACTTGACGCTAGTTTAACCTTTTTGCTCCGGGCCAAAATTGAAAGAAAAAAACAAATTCTTAAATAATTGCGGCCAATAAATATTATAAATTTGTTTGACGAGACCAAAATATCAACTGGGTTTTTGGCGTCGCCAAATTAACAGTCGATGGTAAAGCATTTGTGAGTTATTTAGCCGATATCTTTGAAAAACTAAATATTCAATATATTTAGCAACTTTAAGGAACAAATAAAACTTTTGTCAAAGCAAAAGCAAAGATATATAGTTTTATTACCCTTATTGAGTTATGTCAGAAATATATTAACAACAAAAACTTTGAACACTAAAAATGTGAAGTGGCATGGCTTTGTAAGAAAACAGAAATCAAATACCCAAATTCAACCAAATGTGCAAGAAAACTATTGTTACCATTTCCATCTTCATATTTAGCTGAATGTGGATTTAGTGTAAATGATTTACTGGTAAAAAATAAAAATTGTTTGGATATAACACAATGGAGAGACTTGATACTGAAGCTAACCAAATTGGAACCTAACAAAAAATCTCTGTGCAGCAAGCATCAAGCGCAAGGATCTCACTAAATTAAAATATTAAATTAATATAATAATTTCCTAGTGATTTCTTCTTAAAACCTATCATTTAAGTATCTTAAGTAAACAATTCAATTTTTTAATACTAAAAATGATGAATATGTTACATAGAGGGGCATAAGAATTTTAGAAAGGCTTAGGTGGGGCATGGCACAAAAAAGGTTGGAAAACACTGATCTAGTGTGTATAAAATTTTAATGAATTTATGTTATTGTCTTTGTAATTTGTTTATGTTTGTTTTGCTTATGTTTCCCCAAATATGGTTTAGGTACTTGTTATGTGATGCAAATATTGCACGGTAAACTGACTTTTTTGAGTTGTTTGGTTAGTAGCTTTTTATTTTTCCTATAGCTGCTATTGTTTACAAATTTTTTTTCATTTTTCAGTGAGCAGTTTTTTTTATGTGATCATCCCATTTGCGGTTGTTTTAAATTGTCAGGCCCAGGTAATTTACTTCTTTTATTTGTTTAATATTTTTACCATTTATTTCTATTGTAATAGGGGATGTTTCTTGTTGTTAAAAATCATCTTTTCTGTTTTTGTCTCTTTGATAGTCAGCTGATTGTTGTAATACCATGTCTCTAAGATTTTGATGTCTTCTTTAATAAGCATTTCTAATTCTTTATTTTTTATTTCTGAATATATAATGCACGTATCATCAAAAATTCCTCCTTGTGATTTGCCGTAATCTGCTTGTAATGGTTTAGTTTCTGTAGAGTTTACTTTTGTTCTTTGTGGTCTGTTTTTAAGATATGTGTCAATTAGGTTAAGTTCTTTGTCTTTTATTCCTATTACCTCTAGTTTTTTTATTTTTTTAGTTTTCAAATACTTTTTTCATGTCAATTGCTACCACAGTTTCTTTTTGGTCCACTTTACGCTTTATGGTCTATGAGATCATATGCAGCTGTTGGTGTTCCACAATTTTGTTGAAAGCATACTGTTGTTTGTATATTATATTGTTTTTGTTTATGTGTATGTTTGATTGAAATTGAAAGCCAGTATTATCTTGAAGAGCTACTCCAAAGGTGCCTCCCTATTGCACTGAATTAACCTTCCAGTAATCGCGCTATAATTTGTAAAGTTTGTAGTCGCCATGGTCTCACAGACTGGTTTTTTTTTGTTTTTCAAGTAAAATAAGCAAATAACAATCAAATTTAATCAACACAGAATAGGTTAATAAATAAACTACCAACTGTTAAAATATATACTTTTTAAAATTATTATTTAAGCTCTACATAAAAAATCAAAATTTGTTTAAACCAATTATTTACATTAGTAAAATAAAACAAAAAATTTTGCTAATTGGAACATAATAAATAAACAAACGTATTATGTATTCAATTGTCTGTTGATAACGCACTTTGTTAGCATACTTTGCAAATAGCCGATATAAAAATTTGTATTGACCCGGATTCAGAGACCGTGCGCGACTACTTCAAGGTTAAAGATGTATAAGATAAATAATAATTCACAAAACTCCATCAACTATTGTGTTCTCTTTGAAAGAAATCATATTATATGTTTTAGTAGGTCTACAATGTATAAATATATTTTTTTAGTTAAGTTAAATTTGCAATAATGTCATATAATCTATAAAATGGTTCACTTTCCAGAAAAATTTAAAACAATAATAACATTTTAAATTTATGTGGATATACATTGGAGCATGCTCAAACACTAAAAATGTTACTAAATTGATGAAATAAACATAAAATGCTCAGTAAAACAGTTTATTTAAATATCCAAACAATTAAAAATTCATAGAAAAAATTTATTTAAAAAAAGTATTTCCCAATCAGATCACCACCGTTGATTTTTAAAGAAGTTTGTCAGTTTTTAAGTAAGATTAATATTTAATAAAAACAATTTAAAGGTTGAAATTTAATATAATGAATGTCTAAATTTTAAATAGTGTAAAGTATGTGTTATACATGAATGCCTTTATAGTGAAAGCTCATTGCTGTGGAACTATCAATGAGTGATGCCACATGGTCGTACTGTAACTGAATCAATTTAATAAAGCTTTTCTTAGACATGAATTTCTTATAAAACGTTTGTGAATCACAAATTACAAACTATTGAACTGTTCGAAGGAAGGAATTGCATCTGTAAAAAAAAACCACTTGACAAGCCGTCCATTGTAACTGAAGAGGTTGTTTGCAATATAAATAATGATAAAATATTGGATAAGATTTACTGATGAAGCTTGATTGTTGTCAAACTATATAACTTACACAAAACAACTTTATACTCAATTAAAATTGGTATTTGGTTTGCAATTTTAAGATAAAGAATGCACCTATATTTTTTGATGAAACAATGGAGAACTGTTCCGCATTATAATTTTAGATAAATTTCTTCAACAATTACACAATGATGAATTGCAGACTGATTATTTTCAGCAAGACGGAGCTACTGCTAAAGATCGTATCTAATATTTCATCATTAGTTAAATGTTCGTTTGCTATATGCAACTCGTTCATAATCAAATGGGAATAATTTACTTATTATGTAAGTAGTTCGATAACGTAGCATAATAAACTAGAAAATTACAGAAAAAAAAATTCTTACTCATATGTTGACAGCAGACTTTGGAAAATAGTTGTTTCGGATTTATCTTTAATAGTTATTATGAATTGATTGGCATCAATTGTATTATAATCGTATAAACCAGGTCTTAATTGATATCGACAAAATTCACCTTTGAATCCCCTACCGATTGTACCACATCCAATTCCACCAATTGGAACACCTAAAATACAATGTAATACATAAATAAAATTTAAATTTTGCTTAAGGGTTTATGTTTAAATAACAATTTTGATAAATACTGTTTCATTTATACCGAATTCCATGAAAATGAAGAATAAGTTATTATACAAGTTGCAAATAATGACTTTAGCTTCTAAAAACTATGTAAAACCATCAAAAATTGTAAACCAAAAGACAACAACTTATATATTAGGTACTCTAAATAATTTAACATCTCTATTTATTTTTTTAAATAAAGTAATAATTAATATAGTATGTAAAACAGCATTACCATATATTTGTTTCGCACGTTGTACTTTTACATAATCCATAATTGGACGTCGCCCTTGCCATATTATCTTTATGTAGAATACAATATACCTAAAAATATTAACTATTATAACACTCATCTAATAATTATAATTTCAGTAGATGAGCAATATATATTTAGTATTGCTTTATAATATATCATAACCTCACTGGTAAAGAGATATTACCTAAAAATTAATGGCAGAATTGCTAAAACTTGATGGAATGTTGGAATCCTATCCTGCCTCCAATTTTCAGGATAAACATGATTTAACTTTACTTTCAATCCATATTGTGGCACTTTAATATTTTCTCCATAGTCCACCATATTGCACAAAAACAAGTCTATTAGATAGGTCTATTATCATAATAGAGGATGGATTTATAATCTATATTTTTTATAGCATAATTGATAAGATTAATATTTGTTAGCCATTCTAATAAAAAATGATAAATCAATATGATCTGTGATAACTATTATTCTAAATAAAAATTTATTTTTTTCCATCTGAAAATGGCTACTAATTATACATTTAAGTACAATAAGAAGAAGGTAAATAAAATAGCAATATTTGTAAAAGATAAAACAATTATTATTGGTTTTTTATTACATAAGAAATACAATACAGTTTTTAATTGATTAATTAACCAATAAAATTCATAACTACAAGATGTAGAATAACGTGTGCAAACATAAAATCTGCAAATCCTCTTTCAGGACTAATTGCATAGAATTGTGAACTATTCTCAGGATTTACTTGTAGTCTCAAACAAACTGAAAAATATTGTATAATATAATTAGATGTAATAATTAAAATAATGTAAAATCACCTCCCAACACAAAGCAGCTTACAGTGGATATAAAACCACTAAGGAAAGAATTAAAAGGGAATGTGCCTACTAATAAACAATATATAAACTGCACAATGCCTGTAAGTAAAATGTAAAATAAGTAAGCATCCACTATTTTTAATTTCTTTGAAGTTTTAGAGTTGTATTCATTGTAGAATTTTGTCAAGACTGTTCCAATTTGCGCCATTATTAATTTATATTGTCGATTTATACGATATACTCTTATTAGTATCGAATGAACCAAATACTTATGCGGATTTCATGCTTTTACAGTGCTTTTACTCTTTTACTATTTTATTCTTGATTGATAACAAATTACTGCAAAGCCACACGGCACAACAAACCTGAAGTTGACAAGTTACAATTTGCTTGCATAGACTTATGGCCAACTTCAGTCTGTGCTTTATGCGACAAAGTGAAGCAAGGTTGCCAATAAATAGCAAAACTGCGATAAAAATGTTTTTGAGGTGGGCTAGGATTTGGTCGATCAAAAATTTTAAGGCGTTTTATAAATTTTTTTTGATATTTTTTTTCTAAAAAAAAATTTTTAAAAACTCCGAATCATATTTATATTATTTGCTGCCAACAAAATGTGAATATCACGGTTCATAGATATTCCAGTACCCTAAAGTGAAGTTATCTAGAACGCTGTTTATATCTAAGATTTGTAGAGATATGTTTTTCAGATATCATTAGCTGTTTTTCATTTGACTAAATAGTTGCACTTTGATATATAAAAATATATACTTATATCTTAAAAGTCTGTAAAATGCACAAATGATCATCAATTTTATTGTAGATTGAAATTTTAACTACATTTTTAGGTTTTCTTTATAATTAACACATAAAATGTAAGAAATAGCATTTATAATATAACCCAACAATTTTTTTTAACTGTTGATTATAAAGAATTAACAATATAGTTTAAGATATATTGTCAGTGTAATACGGGCATTAGTGATAATATTGCACAAACAAACACACATATTATTAAGATGTTGGGAATATACCAGTCCTGCAATGGAATCAGATAGTAGCAGTGCAGGTGCAGCTTCCCCAACAACATCAGGATCAGAGGAAGGATCAATGGCAGGATCAGCGGCAGGGTCAGTTTTGGGTACCCCTTCCAGTTCGGAAACACTTATGGCAACAATTGATCTGACAAGCGAAAGAGATTCACAGCAAAGTTATGGGTCAGAATCTGTAACTTCATCAGCTTCGACTGATGAAACTTCTGACGAAGAAGTACCAAAGTCGCCAGAAGTTACGGATGAAGATTCAAAAGTACCGATTGTACATATTGAGAACACGCCAAAGAACCCAGTTAATCCCCAATAAATGGGTGCCGGAACATAATTATGACCAAACAAAACATGCTCCCACTCCTGCGAAACCTGTTTATCCTTAGCAAATGAAGATACCTTCACATCCTCACTAGCATTTTGATCAAGCATAATTTTCAACCCCTGTTCCTCCTTTCCATAAGTCCTCATTGAATTTTCCCACATATCCGTCAATCGATGTTATATAGTTTTAAAAAAATGCTAAATAAAATTTATCAATCTCGGGAAGAGCCACCTGTTTAATACATACTTCCAGAGGTAAAGGTGTTGGATAGGATTACCTCTGAAGTTGACAACAAATGTTGCAATGGTTGCGTTCAGAACGACTCATCAGTTGCCAGCGCTGATTCATCAATCAATCACTGATTGATGAGTTACTTGGTCAGCTACTAATGGCCGCGTTCAGAAGGAGTTATCATGCGTACTGAACGCGTTTGCTGACTATCGCTGAGTCATCGTTTTCTGGCAGCGCTTGCCATTTTACTCATACATTGATTGCTGAGTTTTATTATACATTGAATATTTGGCTACAAAATCAATAAAATATATATGACATGACTATGAGAACTGATATTGATAGCTATGACAATAAATAAAATGTAAAATTTGTAGGTTAAATGGTGATCTGTGTGTTAATTTTATGTGTATGAATTATTAACAAATTGTAATGCTCACAAGAAAATAATCTTGGATGTCAGATCATTCTTTTATATTTTGAGGTTTCCATGGATATACTGGATACCTGACTTGCGTTTATAAAGTGAGGCAAAATATTTTACCACGGCTATTTTGTGAGTGACTTGATAATACCAAATATGTATTAAAAACATCTTACATATTATCATTTTAGTTTTTTAAACATTTAAAACATATTAAAATGTTCCGAACAATAATTGGTTAATTGGATCCAAAGTTAAGACCAATAGTTGTGATAAAAAATTAATATCTTCTAAACGAGTCTACCAACTTGAACCAAATTTTAAATCAACTATACTACACGTATTGCTGACGTTTTACTATCATAGTTAAACTTTGTATAAACAAGGATTTTTGCGGTACAGTAATTTAAAATAAAAAAACTTAAAAATTCTTTTGAAAAATTAAACCCGTATAACTTTTTTACGAAAAACAATACAAAAATCGGCAACAATCGTAAAGCATATCCAAACATAGACCATTTACGTAGAGCATTTAGATTTTTATTTGTAAACTTTATGTGCAGATGACACCTGCATTGGAAATGATTTTTTATATGTTAAATAAACTGAATTAATGTTTCTAGCGTAATTTCCAATTAAAATAAGTTTTAACATTGTATACATTATATGCATTATGTATATGATGATAACGTTGAAGTTTTGTAAAAGTTTCAAAAAAATTGGTTTGTAAATAAATCAGTGGCGTGCAAAAGATCAAAATAAGATTTAAATTTTAGAATAACAATTTTTGTTCTTTTGCACGTTACTGTTTTGTTTGCAAAACAATTATTTTGAAATTTTCATAAAACTTCAACGTTAATACCATATACGTATTGCATACAATGTATACAAAGTTAAAACTTATTTTAGTTGATAATTACACTGGAGGAATCAATTCAGTATGCTGCGCATATAAAACATCACTTCCATTGCAGATGGCACGCGCAGAAAGTCTACAAATAAAAATCTAATTACACCATGTAAATGGTTTATATTTTGTGCTAATTGTGTACTGCAAAAACTACTGCATATACAAAGTTTGACAACGATAATAAAACGTCAGTAATACGTGTAATAATGTTGTCCAAAAATTTGGCTTGAGTTGGTAAATCAATTTAAAAGATATTCTTTGTTTATTTAAAATACATTTTTTGTCTTAACTTCGGATCCAATTAACCAATTTTTATCCGGATCATTTAAATAGTTTCTTGTTACTGTTAGTGACATATAATGTATGTTTTAAATGTATAAATACCCAAAATAATAAAAGTCTTTTTCTGGCGAGAAAAAGTAAGTTTCGGTAAGTTGCAGTTACACCTTACTCGTATTCTAGCGGCCTTACTGATGACGTCACACCTTACTTGAGTATGCTTCAGTAACATGGAAACAAGTTACTGAAGCTTACTGAGATCTAGACTTCCGAATGTGAAAAAAGTAAGGTGCGTTTGCCGATTTATCTTTACGTGTGCGTTAAAATGATTTAATTTAATACAATGGAACATTTATATACATAAAAACTACAAGATTCTTTTCTGTAAACTCATAAAATAGATTAAAAAAATGATATGTTTATAATTATTGGTTATAAAATTGTCATTTGTAATTGTAAACAAAGCAATGGTTACTTTTTATTTTCTAGTGAGTAACTTTTTGTAGATTTTTTGTGACGTTAGCGTATGACGTCGTATGTAACTGAAACATACTTTTAGGTAAGTTCTCCAGAAAACGACTAAAATGTAAGATGTTTTAAATATTTACTTTGATACATAAAATGGCCGCCGTAATATAATTGCCTCACTATAGAAACGCATCAACAATATCAACATAGGGAGTCAGGTATCCAGTTATATGATACATATCCATATATCCATGTATGTTTCACATAATAGTAGTGGGTGAATGCTGCTTGCCGTACGTCGTTGCCAACTTCAGGGTAATCCTACCCTACAAGGCATTAAAAATGAACCTTTGAAATTACGGTATAAACACGAATAGCGGTATACTTGGCAACACTGCACGCATGGGTTTTACCGTAGCCGCTGAATGATGCTGAATCTGTTGAGTGCTGGCTGTAGTGGCTGTATGCTAATTGGTGGCAAATGTACAATAACAAAGATCAGTTAACACTTAACACCCTTTAACAGTTTAACAGGCACCCACAGCACTGTATTGCAGATTTTTAGAGTGTTTAGTACAATTTTCTATTAAGTTTCTAATATGTTCCAATATGTATAACCAAATAGTTTATGAACTAGTCTTAGCACCAGTAGAGGAGTGCATGATTAATTTGTCAGCATCAACAAATTGAAGCTTTGTAATTATATTTATTATAAATTTAATAAAGCTATGCAGAAATATGAAAAATTAGAGAAAATTGGTGAAGGTACCTATGGGACAGTATTTAAAGCTAAGAATAGAGAAACCCATGAAATAGTTGCACTGAAAAGAGTGAGATTAGATGATGATGATGAAGGAGTACCATCATCAGCTTTACGAGAAATTTGTTTGCTAAAAGAACTTAAGCATAAAAATATAGTAAGACTTTATGATGTATTACACAGTGATAAGAAGTTGACTTTGGTTTTTGAACATTGTGATCAAGATTTGAAGAAATACTTTGATAGCTTAAATGGTGATATTGATCCAGAAGTTGTTAAATCTTTTATGTATCAACTGCTTCGAGGATTAGGATTTTGTCATAGTCATAATGTCTTGCATCGTGATTTAAAACCACAGAATTTATTAATTAATAAGAATGGTGAATTAAAATTAGCTGATTTTGGATTAGCTAGAGCATTTGGAATACCTGTTAAATGTTATTCTGCTGAAGTTGTTACGTTATGGTATCGCCCACCTGATGTTTTATTTGGAGCTAAGTTATATACAACATCTATTGATATGTGGTCTGCTGGATGCATTTTTGCAGAGTTAGCAAATGCAGGTAATGTATTACTGTTTGATTTTGAATTTATTTGTGCATTGTGTTGTTATAATGTGTTGGTATTTGGTGTGCACACCAACTAGGGACAGCGCTAGGTGGTAAGCGCCGCTTTCGAGTGTATTGCGCCGCTGCTGACCACCAAGAGTGTAACCTCAAAATTGGTGTAATAGATATAATTTGAAAATGTTAATTTATTATTTAATCAAATTAATTAGTGCTCTCGCTGAAACTGACTCTGATCTTAGTAATTTTATTTTGAACGTACACTTTATTTTATCAATAATACTGTAGTGTGAATGTTCAAAATTGTACTAATGAATTAACAAGGTTTATTTCTGGTCCAGAAAATGTGTGAATTGTTTGTTTGCCATTGGAATATCTAAATAAACATTTTAGATTAAACTTGCTATAGTAATAGTTTTACTTGTATTATGTATCAATTGTATACCACTATTTTATTTTAGAGTCTCTAATTTTTTTTTATGGTATTTTATTAATGTTTATATTTGTACTTAATAATAATAAACTTAGTTATTCAACAGTTATCTTGACTCGTTGATGATTATAGGAAGCTTTTAATTTTTTGATCACATCATATAATAATTGTTTTACCTTATATGTTTAAAAAAATTGAAAGCACTATAGAAAGCATATGTTCACGAATTTTATTTTGATTATTTCTTCTTTTTACAAATTCTGTTAGTTTCATATTGCATACTTTTATTGAAAAAGTTTGTGGAAATAACTTCTTTTTGCATACTTTTTTATTACAGTTAACTTTTTTTTTTTAATTAATTAAACATTATTATGCGTAGTTTGTTAATAGTAGTGTTATCAGCCTAAGCCATAAAAAAGTACATACTGGACTCATTGCTAGTAGATGTTTTTTTTTAATTTTTGACTGACAAATATGGATCATTTCTTCTATTCTAAATGATAGCAATTATTTGTTAAAAGAATTTTAATGTTTTTTAAATTTTTTGGTTAGCAGGTTTTTAATTCCGAATATATTTAAAATCTGATTTGAATGATTCAAAAACCATTTTAAAAGGTATTTTGAGTACTACATAGCCAGGTAGCGTAATTACTAAATGTAATACCTTTCAGCACACGACACGTCCTACATTTCATAAACTAATGCGCTTCAGCACGCGTTCTCAATATTTTAAAGTTGAATAACTTTTTTATGTGTAATGCTAAACAAATTTTAATCATATAACAATCAACACAATACATCATCATAATCATGTATGTGCAATTGAATTTTTATTAATAATATTAATAAACTTTATTATTCTACATGCTTTACATACTCTTTTTGCTTGCCAGTAGTGAAAAAATGAATATTTATTAGTCGCGTATTGATTCTTTATTTTATAAAATCAGTAAAGTTTATTTTATTTACTACTTATGTCATATACACATGTTCTTAAAATTAAATTCTAGTGGACAAAAAATATTTACTCTTGTGAATGGTCTTTGTAGTTAAAATACTAATTATCTTCTATAAATGGTGCATGTGTTCAATTAATGCACTCTATCTTAAAAATACATGTACATACAATGATAAAAAATTAAGAATATGACCAAACATTTCATTAAAATTTGCTGGTCTGTTTAATTGTTATATAGTTTAATCTACTAATATAATTTAGAACCATGATATTTCAAATATTTAATAATTAGGTCTGTTTCAACATACTATTTGGACAAACTGTGCTCACAAACAAATATTTGTCATTTGTTAACAGTCTTTTATACACAGTAATTTGTTTGTGTGCATTGTTTGAACGGTTTGCAAACTATCCAAATTGTAGGTTGGAACAGACTTATTATATTTCTAGCATGCAAACGCATATTGTAAGCAATGATGTCAGAAGTGCTAGTGTTGCCTAGCAACTTAAACAAAACATAATATTATTTGTTTTGTTTGGTTTGAATGTTAGTATGTATGACTTAGTGTGCGGACAGAGATCTTAGTTCTAATCATGGAACAGCGTTCCAAGCTTAGAACACTAAAATTTGTTCTAAGCTTGGACCCTTGCTCACCGTTCTAGCCTCGTATTTATATTGAACTAAAACTTTTTTAGCGGCATGAAAGTAAAATTATTTTATAAGTAAAAAATCTAAGACGCAGCTTCCTCTCTCTCACTGCCTTTTAAGAACGGTCCAAAGACTACCAAAAAAAAAAATTTACTTATAAAATAATTTTACTCTCACGCTGCTTAAACAGTTTTAGTTCAATATAAAACAGATATAATAAATCTCTCCAGATGATGGCAGACGAGATTCTGCCGAAACGCGAAATATAATGAATCGTCAAACGCGAAAAAAACCGAACATAAATAAAAATAATTATATTCGCGAAAATTTAAAGTATAACATTATTATAATAATATACATATAACATACAATATAAGGTATAAACATAAAATTAATTAAGTAATGATCTAATTACGTTTAGATATAATAAGTTTTGTGAGCGCAAATTTAAAATTTCTTACAGATATAGAATTCACATTATTATTAGGTAAAGTGTTAAAATCAATTAATACTTTATGGTACAAAGAAAGGGTACTGTATTTTGTTTTTGTAGTTTTAATATTAAATTTATTGGCTATCCGTGTGTTGTAGTTATGGATTTCATGATTGAATATAAATTTATTTATAATATACTCAGGTAAATTACCCCTTAGGATTTTAAAAACAAATGTCATAGTTAAAACCGATAACCATTGCAGTGTATCTAACATAGAAGCAATAGGCTTGTACCTATTACAGTTCCACGGGAAAATGAGTGAAAGATTTTGGACAACGAAAGGAGTAAGACAGGGCTGTCTATTGAGTCCTACTTTATTTGCAACCTACATAGCAGATGTAGAAAAAAATGAGGTTGGCTTGAGCAGAAGGGGTAGTAGTTGGTAGAGAAAATGTGTGGTTGCTAGCATATACAGACGACATGGTAATACTAGCAAAAGAAGCGAAGGAAATGGAAGAGATGATGAAAAGAAAAATATTTTAGAAAAAAAGTTTAAAAGTTAATGTAGAAAAAACAAAAATTATGGTGTTCAGAAACTGAAAAAAGGTGGAGGACTGGAAATGGAATGGGCAAGGTATTACCGAAGTAAAATCTTTTAACCCGGCGTTGCCTAGGTGGTTTTTTGAGACATGTATGATAAGGTGGGGTTTAATAAACCCCACTCTATTTTTATTTATTTTTTTATATTTATTTAATAAAAAATTCTATATTATTTTTAAATCAAGCTATAGTTATGTACTCATATAAAAAAAATATGTTTGTGAATATTTATTTATAATTTATTTCAAAATTTGCTAAAGTACAAAAAATTCACCAAAAAAAAAACTTTTTTTTCAAACTGAAATATAAATAAACTAATAATACTAACAACAAAAATAAAGTATCACATTTTCTTCTAGACATATCAAAAAATTAAATAAAATTAACAAAAAAATTTTATAAACAAACTTAAATCTTATGTTCTCAACTTAAGTAAATTTTAAGAATAATTAAATTAAAAAAAAAAACAAACAAAAATAAGTAATCAATTTGTTTATTGTTTTTAAATAAATCTGCAGGTAGATTCTTAAATTAAAAAATTATGTTTGTAATTTTTTAATTAAATTTGTATAAAAAATTTGCAAAAAATGTCTAAAAAACTAAGTTTTCAAAAAAACTAAAATATAAATAAATAAATAATACTATAACTAAAAAAAAATCACATTTTTTTCTTAGCATAACAATAAAGAAATTTAAATTAACAAAAAATGTTTATAAGAAAAGTATAAAAAAATTTTAATTTGCAAATTTGCTACAATTTAGTTTTTTATCTTTAATACACTCCATACATCTTTCAAGACAATTTCTTTGGTTTAAAAAAAGTTGAAGTTAAAGAAGCCGCAAAATTATCAATTTTTTTAACTAGTACTCGATTTATTAGATGATTTTCTTTTCTATCATTTATAAAAAGCTTAACTAATTCCCAATCCTAATTTTTTGAAAAATTTTCTTCTTTTATTGACATTTTTTTGGTGTTATATTTGTACATAATTTGGAAATTTATTTCTATATTATTGAAAAAAAAAAAAAAAACATTGTCAATGGCCATTGACAAATAATAAGCTGGAAGTTTGAGGTATAACTTTAAAATACATAGAAACTAAGGTGGGGTTTTAGCTGTAAAAATAAAATACATAAGTACTAAGGTGGGGTTTGAGCACTGTCACAAACACTTTACGCATATGCTACTTTACTGCAAGTCTAAATATAATTAAAGCAACACCGAAAATGTACAGAGCGATAAATTTTAGGAAGGTACTGAAGCCTACGCCTTTGTGCGGAATAATTTTCTATTAATTTTGTTGTGTTTAAAGTTGGTGGGGTTTATTATACTTCACCTATGCAACGCCGGGTTAAATATTTGGGATATGTTTTTTGCACGAATAACACCGAGAACGAGCACATTAAAGAAATGACTCGAAAAGCAAATAAAGTAGTGGGATAAGTTTGGGGAATAAGTGAAAGAAAATTTGAATGTATGAGAATAAAAGGACTTATGTTTGATAGTTTAGTTAGGAGTATGATATTGTATGGGTCAGAAATATGGGGATGGAAGGAACAAGAAAAATTAGAAGCAATACATGTAAAATATTGGAGATGGGTGCTAGGTTTAAATAGAGAAACCCCAGCATATATTGTGCTGGAGGAAGTCAAAAAAGAATTACAAGAATGCATGAAAGAGAAAATGAGAGCAAGAAATGGAGATCAGGGAAAATTATTACAGTAGAAATGGGTATGCTAGCCAAGAAATTGAAAGAATGAAAGAATCTGGGAAGGAGACATGGTACGAGAAGAACAGATGGGAAAAAATGAGATATTGAAAGGGGACGGAAGAGGTAGAGATTAGATAAGGGCAGTTTAAAAATGAAGAAAAGAAGTAGGTGAATAGAGAAGAAAAAGTTTTAATTGTGTTAATTTTATAAGGATTAGGTTTTATTATTTTGGGAAGTCATAAATGTATTTGTAAATGTAATTTTTAAGGCCGAAAGGCAAGAAGATATTTAGTTATTTTTAAGCATATCAGTTTATTGATTTTATTGTGCAACGGTGGACTCAATACTGGCAACTCATAAAACGGAAGCTGTCGTCTTGGTGGGTAGAAGGAAGGACATCACAGTTGAAATCAACCTAGGGGGTACAACAATCACATCCCAAGGCAGCATCAAATACCTAGGGATGAGGATAGGTAATAATCGGAATATGGCCCCTCGTATAACAGAGGTAAAGCAAAAAGCAGAGAAACTTGTAATGGTCCTGGCACAAATCATGCCTAACGTAGGGGGTCCAAGGGCGCAGAAACGTAAAGTAATGGGTGCAACGGTGGACTCAATACTGTTGTACGCCGTATCTATCTGGATAGAAAGCTGCGAGAAAAAAAAAACAATAATACTAGAGCGGGCCAGGAGCAAAATGGCAATTAGAATAGCCAGTGCTTACAGAACAGTTTTGACAAGGCTATACAAGCAATAACGGCTACAATCCTCATACACTTCCTTGCCCAAGAGCGGGCCGAATGAAAAAGGAATCAACCGATGTAGCACAGGAAAGACAAGAGAGAAAAAATGTGAAGCAGAAAGGCAGTGCAAGGGTGACGTCGCCAGATGGACACAGACTCTCATACCTTTGGTGACATCGTGGGTAAACAGAAAACATGGTAACTTGAACTACTATCTCACACAGATCCTAACAAGCTATGGATGTTTTGGGTCATGTCTAAAAAGAATATGCTTAGCAGAACAGGACGAATGCCCCTACTGTGGGGAGAAAGATACCCCGGAATACACACTGGTGAAGTCCTCTTGCTGGAGAAGCACCAGAGAAGAGATGCAGCTTAAAGTCGGTAAAGAGATAACTGTAAACAACCTGATCTCATTTATGCTTGAAAGTGCATACAACTGGAGGGCCATTGATGAAGGCATACAGAGAATAATGGCAACAAAAGAGGAAGAGGAGAAAGCAAGAGCAGGAAGTCAAGGATAGTATGATGAATAGATGGTGTCCAGACTTTGTGAAGTAACTATCAGAGCATGCGTTGTGAGTAGACGTATAAACGCTGTGCGGTATTAACACGATACGTAAAAGTGGTTCATTCTTTATTAAAATTGAAAATTGCAAATTGCAAAGTGATTAAGAAAAGTGACACATCTTGTGTAAAAACAATAATTAACATGGTGCTTACAAAACAGCAAGTAGCAGATATTGAATTGCTTATCGTTGGTGCATTTGAAAAAGAGCTAATAGTAAAGGCTCTTACGGATTCAATATCATCTATACTGAAAAATCAATTAAAAGTAGCTATGCAAAGTTTTGAATCAAGATTAAATGATTTAAATACTGAAATACAATCGCTAAAAGAAGAAAATAAATTCCTCAAGGATAAAAACACTAAAAGAACAATTGATAGCATAGATCAGCGTATGCGAGAAAATTATCTGTATATTTAACCTTGAAGAGAAACAGGCCGAAACTACAGAATCAGCTGTTCTTTATTTGTTTGAAAATAAATTAAATTTAAAAATTGAATGAACGACAATTGATCGATGTCACCGAATCGGCAGGACCGTTCCAGGAAAAATACGACCTATCCTAGTTAAATTTATTGTTAATAAATATAAATACAGTATAATGAAACAAAAGAAATTGCTAAAAAACACAAAAATTGGGATTCATTAAGATCTTACAAAAATGAGAGTCGAATTGATAAGGATTGCTTCTGAAAAATATGGAAAAGAAAATGTATGGACCAGAAATGGATCAGTTTGTATTAAAACTCAATTAGGAATTTAACAAATCTACGATATTGATGATGTAGTTAATTAATTGTTCTTAGTTTATAATTAATATGTTTCAATTGTGTTTTCATTTCAAATATGTTGCTTATTAACGATTGTATGTATACGTGTTTTTACTGCGCAGTGGCTGATTTATGTCATTAAATTTTATTTTATATAATATAATAATAGTATGTCAAGTACTCTTAATGCTTTACATGCAAATATAAGATCACTTGTAGCCCATATTGGATTGCTTAGAGAATTTTTAAACTATAACAGTTATGAAATAATAGCTCTTTCTGAAACGTGTTTAAACAGTTCAATTGATAATGGCATTCTCAAAATTGATAATTTCAGTTTGATTAGAAATGACCGGAAACAAAAAGGTGGAGGTGTAGCTATCTATATTAGAAATGGTATTCACTTTGAGCAAGTAAATAACTTGAATTGTATTCATTTTGAACAGATATGGATAAAATTAAAACTACACAATAAAAAAAGTCTTATATTTGGTGCCGTATATAGAACTCCAAGAACAAATTGCACTGCAGCTATTTCTGAATTAGAAAATGTCTTGACTGAATATATTACATCAGAAAGTTTAGTGATGTGTCTAGGTGATTTCAATATAAACATGTTAGATTTTGAAAATAATACTACTATAAATTTGAATAACGTTTTAGAATCTCTAAATACTAGACAAATTATATCTGAGCCAACAAGAGTAACACATTTAACAAGTACATTACTTGATATCATAATAATTTATGAAGAAATTAAATTGATATCCTCAAATGTTATTGACAATTATTCAATAACTGATAATTATATGATTTCATGTAAAATTGCTTTAGATATAGAAGTAAACAAGTTATCTAAATATTTTTATAGAAACTTTATTAGTATTGATTATGAACGTTTTAATTCCGACTTGCAAAGCCTACCTTGGAGAAATATTTACCAACTTGATGATATAGACGATATAGTAAATCTCTTTAACAAAAACATGTTAACAATTTTTGATTTACATGCACCAATTATTCAAAGCAGGATGTGAAAAAATTTACGTAAACCTTGGATTACGGACAATTTAATTTTGATGATAAAATTGAGAAATAATGCATTGCGCCGATATAAAACTACTAAAAACGTTTCTCATTTTGATTATTATAAATTGTTAAGAAACCAAACAACATTCGTTATGCGGCAAGAACGTAAAGCATATTTAAATTTTAGATTTAGTCAAAATAGCAACAAGTCTATGTGGGAAGGCTTACGAGAATTACAAATTCATTCAAACAAAACAAAACCAGACTTGCCAATTAACTTAACAACAAATATTGAAGCCATTAATGCTCATTTTACAGATATTCCTAAGATTTCCACAAACGTTTCTAACACCATTCAATACTACAATACTACTCAAAAATTGAACATTGGTCAAAAACTTACGTTTGTTAAAATATCAAGTTTTGAAGTAAATAAAATTGTGCATAGTATAAAATCGAACGCTTATGGCAGCGACAAAATTAACATTAAGATGATACAATTGAGTTGTTCCTTTATAATTAACATTTTAATTTTTATTATTAACTTTTGCATTGAGAAAAGCGCATTTCCTAAAGCCTGGAAACATGCTCTTGTAACACCGTTACCGAAATGTAGTGAACCTAAAAGTTTAAAAGATCTGAGACCAATAAGCATTCTTCCTACATTATCAAAAGTTTTTGAGAAAGCTATTCAACAACAGTTACGCCAATATCTATATACTTACAAACTACTACCAGATTTTCAGTCAGGTTTTCGTCCTGGTTATAGTTGTACTACTGCATTAACACATATTACAGATGATATTTTAGGCGCTGTAGATAAAAGCAAATTGACTGTTTTAGTTATGCTTGACTTCTCAAAGGCTTTTGATCTTATTGATCATAAAATACTTTGCTCAATGTTACGGTTCATGACCTTAAGTGAAAAGGCTATAGCATTGTTAACTTCATATTTAACAAATCGCTCACAAAGTGTATGTATAGGAAATGAAATATCGTCATCTGTCATAGTGAATAAAGGGGTTCCTCAGGGATCTATTCTGGGTCCTCTTTTATTCATTATCTATACATCAGAACTACCGAAATCTATAGCAAACTGTCAGTATCACGCATATGCTGATGACACTCAATTATATTATTCTTTTGATAAAACGGAGTTAAATAGTGCGCAAGAAATAATTAATCAAGACTTAGAAAAATTAATTCAATCATCAATAAAACATGGACTAAAAATTAATCCATCAAAATCTGCAGTAATAGTATTTGGAAATAAAAAAAATAGACAGCTTGTAGAAAACAATATGATGCTGATCATTGATCAACAAATTATGACATTTTCAAAATGTTATAAAAACCTGGGATTACATATAGACCCTACTCTTAGATTTAAAACACAAGTTTCAAAAATGATTGGAAAAGCTTATATGACACTTATGGTGGAATTCATGAAAGCTGATTAAAGTTAATCAGCGTTAAATGTGACAACATAACCTCAACATACTATAAACTGTCAAAATTGTTTTTACTAATTCAATATAAATACTTGATATTTACTTTGCGTTAGTATCAAATATTATTTTCCTTTTAGTTCTGGTAGTTACATATTGTGTAAAACTTGCCTTTGTGGTAGCATTACTATAAATAGTTTTGCGGTTGTCAAATTTAATCAACCGTTAATTTAACTGGCTTTCATGAATTCCAGCATTAAATCGCTATATGCTCATCGGCATGTAATGAATACAAAGATAAAAACAACACTATGCGACTTTTTAGTACTTAGTCACTTCAATTATTGTGATGTAGTATATGGCAATTGTCTTGATGCATTTGATAGAAATCGAATCGAAAAAATGCAAAAATCTTGCTTGAGGTTTATATACGGCATTAGAAAACACCAACAAATATCACACAAATTGAAAGAAACTAATTGGTTAAACATGAGCAATAGACGTAAATTACATTCTATTTGTTTTTATCATAAAATTATTACAAGTAAAACACCACCATATCTTGCCAATAAATTGTCCTTTCGCACTGATGTTCACAACCTCAATATTCGGAATAGAGGACTATTAACTACTCCACGTTTCAGAACAGAAATTTTTAGGCGATCTTTTTCTTATAACATTGTAAAAGCTACTAGTTATTTTTATTTTAAAGGTTTTTTAGACATAACTACGGCGCAATTAAAAAAACATTGTCATAATATCATTACAAACTCATAAAACCAGTACTATTTTTGTCATGTATGTATGTATAAATGTTGTGTGTATCGTATATTATTTTTCTTGTTATTGTTAGTTTTTAGTTATTAGTATTAGTGCTAGTGGAAGACCAGAAAACCATCTAATGGTTTACTGAACTAGTTTCTAATTGACTTCTACATTCTCTTTATCATTTATTGTATTGTTCTTCTTTTTAAGTATGTATTTTTGAAGTCAATAAAAAGATTATTATTATTATAATACCACAACGGTAATCCCGCAAGGCCTGGAGAGCTTAGAGGTTCTACGGTTTTTAGTGGGTATACGGGTAACCAGGATCCCCACACATAATGCGTAAGGTATTTACCCTCTCAATAAAAAAAAAAAAACATTTTTAGATTGTGCAAATAAAAATTTATCTATCTATCTATCTATGCACAACTTGTACATTATAAACTATACAAACTTTAATTTTAAATTGGTTAATAATTACTCTTGAAGGAATTATTACGCGGCTAATAAATATTCATTTTTACACTACAGGCAAGCAAACAAAGTATATAAAGTATGTAATATAATAAAGTTTATTATTATTATTATTAAAATATATTATTCATGTATTGTGTTGCTTGTTATATGATTAAAATTTGTCTAGACAAAAGAAGCATTACATTTAGTAACAGTGTGCTGAGTTTGAGTATATATTGAAATGGCAATGAAATGTAGGGCGTGCCGTGTGCTGTAATGCATTATATTTAGTAATTACTCAACCATGTACACTGACCACCATCCTGATAGCTCTGAAAAAATATTTATTTTGCCGTAATGGTTTGTATTGACATGCGATTTTCAACATTTTATTGCTATAATCCGAAAAGGTTTTTATGGCCTAAATTGGTTTTAAGAACAGGCAATACTTCATTGAATAAATTTATATTTGCAGGTATATTTCTAAATGACCACACATTTTATTAAGTTTGTAAATATAATATAAAGTAAAATTTTATTATTTATTAATAAAAATGTTTGGATACTTTTTCATTACAAATCAAATATTTTCTATTACATTCTAACTTCTTTTTATAGAATATTAATCAAATAAATGTAAATAAATATTTTTTTGGAGCACTACTCAATAATTATTTTAATTAATCTTAATTAAAGAAGTAAAATTTGCAATAAATTATTATTAATATTTATTAATTAATTATTCTTTTTGGCGAGTTAAAAAGAACTTTTCACAATTATATCACTCTTCCTTCACTAACAAAACATAATTAAAAAACCAATTTTATTTTATCATAAATTTTATATTTCCGAATTATTTTAATTATATTTTGACTAGTATTGTAACAACTACAAAGAAATGATTATCATTTAATGACGTTTTAAACAAGATTAAAGCTAAAGTCAATATGATTAATAATTAAATAATTATCTCTTAAAGATAATCCTATTATTTAGGGTTTAAACAAGAAACATATGGTCATGACATTTTTTAAGTACACAATTTGATTACCCATGTTATAATGAACGTAACAATCTAAATTTAATTGCAATTTTCAATATTTATTATATACAACCTCGCGATAATTTAAAATATAATTTATTTTATTAAAATTGTAATTGCGAAAAGTATATGTCATAAATAAAAAAAAAATATATTTATGTGAAAACTAGTATTGAATAATCTCATGGAGGTAAATTACCCCTTTTCAGATATAGAATGGTGATCTTGCAAGACATGTTGTTCGGTCGATTGTTTTAAATGCCATTAGGGTTGTTTTTCCAACTACACACAGTTCTCAAATTGGCACTCACTGTACATACATGTATGCTTTTGTTTTTAGTATTCTTGGAATGACAACTAACTTCACTGCGTTACGGGGCATATATGTCCAGTGCAGCACTTTCGTATTTTGCGGACCATAATTTCAATAAACTTTTCTGCGTGCGGCGGTTTTTTCTGCAACATGCTAACGTGGTAAGGGTACGGGACACATGAGTTTTGTACCGCCAAATATAAAAGACAAACAAGGGGCTTATGTGACCCGTACCGCCAAATAGGAAGTTACTCAAAAACAGTAGCCGCAGTGAACCTGTTAAATGGCAATATATACTTTTTAGTTATTTTGAAATTTCCATGGTATATAACTATGTAAAATAATTATGTATAATTGAATCGTTTATTTCATAAAGGGGTTAACTAACATTTTTGGTTGTTTTGAGTTAGAAACGGTTTATTATAGTAAATTCCAAGACCTATCGTTTGGTGCATAAACGGGTTAACTGCGATACATCTAAATGCTTAAAATATATAGAAGCTCACAATCGTTTGGTGCATAAAGGAATTAACTACGTGAGTTAATACCTTTATGCACTATACGCCACCATTCGCCACTGAACGAAACTAACCGAGAAATGTCAAACACTAATAGAGATGCATGAAGTAAATCGTAAGACCAAAGTTGCTGCTGTCACAAGAAAGAGAAGTTGCTCATACCATCATTATATGCAACTAGATGGAAAAAAGGTAAAAGTATGTCAAAAGGCATTTATTAGTATTCATGGAATTAGCTTGAAAAGGCTAGCACGCATCAAGCTTTTGCTCCAGCAAAATGTAACACCTTGCGATAAGAGGGGCAAAAGTAAAAGAGAGAATGCAATATCTGAAGAACAAAATCTTATGATACGAGAGCATATAGAAAGTTTTAATGTGAAGGAAACTCACTACTCCAACAATACGTATCACTACCTTGATGCAAGACTTAATATCAAAATAATGTATAATCTGTTCAAGATTAAGCAACCACTCTCAAAAATTCGCTATAGCTATTATGTCAAATATTTTCACGACCATTTTAATTTACATTTTGGCCGTCCTCAGGTGGATACTTGCTACAAATGTGAAGAGCTGAACGTTAAAATAAAAAGTCCGTCACTTGGAGACAATGTTAAACGAGCTGCTGTTGCTGAACTATTAGTTCATAAAAGACGTGCTAAAAAAAATTTCAACTCACAAAAAGTATCCACAGATTTATGCAAAAATAGAGAAGATTTAGCTGTGCTAACTTTTGATTACATGCAGAATGTCCATTTACCAGAAATTCCTGTTCAGGAGTTATTCTATTTGACTCAGCTGACTGTTAATATTTTTGGCATACATAACTGCAAGACTGGAAAAAGTTATTTTTATATCTATCATGAGGGTGTTGCTAACAAAGGACTTAATGAAGTTTGTTCTTTTTTGTGGCATTACATACAAAATGAAATTCCCGAATCAGTGAGTGAATTGCGTCTGTATAGTGACAACTGTCCAGGACAAAACAAAAATCATAAAATGATACGCATGTGCATGGCATTAACGGAAAGTAAGAGATTTACAAAGGTGGAGCAATTTTTTCCTGTCAGAGGCCATTCTTTTCTACCCAATGATCGTGATTTTGGAGTAATTAAAAGGAAGTTGAAGAAAGACAATCGTATATTCTCTGTACATGAATATACTAAACTCATTATCAAATCTAGTAATCTTCTCAATTTTACTGTGAATGAAGTTGAAACCAAAGATATATTCGATTTTAAATCTTGGTGGCCAAAGTACTACAAAAAAACGTCAATATCTTTGAAAACACTGAAACAACCGAGAGCGAACAGAATGTCATTTTCCGTTTTAAAATATCATTATTTTAAACATGATAGTACAAAGTCTGGATGCGTTATTGCTTCAGAGTATATTGATAGTTTTTTTAGTAATACTTTCTTGCTTAATATGCCAAAAACTACTGAAAAATTGATGATGCCAACAAAAAGAGCATATGCTGCTAAAGTGCCAATCTTAGTGACAAAAGTTGAGCATTTAAATAAAATGATCCCATACATTGAAGAATGTTATTTAGATTTTTATAATGCTATACTTAACTGGCCTACCAAAGCAAAAAATATCAAACCGGCAGCTAATCGTAACGAAATAGAAGAAGCAGAATAAACATTATGTATTAAGTTGAACCTGTAATATTTTTTTGAACATTAAATGTTTTTTTTTAAGTTTTTGCTTTTATTTTAAAAGTTTAGCAAGACATTACATTGTATTCATCAAGTTTATTTCATAAAGGGGTTAAGTGCATTTTGTTCATTTTGGCATAACTTTTTTTAACAGGATATTAAATTTTATTTTTAACTCTTAAAAGGTTTGCAAGTGGCTAGTGTAACAAACTAGAAAGTAAAAAACATGAACTTCCTACTACATTTTATGGAAAACAGTTTTCTTCGGTTTTCTCGAAAAGAGTAAAATGTTACTTAATCCCTTTATGAAATAAACGATTCAATTAATGGTTGTGACCTCTACTACATAAGTAAGTTTATGAAATAATAAAATAAAACGTGATAAAAAACATAGTAATTTATATTTAATTTTTTATTATTTTATAAATAATTATATACTTCCATAACATTTTGCTATAAATTAAATAAATTGTGATTTGACACTAAAATTAACTAAGTTGGCGAAAACAATAATTCCATAAAAATACAGTTACGTAATGTTGTTATTGTTAGTTATGTTGTTATTTAATAAATGTATTTACTTGCATTTATAGAACTCAAAAGAACTGTTTTACATAAATATAATATATTTGTTGTTTGTTTTTTACTTAAAACTATGGTAATTAGGTAGGTAGCCTCCACGGCTTTTTATATACTTTTATTATATTGTTGGCATAATAAAACTTATTCTGAATTAAAAAAAATTGAAATTTATTATTTTTTAAGTTAATATGTTATGCATAACAACATAAAAAAATACCGCAGAAATTAAACATTAATTACTTACTTTCACAGGTAACTACTTAATTATTATCATTTTAAATGCAAAAACAAATAACATGTTTTTTAAATTTACGCCAAAATATTGTTATTCAGAATATCATAGAGATTTAAAAATTAAAATTGAAAATATGTTTTTTTTGTTTAAACTAAAGTCGATTGATTTTGCAAAAAACTACTACTAAAAACAGCAGATGTGACCATACCATACATATACATGGCAAGAAAGTAATGCAACAAGGCTTAATTTTTGTTCTTATTGAATAAAAAAAATGTTTCAGATAAAAGGTGGTATGGTAAAAAGTGCTTCATATTTTTGTAAACTTAAAATACGTTATTCCCTGCATGGCATTCAATTTTGCTGTGACAAGATTGGAGTAAATAAACTTTATTTATTTTTTCATAATATTGAAACAGGTGAAAATATTGAAATATTACTTTAGTTTTAACCTAACATAGATCTGACAACTAACTAACTGAAGGAAGTGACAGACTGTTAGCAAATGGCTATGTTTGACTTTATTCACTCTGTGATCACGTTACAAAAAATCTATTCCAACTCTAATCTCATTCTGGAGTGATAGTCAAAAGCAGCAAATGATATCACTTATCAGTCACCCAATGCTAAAATGATTATTCTAATAAGTTTAAAATTTTAAACTTTTTTTTATAATTTTTCTTATGTATGTTATCAAAATTTTTATGATAACCAAAGTAAAAGAACTTGTTCATTTCAAAAATTTTTAAACTACATACGTTCGTTTCCATTTGAAAAATGAAGGTTGCATAGCTTAACTCAACTTGCATTTTGTCCAAAATTAAGTTTGTTTGGTATTTCTTTCTATAAGTAGTTTGTTGTCAGCACTTGTAATATAAGGTTTATGCCCGTATTCATAAAAGTCAGTTACAGTAACGGATCGTTAAATTTTACAACCGCAAAATTATTTATACTTATTCTACCATAAAAATAAGTTTGGCGTAATAAATAACTATCAGATATGAATGAAAAATAATATTTAATAATAACGCAAAATAATTAACATGTATTTCTATCAAATTTATAAAAATAGTTTTGACGTTTTATCGAATTGTGAGGTTATGTTGTCACATTTAATCAAGGATGTTATACTATATACTGGATTGGCAACCAAGCCCCTTAAAGTGAGGAAAAATATCGAAATATGCAATCCGCCGTTGTGCCGCTTTAGCATCTCTTTTTATCTCACAGTCGTATACGAGGCAAGAGAGACAGAATTTTAGAAAAATTGATTTAAAACAATAATTATAAACTGTATTTTACTATTTTATATATCAAATTATACTAAGTATTACTAATCTTTCTCATAAAAAAAGTAACATAATTTCAATTATTAATGACTTTAATAAGATTTATAAAAAAATGAAACAAAATTTCTTATTACAGACACTCAATATATTCAAGAATAATAATAAAAAAGTAAAACTAACTTGTACATTTGTTTAAAATATAAAATATATTGACAAATATACAAAATATAGTACTCACATAATAATTTGTTAACCAAACCGTGAATAATGCGTGCTTTAAAGTTACGCATTCGTATGTCAGTTTTTACTTGTACCTGATACATCTTACAAAAGAAATTTATTTATTAACTCTTAAGTTACTTAATAGAAACAGTAATAGATTTTTTACACGGTTAAAAAATTAGAGTTAGTAATTTTTAAAAAAGTAATCATTTTATTATATTTTATTACAAATAATTTAAAAAAAGTGCATAAACTCGAATATAAAGTATTAATAATAAGCTACATTGAGTCTAAATGTATTAAACATAAAGATCTACTTTATAAAATTATTACAACTACAATGATATAAATATTAATAGAATGATCAAAAACAACAATTAATCACAATACAAAATGTTTGTTGTGAACTTTTGCATATATTTTATATATAAGATATTTAAGGGGAAGGTAATAATTATTCTAAATAAAATTAAAACTCAAAACTAGCATATAAAAGTATAATTATTACCCAACAATATTGGCATTTAATATAATTTTTATATTAAACTGCATAACATATTTTAATTGCAAATGCTTACTAATGAAATTAAATTCCATTTCCTATTTGTTTCAAAGATTTACATCCAAATGCAACCCAGTATTTAACCATTATTTTGCTTGTTAATATTGCTTATTTAAACCGTATATGGCGTAGTGACTAGTGCGACAGAGTAAAACATACAAATTTATACGGCACAACGGCAAGTTGCCTACCCACGGATTTGGACACACTATTTCCCTATGTTAATATACGGTGGTTGCCAATCCAGTATATAGTATAACATCCTTGCATCAGATTTTATGAATACGGGCATAAGTGTTTCAATTAAAACACTGATCAATGAAGAATTTATGGAGATGATACTAGCATATGGAAAGTCAGGGCAAAATTCACTGATCAGCTCCCTTTTATTCTTAAAGGTTTCTTCAAAAATATCATATGAGAGTAGTTTGGAGGAAACCATAGACTTAAGCACATTTTAAATATTGAGGATGATGTATTTGAATATCAACTTCAAATAAGTACTTGGGCAATTTTATTGTAAGACGACTTGGAATACTGCATTCTATAATTTGGAGAATAATCATGCCTATTCTGTAAGCAAATCTTTAATAGTTAAAGATGTATGAAGTTTTTAACTCAAGGAAAATTGTTAAGTTAGCAACATCGAAAAGACTTCGTATTCAATTAGCCTTATTCTGTATGCATATTGCTAGCTAACAATGTTGTTATTGAGCAAAGTTGCTTAGCAATTTAGAAAAAAACTTAATAAATACACAACATTGCTTAGCAACCTTCCTTGATAACGATATTGAAAGCAATATGCATTAGGCATAGGGCTAAATATCGCATTTGCTAAATATTTTCATTGTCAAATTAAAGATTGTGGCTATGAATACTCTTTAAGTTAACAAACACACTCAGTGATAAAAGTAACAGATAAAACCTGCGATCATCATTTTCTTTGCAAAAAACAATACACTACCACACACCACATTACTAAATTTATTTTTACTAGGCACAATTATCTTAAAACCAATAAACTTGTAGGATGAGTTCTTCAGACAAAAAGCTATAATTTGCAAAACTCAATCACACTCACTGTGGTTGTTAAGTTTTAAGGATAACCTTAACCGAACAATTTACTTCTACAAATATTTAAAATAAACATTATATATATATAGAGTGGTCCGATTTTGGATCTCATTTTTAAAAACCTGTATATTGCATTCTTGATGCTAAAATAAGTATCAAAAATTTATTTCTAATTTTTTTTATATGATCCCATCTTGACGGTTTGAATCTCCAAAACATGCAATTTAGTTCTAAAAAAATCTGCAAGAGTAAATATACAATATAAACACTAGGTGTATCCAAAGCAAAGTACGAGATCCTCTATGCTCTCCTATAGTAATGTATTTACATGAGATCCAGAGCGCGGCAACATTGCAATGACGTAGTAATCTAGTCTTGCTGCTTTTTTAAATGTATCTGTCCTGCTCGCACACCAACTAGCGACAACACACCCATAAATTACTACCCGAAGTTTATTGTGCAATGTGTAAATGTAAATTGCATTTGGTATGATTTAACAAAAATTAATACAATAGTTATTATTAATAATATATCTTAGAATTACTTGATATAATACTTCGCAAAGAAATTTTATCTTCATTTTTTTTTTTAAATAAGCATGCTAGTAAAATAATCATTATACAACAATGGGAATTTTTATTAAATATGAACAGTTAACATATATATAATTACCAAACATTTAATTATTTCTTTGGTAATTATATCTAAATCTTTATATAATGACAAAATTAATGAAGATTTTTCAGAAATAGAAAGTAGAAAGCCTTAAAAATTCAAAATTTCTATTATCTAATTTTGAAATTAACAATCTTATGGTAAAAACACATAAAACTGGTTTTTCTATAAGACCAGTAGTATCTTATGTTAAGTGTCCAAATTATAAATTATCATCCAAAATAGGGCTTGTATATAGAAAGTTACTCTCACTTATTTTCCAATGCTGGCTTCCCAGGCAAGTCTTTTCCACGACTTGTTCGTAAATAGGGACTTCCTCGGAGCAGTCCAACTTGAATATAACACGGGGGCTGCCACATAAAATGGGTGAATGCTCACATGTATGTAATATGTTTTACAAAATTACGGCAAATTAATGTGTTAATTTAATTAAACGAAAATATAAATTTATTTGAAAAATGTATTAAACAAAATTACTTTTTATATAACAATAAATTTTATTTTCAAAATTATGGTTTACCAATGGGCAGTCTAATATCACCTATTTTAGCAAATATTTTTATAGAAAATTTAGAAAATAATATAATAAATTCTAATTTTAAAGAAAATATAAAATTTTGGTAGAGGTATGTTGACGATATTTTTATTTATTTTAAAATACATGAAAATGATTTGGATAATTTATTAAATTTTGTAAATAATATTCATAAAACAATTAAATTTAAATGAATTAATAATTTATTCAAAATCAGTCAATCGAATCACTGCCGCCAAGAGTCAAGCATAGACAATTGTTTTGGTTCTACAAACCTTGTCTCCAACTGTGTTGATTTTGACGATATTCATTTAGAAAACGTAAACACATGTTATGACATATTTTGTAGACAGACCACACTCTTTTGGACGAAGCAATACACAAAGACTACTATCACAACTTGTTAAATAAAGGTAAAAATTCAGCATCAGGATATGATCTACTAACTAGACAAATTTTAAAACAGTTCAATAACAACATTCATAACCACATAATAAAAAAAATTAGTTTTTTTCACCAATATTTTCCTAATGAATGGAAAATGGGAACAATTGTATGCGTCTCTAAAAATGATGTTAACCTTTCTTACCCAGCTAGTGACCGCCCTACACACTACTTCCAGTTCTTGGTAAACTATAAGGTATAATAAATTTTAGGAGTTTATTTTGCAATAAACTCCTAAAATTTATTCACAATAAAATACCAACAACACAATTTGATTTTGTGGAACATTCAACATCCAAACAGCTCACCTGGAAGGCAAACACTTGGGTGTGGCATTTGACTTTGTCTGGCATAGAGGCCTCTTGTTTAAGCTATCAGTCCTAGATGTGCCTATCTAATTAAAATAATAGTAGGTTTTTTATATCATCGAACTATTAAGGTTTGCATAGCCAACACATTCTCTGATTCTTTCTCTCTTCAACAAGGTGTTCCACAAGGATCTTCTTTGTCTTCTCTCTTATATAATATTTTTTGTTCTAATATGTATAGTTCTAACTCGTCCTGTTTTAATCTAAACTCCTACATCCTGCAATATGCTGATGATACAACATTAGTTTCTGACGCTAAATCTCTAAACCAATCTAAGGATCAATTGCAAACCTTTCTAGATAAAACAAAGCTGTGGTTCAATAAATGGCGCCTTTTTGCAAACCTAACTTTGAATCTCTTTTCACAAAATCCATGTAAATTCACCTAGTGTCTAAATGAACCAACAATCCTTAAGCCCATCCTATATACATATGTAAATATCTACGAGTAAACTTTGATCTTAAACTGAGTTTCAAGTTTCATACTAATTCTATGTCAAATTAAATTTTGAGCAAAACATTTCTGATCTTTACGTATAGAAACTATGAAATTGACATTAAATATACAAGAAAATCTGCCGCCTAATCTTTGACTACGCATCCATAATATTCCTAAACTCCAATAAATCAACTCTCAATCTCCTGTTTGTAAGAGAAAGGGCATTCCTTTGAACTATTACCAAAATCTGGCACCCCTATAACCCTCTCCATAATCCTTCAAACGAACTACTTTATGAAAAAACCAACCTTATCCCCTTTTACGAAAGACTCAAAAATCTTTAAATCAAATTTGCAAATTTTAGATAATCTAATAATTTCTAGAAATTTTGGGATTATTGCAAAATATAAAACACCTCCTCTTTCACTATTCTAACATATCCTGACTGACTGACTAACAATATCACCTGACAAACCATATTACTGCATCATATATCATCTTCATGCACCATTTTTTTTCTTTTTTTTTAATAAACATTACAATTTACTTTATTTTGATGGCTGAAAGACTACGGTCGATAGCTGTTTGTAAAAATCAATATTTTTTCTTTAATTCTATTATACTTGTTCAATAGTGTTGTAAATTACTTGTGCAATAAAAATGTTATATATATTAACAAACACAAAATTTCAACACAAAAATATTACATATTTTATTTAGGAAGACTTAGAAATTAAGAAACATTTAAAAAATTCAAATTATAAAGTAATTAACGAACAATTTGACTTATATAATCTAATATTAGACATGTTATTAAAATAAATTGATTATATAAACACAAACTTCAAGTATAAATTAATGTTCAATATATGACATATTTCTAACCTTAAAATCAAAATTAAAAGTCAATTCAAAACAGGTTTGCGGAAAAAACAAATTTAAATTTAAAACAGGAAATCTGGGTAGCGGGAAGAAACAAATTTTAAATATTATTAATTAATCAATTATAAATAGCATTGAAAATGCAAATTTAGTTTGCGAAACTAGTTTGCCTTAAGTAAAGAAATATATTAAAGTAAAATATTTTAATTATTAATAAATAAAATGAATATAAAGATTTTCTACCAAATTAATAAAGAAATTATTAATTAATAAAATTATAATTTTGTTTGCATTAATTCAGATTTTTTTAGAATAGCAACTATGAAACAGCTGTCTTCAACTTATCTATTTTTTACGCATACCTTAAGTTAAAAAAAATTATAAACTTAAATAACAAGAAAATGTTTAGGTACCTTTCTTTGAAAATAAAAAATCATCAAACTGGTGTGAGATTGCATAGGAAAACTATAAGAACACATCAACTGATTTGATAATGACCCGGCTACGTTGCAGGGTCTCGTTTTTTATTTTAGGTTTTTTTAAAATATACTAAAGATCTCCACTTATTATATACATGTCACCATTCGGGTGGATCTCTGGTTATATCATGCATATGCTTGACATATGCATAAATTAAAAACTGAGTTTTCTTTAACCCTCTAAGAAAATTGGAGTATATATTGTAAGTAGATAATAATTCTGTTATCAAATTTAAAATTAGTCAACAGTAAGTGGCGGATCTCAGGTTGTCTGTTTTTTAAAATATACTAAAGATCTCCACTTATTATATACATGTCACCATTCGGGTGGATCTCTGGTTATATCATGCATATGCTTGACATATGCATAAATTAAAAAGTGAGTTTTCTTTAACCCTTTAAGAAAATTGGAGTATATATTGTAAGTAGATAATAATTCTGTTATCAAATTTAAAATTAGTCAACAGTAAGTGGCGGATCTCAGGTTGTCTGTTGCGTACCCGGATCTCAACTCGTGCAGTTTATATATATATATATATATATAGGGAAACATTTAAGGATGTTGTCCTTAGTGAATAGGAATATTGAACATTATTGTTAAGAAAATACGATATTTACCATAATGATGTTGTTACTGAACAATATCTTTAACTAGAAAAGTTACAGAATAAGCTTGATTAAAGCACAATTTGCTCCATTCAATTTACATGCAATGTGTACAAGTTCTGTTACCAAGAGATTTTTTGCTTAGAATGAACTTTTGCGAGTGGTTTCTACATCATGATCATCAGATAAACTTGAACTTAACCATGAACATTTTAGTTAAAAATAAATAATGTTTGTTTTGGAAGATAGATTGGTCAGAGTGGTTTAATTGCCTGGTTTTTTTCACGCTTTACAAAATACATAACTTGAAAAGTAATATTTTATTAATTTTTTTTCATTATCAGTCATTACTCAACTTTATAAATTTTTTGCAAGTTTTTACATATAGGTAGAGAAAAACCCTGTATATTTAGATACTTCTAATTGGTAATGGGGATACAGTCCATATATGTAGGAAGGAGGGGGTGGTAAATAAACTGCTATCTAATAGTTAGTTTACAGCTGATGTTTTGATTACTATTTGTTAGCATCTTTTGAGCTTGTTTTCATAGTACTGTTCTATACATTCCTTTAGCTGTTTTTTATAGTTTTGATTAAGTTCTTTGAATTAAAGCTATTTTCTATTCGAAACCAGTTTTAGTTACTTTGAGTTCAGTTGCTTGAAAGGAAAATAACTGTTACAGCTGCTAAAGTAAAATATATTCCAGAAAGTATTATAAGCTGTATTTATATCACCGGATAAAATTATTTTATTGATGTCAGTATGAGAGCATCTAATCTATAAATTGTTTCTGTTCTTTATGTATACACTATAGGGTCTTTGAAATACATGATGTCTGTTTGCACTCCTAGTAGAAGTGTTTTCTTAACAGCCTTTTTCAAAAGGGAGATCCATTTAGGCGCAGTTCTGCTTATGTTGCTAGTTACATGGGTGTAGTTGGCGCTATTCACAAGCTATCTGTTGTACACTGTGAACAACAAACATTGAGGTTTTTCAAATTTTTTTTTTCAAAAGTTTTTGTGAGTTTCAAAACTTTCAAAAAATTCTTAAAAGTAAGTATCACAAATGTTAGTCTACAGCAACACTTGTTGTGTAAAAAAACATTAATTTTTACATATTTAAAGGATAATTTAACATAATAAACTGGGACTCTACAAAGTGCTGTTTAATATAGCGTGTAGTTTATTGTAACTGAACAGTATGTTATACATACGCTCATTATTGGAGTGGAATAATGAATATGGATACTTTTAATATTCTATGTTTGTTGTCAAAATGTGTACACTACTGTTTCAGACAGACATAATATCTATCCACTTATTGTTTAGGGTATTGTATTGTATTGCATTCTTTATTTATATTTTTTACATAATTTTACAATTTTAATATAGTACATTAAATTAAATTGATACTACATTGCACAACAACAGCTTCTCTATGTTTTCTATCTTCTTATTAATCTTGATGTTGATTTTTTTTTTTTAATTCTTTGTTTACTCTACTATATTTACGACCGGTTTCTCCAACGTCACTTGAGACGTCACTTGACCAAGCTCAGCTCAGAATCAAGAACGGGTTCGATTCCGATAGAACGATGCTAAAATTGTAGCAAGTTTGTTCAAATAAGCTTAAATTCAGAGAAAAAAGCAACAAAAAATTTGAACTCAATGTGAGAGAGAGATGCTTTAAATGCCGTAAAAATTAGTGGTGGGGGAAATTTAGTCGTAAATTCATCAAAATCGTGATTTACTTTTTGATGACATAAAATTATTTTTAGGTTATCAACTTGTCAAAGTGACTTGTGTTGTGTACAAATTAATGTGTTGTGGATGTTGTGTTGTATCTATTGTGTTATGTGAATTGTGCTTGTAATACATAAATATTTTATATTGTATATGTTTTTTGCTTATTTGATTATATTTATTATTAATAAGTAATCTATAGTTTATTATTTATTTAAGTTTATAATTTATTAAGAGAAAAATTAAGATAAGTAGAAAAGGTTTGGGAATTATTCCCATAACTGGTTATTCCTTATAAAGCAACTAATCACATTCTAATGGCTGTTAAACATAATAATTTTAATAAACTTACCAATATATGGTAGTTACTCCTTTCTCTGATTTTCAGATAATTCAAGCCCATTGAAATTTCTGTCTTGACAATTACAATATATTTTTAACAACAATAGATGTTGACATTAATTATATAATTAGGCAACTTTCATTACTATAATGTTTAAAACTTAATATAAATTCATACATGTACGCCTATGTTCATACGCATTTTGACCAGTATCATTCACATACTAAAAATATGCATGCAAATGTTTTTTAATGGTATGTTTAATTATATTTTATACATGAAATCAAAAATTAACTATCTACATATAGATAAATATTTCTAAGAATATAAAAAGAAACAACAATATGTTACATTTACATATTTAAATAAATATTTGGTATGTAAAAGAAGTAATTAGTAATAAAGAACCATAACTATGTCAATATTTGTAATAAATTAAAGATATTTTTTTTTTTTTTTTTTTTTTTTAATTGAGGGGGGAAAATGCCTTGCGCACTTTGTGTGGGGCTCCCGGTTACCCGTATACCCACTAAAAACCCTAACCTCTAAGCCCTCCAAGCTTTGCGGGATTACCGTTGTGGTATTACTTCACAAAGTCTGGAGATAGAAGATCACGTGACGTAAAATCAGGCCGGCCTGATTTTACGTCACGTGACCTGAAATTGCGTTACATAACCTCAAAATTGCTTTTTTTCCCTTTATTTAAAACTCTTTTTTTGAGGTTATGTTAGGCAAGTTTAGGTCACGTGACCTGAACTTGCTTAACATAACCTCAAAATTATTATATTTTATATAACTATACACATTTTTTTTGAGATTATGTTAGGCAAGGTCAGGTCACGTGACCTAAACTTGGAGATAGAAGATCACGTGACGTAAAATCAGGCCGGCCTGATTTTACGTCACGTGATCTTCTATCTCCAGACTTTGTGAAGTAATACCACAACGGTAATCCCGCAAGGCTTGGAGGGCTTAGAGGTTAGGGTTTTTAGTGGGTATACGGGTAACCGGGAGCCCCACACAAAGTGCGCAAGGCATTTTCCTAACATAACTTTTAATTACTCATATGGGTGATTCATTCGCCCGACATACGTAAACACGATCGGTTCATTTTATTTGAAGTATTTATTACACGTTTATTCTTAATAGAATTATTAATTAAAAACAATTTTAATTATTGTTTTACTTTTATCCCTTTAATAACACGTAACTGCTTCATTAACTAATCACTTGAAATAATGAAATAAAGCGAAGAAATTATACCTAATTCTAGCAACTATTCCGCCAACAACAAAACAATTGTAATTATTGTTTTACTTTCATCCATTTAATAACACGTGACTGCTTCATTAACCAATCGCTAGAAATAATAAAATAAAGAAAAGAAATTATACCTACTACTAGCAACTATTCCGCCACCAACAAAACAATTGTAATTATTGTTTTATTTTCATCCCTTCAATAACACTTGATTTTTCATTAGCCAATCGCTTGAAGTAATGAAATAAAGCGAAGAAATTATACTTAATACTAGCAACTATTACGCCACAAACAAAACAGTTGTATTTATTGTTTTACTTTCATTTAGTTGATAACACTTGACTGTTTCAATAGCCAAATTGCTTTAAAGTAATAAAATAAGGAGTAAAAATTATACTTAACACCAGCAACTATTATGCCATCAACAAAACAATTATATTTATTGTTTTACTTTCAACGCTTTAATAACACTTATCTTTTCATTAGCCAATCACTTGAAGTAATGAAATAAAGCGAAGAAATTATACTAAACATTAACAACTATTCCGCCACCAACAAAACAATTGTATTTATTGTTTTACTTTCAAACAATAAATAAATTGTAAATGTATTTTAAATCTTATAAAACTTTGACTTTAAGTATAGTAATAATACTTGCTTATTTTTATTCTTCAAAATCTAGTATAATCAATCATAACCATTAAAATACATTTGCTAACATACTTTTAGTATGTGAATGATACTTGCAAAATTTGTATGATATATAAGAGCCGTCTTACACGAGACTGATATTTATAGTGCGTTCCGTATATCAACCGAAGTAACCGGCGGTTAGGTTACGGCTAAGATCGGTCGCTGAAAATTTTGGTTGATTTATGGAACGGCAGCGGTTATAGAAACGTCAAAATACAAAACTATAATATTTCAGTTTTGTATTTTGACGTTTCTATAACCGCTGTCGTTCCGTAAATCAACCAAGATTTTCAGCAACCGATCAAAGGCGTAACCTAACCGCCGGTTACTTCGGTTGATATACGGAACGCACTATTTAATACAAGTGTCAGTACAATAATTTTGCGCGCCAATTTTTTAAATTTTTTGCAAGCTTTTAAGAATTTCTTGGATGAATTTTTTCTAAATAATTGACACATAAATCCGTCAATGTATATATAAGTCGCCAAGATCACTGGATTATAAAATTAAATTTTTTAATAATTGGCGCGCAAAATTATTGTACTGACACTTGTATTAAAATCAGTCACGTGTCAGATGGCTCTAATAGTATGAATGTATGTTAAGTGTTGAACAGTTTAGTACTGAAAGTTGCCTAATAATATAATTAATGTCAACATCTATTGTTGTTATAAATATATTTCAATTGTCAAGACAGAAATTTCCCATACCATATATTGGTAAGTTTATTAAAATTATTATGTTTAACAGCCATTAGAATGTGATTAGTTGCTTTATAAGGAATGGCCGGGTATATTACAATTTTAATGAAGCCCAATTTGGAAAAATTAAAATTTTCTTCTGATGCTTGACAAACTATTTCAAACGCAATTAACGATTGTTAATGTAATATTTGCATGTTGGAAAAATATCTGCCAGATAAATTTGAGTCAGTTTTGCAAAATAAAGAGAGGAAAAGCTTCATAAATTTGTAATAGAAGTCAAAGCAGTTTCTAAGAAACACCAATATCTTCATCGATGCTGTCTACCGTTCATAGCAATCTTGTGGTTATTCTTATTATTTTGTTTAACATCATAGTACATTTTTTAATATATTTATTATAAATATTGTTATTATATTCTAGGTATTTATTAGTGAGAAAAATATGATTTTATTTTTTTTAATAGTTTATTAAATATATTTATTTTGTAGCAAGAACCTATGATTTTTACCAACATTTTACTGATTTTTTATACGTTTCATGTTTTTATTTAGTTTTTGCATTTTTTATTGAACTTTTACTCTTTCTATGAAACATAATGTATAATATGTATCAAATGTTTATAAATTTTATCAAGCATTCCTAATTTTTTCTTAACTTATTAACAGTTACTTAGCATTTAAAATCATTTATGAACCATTTAAGATTATTAGTATACATCTCTTCTATTTTGCAGGCAAGCATTTTTAACTAAAATTTAATTTTAATAAGGATTTAATAATGTATTGTGCAAATCGATAAACATTTTGTAGCTTAAAACGAACATGAAATCTAAGAGTTTAAATGTTTGATATTTAAATGGCAAGTTATTATTTTAATAATATTTGTATGGTAGAAAAATAGCAGCTAGATAAATTTGCACTAGAAGCCTTAGAAACACCAATTTCTTCATCGATGCTGTTTACCGTACATAGCATAACATTCTTATTATTACTATTGCTTAGTTTAACATAGTTTATTCTTTAATATAATTATTATTACTGTTACCGATATGTTCTAGAAAATATGATTTTATATTTTTTAATCGATCATCCAGTATATTTATACTGTTTTTGTTTTATTTATCATTTTATAGCAAGAATCTATTATTTTGACCTAGCATTTACTAGTTTTATTAAACGATTCATATTTTTAACAAGCATTTGCACTTTTTATTGAACTTTTACTTTCTATCGAACAATTACTTTTTTTATCAAACGTTTATAAATTTTATCAAGCGTTTCTTATTTTTATTACTATATTTATCCAGCATTTGAAATAAGTTATGTCTATTTATGATTATTAGCTTTTATCTTTTTTCTGCAAGTAATTTTTTTATCGAGCATTTTAAATTGTTATATATCTACTAAATATTTAATTTGTAGGTTAAAATAAACATCAAATATATCGCACATAATTATTTGAAAATCATCATATTTATAATAACAAAGAAGCTGTGTTAATGTGAAGTAATTATTTATAGTGTTAATTTTTAATTAATATTTATATTTTAATTATTGTTTTGTGTATTTAGTTGATTTTTTACATTAATTTTTCCTCAAATTCAAAATTCCTGCTTTTACAGTTTGTGGACGCTTACGTATAAATACGATGTGATTGGTTACTACTATAATAGAATGATGTGTGAACGCTACCATTGAGAAGCAAGTATTTTTCGAATCGGTTGACAGCTATCGGAATCCCAACCCTGCTATGTCAAGTTTGTGTTACACCATGCATTCAGAAACGACGTCTTTGCTAGGATCTGGATAGATTTGGCAATATTTACAATGCTGTTTTTTAATTGGCGAAAAAAACGTTTTTGTCTTTAATCAATGGCCGCGTTCAGGACGTACTGAACGCTATCGTTTGCTGGCACCGCTTGTCATTTTACTCATCATACATCTAGGTTCGCTTGGTCCGCGTTTTTATTTGAAAAGTAAATTCATCATGTCAAAACCAAACTACATAAAAGTATATGTTTTTAAACACTAAATGGAGCAACTTAGGTAACTATGAGATTACAACGTAATATTAACTAATAACTTGGGTGAGAGAAGTAAAAAATAATAAAAATAATCAAAATATTACAAAGTAGGATTAGATTGCATTACTTATTGAGAATATATTATATCTCGTTAAGTAGCAGCTTCATAAACTAATTAAATCATTTATTTAAATTCAAAACTCTGAGCTTTATGTTTATGTAGTTGATAAAAGTTTACACGGTTGGCAACAGTGGCAAAATATACCGTTCAGGGGGCTCAGCGATTATTGATTGATGGATGAGCATCGTTTGCTGGCAGCGCTTGTCATTTTCATCAACATTTATTGGTTGCTGACCAAGTAACTCATCAATCAGTGATTGATTGATGAGTCGTTCTGGACGCAACCATACAACATTCATTTATTATAAAATACAAATGTCAGAAATTGTTACATTAGGGTTATCTATGTGTCACATAAATATAATTTTTAAAGAACACATTAGTTATGAAGTAACTTATTAAATATTAAAATCAAAATTAATATGCTTTTTACAGTATATAAAGGCAAGTAGTAGTAAATAATTGTTGTAGAGCCTACAAAATAATATTGCTTGAGCTCTCAAAAACGGCAACTATTATTTCAGCTCTGCTTGACGCGAAGAAGATGAGATTTTGATCTGGTGCAACGGAATAAGCTCGGCTTTCAGCTTAAGGCTTAGCTTGAGGTCTAGTTAGGGCTTGAGACATTCTGGAAAAACCGTGCGTTAATAATTAATAAGAGATAATATGTCAATATGACATTTAATAAATTGAACAGTTATCTTGTAATGATAACAGTTATAAGGTGTGCAGCCAATGAAGTGCATTGGTGTGGTAGTAGTAGTGTCGTCTGTCAAATGTTTTTAGAAAAAACTATGCGGCAATAGGATTTAGCAATGGTGTAGTCAAACAGCCTTTTTTTACAAGGTGATGGATAGAGTCTAATTTCTTTAATGTGTTGATTTGCAACTTGTTAGTTGGTTTGTTTTGGATGAATTGTGATGAATGATTTGAACAGTTGTGTTGTTGACTAGTAGTTAGATGTCGAATTTATAGAAGAACTGCACTATCAATTTAAACTAGGCCACCTTAAAAGGTAGTAGTAAAGTAAGACTTGAGAAATATATTTAGGTATATATTAAAATTCATGAATAAGATTTAAATTACTTATTTGACAAATAAGAGTAGACTTGCTTAGGTTATTGATATTATAGTAAATATTAATCTAAATATAGGTATATTCTTTTTTCTTGTAGGTAGACCATTATTTCCTGGCTCTGATGTTGATGATCAATTAAGAAGAATTTTTAAATTATTGGGCACACCAACTGAAGACACATGGGCTGGTATGTCAGGTTTACCAGATTATAAACCATTCCCTTTTTATCAACCAAATATGAGTTGGTCACAGGTAATCAATATTTTTAATATATAAATAAAAATCAGTAACGATAAATTTGGACAATTGCAATATTTTTGAAGCAGATACTATACAGCCAGACACGAATAGTGTGGCTTCTATAATAGGCAACTTAGTATACACAAATATTATGTTAAATGTGGTTAAAATGATGCTTTTGTCCGGGCAAAACGGGCAAAGGCATAAGTTTAACCACATTCAACATAATTTTTGTGTATACTAAGTTACCTATTATAGAGGCCACACTATTTGTGTCTGGCTGTAATTGTACATTAAATTGAAACTATTTTAACATCAACTCAACAGTTTTATTATGGTTCATAAAATTTAAATCTCAAAATGCTTAAAATTAATTTATTAATTTATTTTATTTTAAATGTTATAATAAAATAATATACATATAGTATACTGGCTGCTAAAAGTAAAAGAACACTAAGTACCTGTAGCTCAATTTTGATGAAAATTTTCAAGAAAGAATCACGATAAGTTTATATTTTATTTTAATAATTGTTGCTTTTCCAAGGTTTATGGAGCACTTTACAACTTGCCTAGGCATGCTAGAAATCAAATTGTCAATCTCAGCATGAGGGATTAAATAAAGTTTCTTCCACTGTTTGTATTTTACATGTATTCATAGATCTGGAGAACGAGAAGGTTATAGAAGTAAATCAATATTAACTAGTTCTATAGTATCACTCTGCGTGTAAATAATGTATGTCCTTTCACAGCAAACTGTTAGTTTTTTTGTTCTTTTTGATGACAAACTTATCGTGCTTTTTTGTTGAAATTTTAATCATTTTTTAGTGTTAATAGAGTTGTTGGTGTTTTTTTACTTTTGGTGGATGGTATATTTTGTCTTAAATAAAACAGAAAAAAAAAAATAATTATTGATTTTACATTTAAATTAGAAGATTTCAAATTTAATAAAAAATTAGTTGTATTACTTTATGAAGCAACTTTTAAATATTATTTTTATTAATAATTTATTCAAACTCAATCTAACGATCACAGCGCCCAAGAGTCAAGCACAGACAGATTGTTTTGGTTTTTCAAACAATTTCTAATGGAATAATCAATAAATAAGCAATTACAATATTAATAAGTATGTAAATACTATACATTTTTTTTTGTGAGGGGGAAATGCATTATTTACATTGTGTGGGGCTCCCGTATACCAACTAAAACCCTGAACCTCTTTATCCTCCTGAGCTTGCGGACTCACTGTTGTGGTATTACTTTGCAAGTCACTTTTTATTTTTGGCTTCCAAGTCTTATCCTTTCCTCTTTTTCTTTTGTTGCTATTATTTTTCTTATTCCTTTATCAATAGCGCTCTAGTTGCCTTCACTTTCCATCATAAGTGGGGTCAGATTGCTGATGGTTATCTCCTTTTCGGCTTTATTCTGTGCCTCCATTCTGATGTCTTTCCAGCAGTTGTTTCCCTATGTTGTCTTGCTTTTGGACAAAGAGGTGTATGGGGATTGTTCCTGTTATTGTCTGTATAGATGTTGCAGCTTTCTTTCCATATAGGCGCAGCATACAGCAGTATCGAGTCCACAGTTGCTCCCATTACTTTGAGTTTCTCTTTTTCTGCTTTTGTTTGAATTCAGTTATGTGGGGTCTCATGTTCCAGTTTTTTCCTATTTTGATTGTGGTGTTCTCTAGATTAATCTCTACTATGATGTCCTTCCTTCTTCTTACCAGGACTACGGCTTCCATCTTTGTGCTGCCAGCTCTAAGCCCATCTTCTTGATCCACTTCGTAATCCTATTGTCTGCATAGGCTATTGTGGTAATTCCATGTGGCATCTGTACTCTCAATATTAAATGTTCCACAGGTTGGGCACAGAATGAATATACAGTGGCATATTATCTTTCTGACATACATTTGTTGATATTGTTCTTCTCTTAGCCCCCTCTATGGCATTGAGTTGAAGGCGTTCTTTATATCATAGGTGATCAATACGGCGTATTTATGTGTAGGATGCGCAGCTACAAGAGCAGAGTGACCTTCTCTGAACCCATGTTGGTTCTCACTGAGTCCTCCATTCCTATCTATTTCCTCTGTGAGCCTTGAGTCTTGAGGATGTGCTCATAGAGCTTTTTTAGCGGGTTCAGTAAGCAAATGGGTTGATATGTCTTGCCTTCATCCTTTTTGGTAGGTTTCTTGATTAATACTAGTTATACCTTTTTTTATTCTGTGGGAAAGATGCCTTGCTTGATCAGTTTGTTGAATACTTTCACACAGAGCTGCGGTCTTTGTGTCACTACAGGTCTGATGTCTTTTGGAGGGATCATGTCTGTGGAGTCCATTATTGCCTTTTTTAGAGTTTTTTTCTCTTTTGCATATGCTTCTTGCACCTGTTGCAATAGATTGGCGTCTCTTGTTTTTTTGCCATTTATTCTCATCATTGTCCTTTTAGCTTTTATACAGCACCTTCTCTTGTCAGCGATTTCTTCACTCCACCAACACTATACATAAAGACTTTAAAGAAAGTTCTAAATAAATATAAAGGATATGGGATCAACGTTTTGTGTGAATTTTCACTAAATGAGGATAAAAAAAACCATTTGTTGGAAAAGTGATAAGAGAATTATTGATTTTTTGTGGTGTTGTTTCATCTCCTTGCACAGCTAATGTTAGCTCCTTTAGAGTAATGTGAGAGTAGTTTGGTGCAAAACGGTTTGTTTAATATTATTCCACAATTACTTAATTCTCTTATTGTGTGGTAAGGTCTGGCATTATCATTCATAAAAATAATTTGTTTGTCTATTTCATTGTGTAATGAATATGCAATTGGTTGGATAATATTTTCAACAGATCTGTGCTGTTTGCCGGTATTATATTCTTGACTATCATTCATTAAACCATTATGCCAATCTCTGTGCTCTTGTACCTACTGTAAATGGGCAGTTATGTGTTGACGAAGGAGCCTAGGTACTCTTATAAGTTCTCCTATATGTTTTTGAAAATTACTTTGGATACTAGTGACTGCCATATGTTTCTGTTCTGATGTGTAAAATTTACTTTTTGTTTCATCACTCACTCTAGTATGACCAGCTCTGCGTTTTCAATCATTCAATAGTGTGTTGATAAAAATACTGAACTGCGGACAATATCAAACCTATTTGAAATTTGATGCTATCAGCTCCTCATCATGTTATGCAACTATTCTAGCTTTGTTAAATACAAAAATTACATTTTCTAGCATTTTTAACAAGAATGTATTGCATCTTTGTTGCTTACCAGTACACATGGAATATTGACGTCTTTTTAGAAATTGTTTGCTAAACTACTGGGATTGCTTAGTTAAAAATTATCTCAAATTATTAATAAACTGCAGATTAAGTAATAATAAATCTTTGACCTCCCATTGTTTGGTAAATAAACATAGATTATTTTTCTATTCTTCCAAACAGTTTGATAAAGTATTATTATTATATTGCATATGTGCAAACCTCAGTACTCATATGATCAAACTATTTGGAAGAACAAAATTGTTTATTAATAATTTATAAGATATCATTTTTATTTTTTAGGTTGTTCCTAAACTTGGTAATCGAGGTCGTGACTTACTACAAAGATTATTGATCTGCAATCCTACACAACGAATGTCAGCAGATGAAGCTATGATACATGCATATTTTAGTGATTTAAATTCTGCTATTAAAAATGATAGATGCTGATTATTGATGATAATTATTATTAAACCATTTTTTTTTTATTTAATATTTAACGTCGGTCTATTTCTGATGCCAAGTCTAATCACCGACGCCAGAGGTTAAGACTACTACATCTGGGAATTTTGCCGCAAATTTTATCGTGCACGCAACATCAAGGCAGTACACGGGACCTACTAAATTTTCTCTTCTTATTAGAAAGAAGGCGTACTCAAAATTATTATTATTAAACCTATCATAATACAACATAATTATATTGGGCCATGCAACAAAAGTCTATCATAACTCAAATATTGCATTGTTATGAGTTAATATAATACAGCTAGACATTTTACCGTGCTCTTATTTGTGAGATGCTGATGATTATTATTATTAAACCTATCATAATACAACATAATTATATTGAGCTATGCACTATGCACCAAAAGTCTATCATAACTCAAATATTGCATTGTTATGAGTTAATATAATACAGCTAGACAATGGCGTAGCTAAGATTTCTAGGCCCCCCCGCAAAAAAATTAAAAGGGCCCCCTTACAGTTACAAATAGCGTGTATTTTATACTTTTTCTTTCTACTCCCTCCCCACAGGTTTTATAAAACCGTGGCAGGCTTCTTTGTAGGATTGGAAGCCTTCAAAACGTCTCGGGCTACGGCGCTGCAGCTAGACATTGACTTTCAGCCTTGGTCTGTCCACTGCAGGACATAAGCCTCTTCTCTGCTTGTAAATGCTGGCAACTTACATTACAAGGGACCTACAGTTTTAAGTGGATTCCGAACCACTGGAGAGAATTATCACTCTTCAGAGAAGGTTTTAGCCGTAAAACCCCACGCTGGCAAGGCGGGTTGGGGAGTGGGAGTATAGAACGTGAAAAGTATATCACGGTATATGGGAATCGAACCCACGATCTTCGGTACAGCGGCCAAATTCCAAATTAAATAATTCTTTATTCAAAAAGTGTTAGTAAATTTACAAAAATTTGTTTTTGTTAGTATGCAATTACAGTTATTTATTTTATTTCCTATCTAGGGCTAGATTTATAATAAGAATTTTAGTTTAATCTTTATTTACATTTTAGGTGTTGTATTTTTATATACTGGCAATGCTCAGTCATTCATTCGTACGTTTATTCATTACATTCACTCATTTCTTTTATTCTTGGTACAGCGGCCGGATGCCTAGACCACTGCGCCACGCTCTCTCCCGCTAGACATTACCATGCTCTTATTTGCGGAAGAGTATACTAACTAAACTATGAAAGCAAACTACTATCAATAGCAGAATTTAAAACTAAGCATAATGGCAAGATTTTTGTATGCAAAAACTATAGACGAGTTACTTATTTATTCAATATAATATGAGTTACTATGAACTTGTTGCATGGGTCGATGTTTAACTTAAAGTAATACTTTTTGGCATATCTATTGAAAAATATATAGCTCATCAAAAATGTGTTGAATCAAATAACTAAATAAATAATAATTTGGAATTCAGATTGATTCTAAACTAATCTGGTAACACACGGAAAATATATTGCACACAAACAGGTCAATATATACTTTGCGATGTTTACAAATGTCCAGTATCAGATAGTTGTTTAAAAAAATCGTATTTTGGTTTGTAACAGCTATCTAAGTAGTTTGTACTTGTTTATTTGAATTTTAGAGGAATGCTGTCGGAATTATCAATGGCACGGGCTATCGTGATTGCTGCAAAGTAACTTTTTTAAACAAATTCTAACTTTGCATTCTATCAATAAGCGTTTTCATACAAAAACGTACCGGTTGTAAAAAGATTACTTCTGTCATTAATTTTCTTATGATTGTTATTAATTTAGTAAAACATTTGCTTTACATAGAATATTTATTTTTTTATATAGGGTTTTCCAATAAGAGGTTCCATTTTGATATTTAAAAAAACGGGTATTTTTTAAGAGAAATTAAATGTTTATTTCATTGTAAAGAGGAAGGTATGCCATTAACATTTGAAAACGATATCAGTCAAATGGCCGTTACGGTTGCAGTACTACATTCTTTTGATGAAATTTTTCATGACCAATTTGTCCAATATGTCCTCGATAACTTCACGAGTTCCATCTTTAATTAAGGTCTTGAATCGATTGTGGAGCATTAGCATAGACCTTATCTTTTACGTGGCCCCAAAGAAAAAAGTCTAAAGGTGTTAAATCACAAGATCTTGGTGGCCAATTGTGATCACCTCTTTGAGAAATAACACGGTCAGGAAACTTTTTTTTCAAAATTGCGATTGTTTCGTTGCTTGTGTGGCACGTAGTGAGGTCTTGCTGAAAATAAACGTTAAGTGGCACTTTATATGTTATGTAATGGCAAATGTAACAATTCTTTGTAATTGATAACATGAATACATCTATCAATCCGTCTAGTTGTTTGCACATTCTTGCATAAGTGGGGTCAGGTTGTTAATGGTTATTACCTTTTCAATTTTATTGTGCATATCTATTGTATGTGCGTATGCAGCCGTCATGTTGCCTCTAGACATGAATCTCTAAGATATGAACCAAAGCATTTGGTTCTCTTGATCAGTCATTCTTCTTTTTATTTTTTCATTGCTTTTATTTTCTTGGCAGAGGAAATGTTTCTTCAGTTGTTTCCTTATGTTTTTTGTCAAATTTTTATGAGCGCCGGACGGAATTATGTATACAAAAGAACATTCTCAAAATTTGGTTCCGATTGATTAAGTCGCGCTTGCGGCACCATTTAGGTAAAATCTATTCAATCTGGTTTTATGTTTCCAAATTGAATGTCAAACTAGAAGGCCATGCAATGCGTAGAAAAAAGATATGTCAAATAATCTTACAAAATGATTAAAAATGAAAAAAATCGTATTTAATGTTTTACAAAGTTTACAACAAAAATGAGGACTTTTTTTCATAAAATCTAATAGAAATAACATTGTATAACAAAAATAGCTGAATTCAAAAGTTTGACGTCGATTTTGGGCGATTTTACGTCTTCTTTGATTGGCACCAAAATTTAAGAATGTTATTTTTTTTTACCTGGCAGTGATTAAAAATTAACAAAAAAAATAAAGCATTACCCTAATATATACAGGGTTAGTAAAAATTACTGGAACACCTAAATGATTCTCCAACCGTAAGAAAATTCAAAAAAAGTTTCAATCAAAAGTTGTGTTTGGTTTTAAATAAACTATTGATTGAAAATATTTTTATTTTATTGTGGAAATTTGGTAAACTTTTTTTTTAATCAATAGTTTGTTTAAACCCAAACAACTTTTGTTTGAATTTTTTTACGGTTGAAAAATTATTTAAGTGTTTTGGTAATTTTGACTAATTCTGTAAATATATACATATATATGGCCATGTTTGAGTCAAGTGTACGGAACAAAAATTTGATTTTGCTCAAGCCACTGAAAATGCCTTTCTCAACATGAGTCCTGATTTTGTGAATTTTTTTAATAAGCCATTTTCGAGTAATTCGAGTAATAAGCAATCAAAGTTTGAAAAAATTGATCAAAAAATGTAAATTTAAAGTTTAAGTCTTTTTTTTTGCTATTTTTAAGTATTTCTGTGAATACATTGTAAGATATCTCGGAAAATAGAATTTTAAAAAATTTACAGGATCAGGACTCGTGTAGAGAAAGGCATTTTCAGTGGTTTGAGCAAAATTAAATTTTTGTTCCGTACACTTAACTCAGACATGGCTATTGTATATGCACAGTATGCACACGAATGGACTTAAATATATGTGTGAACATTTTTCAAAAAAAAGTCATTCTTTAAAATTAAATTCGATTCACGTTCAAAAAATATAAAAATGTAAGTTTGAAAAATGGAATGAAAATTTTATAAATCAAAAATTTGTAAGCGTCAAAATTATGAACGTATAATGAAAAATCGAAAATCCAAAAGAAATATTTTCATGGGAGTTATAAATATCATGATAAAATTATTTATAATTGAATGTCCTGAGAAAAAAATATTTATTGAACATACATAAATAATGATGTAGGCTAAATAACAACCAGCATAGTTTTATTCAACATAAAACAGTCCTACTTCAACACATTTTTCCATTCTCTTTTGAAATTCATTTTAAAAATTGTGAATATAATCTCAGGTGTCACTGTAGCAACAGCATACACTACAGGCTTAAGATAACTTGACAGAAAATAATTCATTGCGGTTAGGTCTGGAGACCGAGCTGGCCAGTGTATCGGTCCATTGCGAACCATCCAGTTTGAAAAATGCGCTGAGCAGCCATCTTGCTGGAATATCATATTTCTTCTAAATTCTAAATTTTCTTCATCCAATTGAGGCAAAAAGTATTTTTAAGAATTTATAAATAATTTGCGTTCAGCCTTCTTTCCTGGAAAATGGACCAATTACTTTATTGTAAGTTAACGCACACCATACGTTAACTTTCTTAAATTTCTGACTGTTTGTACAAATATAAAGTGTGGACTTTCTTTTGCCCAAAAGCGACAATTTTGACTAGAGGGTATCCCATTTGTTGTGAACGTAGATTGTCACTGAATATGATATGATGGTGACTTTTAGATATACCCCTAGCTGATGTTTTTTCTTTTTTTTTTTCATGTTTTTAACATCACCATAAACATCGAATTTATGTACTAAATTTCTTAAAGCATTTACAGATACTTGCACACCGGGAAATTTCTGGTGGAAAACTTTAATTGCATATTTATAGGACACCTTTCCAATACCATAACATTTGATCAAGTAAATGCTTATAAATATACCTACCGATCGCAATATTCACGAAGATAAAAAATAATTCTTTGTTGTGTGCTGTTTATTTATTGTTAATAGTTTATTTATGTCACCTGTCGATTTTCAGTTTTATCTTCTAGTGGCTAAAATGTAAACCATATTTTATATTATCACTAATTCTTTTTAACCATTTATATTTTAAAGTTATTTTACGACAATTTTAAAGTGTTTGTAATTGTTTTGTGATATGTATAATTTGTTATTGACAATTTTAAATGTGTTACGTGTGTGTATTATTATAATTGACATAATCAATTGTCACTAACATCAATATCTATAAGTACAAATGATTAATGTCATATTGTTTGATGTATATTAATGTTTTATTATTTACTTGACTATTGTTTTATTTTTAATGATAATTTATGTCTCATCTTGTATTGTATTGTAAATTGTAGCGCCCCGAAGAAGGAGGAATAATTCTCCGAAATATCGGCATTGATTAAATGATTGTATCAAGTGAACATTGACTGTAATTTGGCCGCATAACTAACTAACCTAATACCTAATGGCCGCGAACTTTTCTTATATACACGGTGCCAGGTAAACGTGCGGCAAAAATTCAAGGGGTTATTCCTTGGCCTATTCTAAGCATATTTTGTCTTACGATGATTTCTGAAAAACCCCTTTCTTTCGAAGATACAGTTTGACCAAAATTTGCGACAACCATATTATTTATCTGATTAAAATGATAAATAAAGATCGTAATAAATAAAATAAATAAATATTTGTTGAAATCATTAATGTAAACAAAAGTATGGCGTACTGTGTATATTAAGTACAAAAAATTAACAAGTTTATCAAGTATAAAAAATTAACAAGTTTATCAAGTACAAACAATTGTTAACGATAACTTGGAAGAGCTGTTTTATCTACTAATGTACAAGTGGATTTCATTTGAATACGTCTTGTCATTGATCATCACACGTATCGTTCGCAGTTGTTTAGATTCAGTAACGTTTGACTGTTTAACGTGTCTTTAATAGTTAGTGAATTCCTCTACTATGAATCATTATATGAACACCGAGATGACTGACATGCATTTCATGTATGGACTTGCTGATGGCAATTCATTATCATCGACGTCTTTGTGAAACAGGCACATTGAAACGAAATAGAGGGCCAGAAAGATCAATGACGGTAAGAACTGTAGAACTGGAGCAGAATGTGCTGGACATGATAAAAGAAGATCCAAGTAGTTCTACGAGAAAAACTGCCCATACTTGGATGCTAAAACGGACACAGGCATAAGTTTAACCACATTCAACATAATATTTGTGTATACTAAGTTGCCTATTATAGAGGACACAGTATTCGTGTCTGGCTGTATGTGAAGATCATTTTTGTTTTAGATTTGGTTTGAACATCAGTTCTCCTTAAATGTTTGGGTTGGAGTTGTGGGCAACTGTCTAATTGGACCAGTATTTCTACCAGAGATTTACCGGCGTGGTGTATCGCAACTTTTTGGAACACATGCTACTTCAGTTTCTGGATGATGTACCATCGGCAACAAGAAGCAATGTGGTTTATGCACGATGGTGCACCACTGCATTTCAGTTTGGTTGCTTGTGATTATTTAACAGCAACATACGGAGATCGCTGGATTGGTCGAGGTGGACCACATGCATGGCCTGCTTCATCCCCTGACTTAAACCCCTGGATTATTTTTTATGGGGCTATCTGATGTCATTAGTTTACGCTACTCAAGTGGAGAATTTGGAATACTTGCGAAATCGGATAATGGCTGGGTGTAACTCAATTAGAAACAACCCTGGTGTTTTTGTAAGAGTTCGGCACTCAATGAAGAAAATTGAAGCAAGTCATTTCAAACATTTATTGTAGATTCAGCAACTTTTTGATAATAAAATGTTGTAATTGTCGCAAATTTTGTTCACCCTGTATCTTTGAAACAAAGGGGTTTTTCAGAAATCATAGAACAAAATATTCTTAGAATAGGCCAAGGAATAACCTCTTGAGTTTTTGCCGCATGTTTACCTAACACCCTATATATGCATGGTTGTGTAAATGTATGGGAACACCTAATTTCAGACTGCATTTTTAATTTATTTTAAAAATGACCTTAATAAAAATGTTTGTACATTTTTTAATCTACATAGTGACATATTTTGATTTTCAATTCATGCCTTGTTTTGCGTGATATAGCGTCATCAGTTTTTTTTTAAATGGAACACCTAATATTTATTATTTTTTTAGAAAGAGGGGTTTTCAACAATTAGAATGATATAAGGTATTATGGGTCTATAACTTACTGTTTTTGAAATATTCATTAAAGTAATAAAACAAAATATAGTACGTCTTAAATGCGGCATTAGTGTAACACTGATGTGGCGCGAACGTTGTTATCTAAACAATTTTTGTTATACATAGGTTTTCTTATAGGAGATACTTGTTGGCTTTAATTGTGTCCTTATAAGATATTTTTTGCAATCTAATGCACCATAATGAATTAATATTATATTAAGGCAGATTTTGATGTACAATTTATATAGATTAGCTGATACAATTTTAAATAAACACTTATTGGAATTCGTAAATACAACATAATCTCACAAAAACACGTTACATTTGTTAATATCAATAATGAAGCGGTTTGTAAAAGCTTATTAGCAGAGATTTTTCTGCTACTTAAAATATTTAATACAATATATGGCCAATTTTATTTCAAAAGGAACCAGAGCAGGGGGGTGGTGCATTGAGAAGGTTGATTTAGTTTTTTTTTTCAGTTTCTATAACATCGCAAATTTGACTCAAAAAAAATAAATTTACTAGTGAAATCAATCAGATTCCGTAGAATCCAAATCTGGCACCGTTTCAAGTCTATACCCTGTCTATAAGCCCACAAAAGCCATAAAACCATGTTTTTGTTCTCAGTGAGCTGGGTAAAAAAGGGCAGTTTTTAAGTTTTTTGTAACCGCCAAAGTTGACGTATTTTCATGGAAAACATAAATTTGTTTTTGTTTGAAATTACAATTATATAAATAATGAAACGAAAGACTAATGTCGCCATTAGTTGCAATTTAATACTAAAATGTCCGCATTAATTGGTATCATTTATGCAATTGGCAGTCATTTCACGGCTTTTATACGATTTTGAATCGTACAAGGCATACTGACGAGGTTTGTAAAACCGAAACAATTGTCTATGCTTGACCGTTGGCCGCTGTGATTCGATTGACTGATTTTGAATAAATTATTAATACATTTTCATATACAATTATATTATTTTAAATAATAAGAACAAACATAATTAATTAATTAAATTGTCTTAAGAATATAATTGTTCCGATTATTGTAGCATGCATTTTGACACTCTTCAGTATTATACAAATAATTAAATAAATTCTATGCACCTTGATGACGTATAGAGGGTGTAGCTCTAGAAGAGAATAGAAAATTGGATTAAATTTATATGCGGAATGTAAAGTGATTTTTACTTCTACCAGTATATCGTGCCTGATCACCAGTGGCGTAGCTTCAAATTCTGGGCCCCCCCGCAAAAATTTTCTTGGGGCCCCTATCGTGTTTGTATTATACTTCAAAATATTTTTTTACGCCTTAGACTCGTTTCACAAGTATGGGGTTCCATTCGGTTCGGTTCGTTTTGTTTTTGGTTCTTTTTTGTTTTGTATTTGGTACCTAATAGAAACAGTGTAGCACCAAATACTCCCCCGTAAAGTGATGAGAGAGAGCTTCCAATGAATTTTCTTGTTTTTTTATTCTTCCATAAAGAAACAACATGGCAACAACATGACTTCTCTTTATTGTGATTACTACTGAGGCTGTGTACGGAAAAAAAGCCAATATGAACCGTGTATGTGTGAAAAAGTTTCAATCGTTTTTGGTTACAACCGAAAACAAACCGAGAGTTGTTGTTGCATTTGAAATTGATAATTTGAGGGAATATCTTCCTTCATCGACAGGCAATCAAGAACCAAATCCTCAATGATGTCTTAATCCTTTTGATGAAGAGGCTAGAATATCTACTGGAGGTTTTCACCAAGATCGTGTCCATTGTTGAAAATGTAAGTATTCTGATGATTGGATTGATCATCAGTTGGCACAATTAACGATTACTTTAAATATACTAAACAACATGCAAGAGAGCGACAGTATAAAGAACAACACAAATGCAAAACTAAAGTTATTCTAGGCTATAACATCACTTGCACTGTCACTAATGCCGTTTAAATACCTCTTCATATGTATGGTAACAGCTCATTAAAGAATTGACAGCATGTGCTTGGAACAATCAAGTTCTTCATTGGCTAAAGCATGCAAACGAACCAACGCAACTTACGTGTTAAAACAGAAGCACTAAAAGCAGCCGAATAAACAACGACAACGGCAACAATCAGTCCGGCTAAAATACTTTTATACTAAATTAAACATAATTTTTTTATTTTGTAAAAATTTGGTATTATTTTTTTAATTAAATTACGATAGTGATCACTGATCAATGTATCTAATTAATTTGGTTATTTAATTCTTGAAGCTTAGGGGCCCCAAAACATGTCGGGCCCCCCCGCACTGCGGGGTCTGCGGGGCCTTAGCTACGCCGCTGCTGATCACCACGATAGAATATCTTGTATGAAGTAAACAGGTCTAACGCCGTGGGTGATTGAATGCCAGTGTGGTTGCCAATCTAGAATTTAATTACTTTATTAACGTCAATGTTAATGATTAAAATGATGTAACTTACATACCTTATGAAATCACTAAGTGGATATTATGACAGCGAAGCTAGCTCACGGTAAACGGATCTAAATTAATAATCTAAAAAAATATGGAATGATTTATTATATATGGCTATGTCTGAGTCAAGTGTACGGAACAAAAATTTGATTTTGCTTAAACGACTGAAAATGCCTTTTTCTTCATGAGTCTTGATCAAGATTGCATTTTTAGAAAAAAATTATAAGGTACTTTTTTTTCCAAAATTATTTAACAAATAAGTTTATATAGCCAACATTTTTTTCCTTAAATTTTTAAAATTTTGCTGAAATTTAAGACTTAAAAATAAGATGACGGGTATTTTCATTTTTTTTCAAATATGGATAAAAACGTGCTTTTATATTTGCAAAAGATATCCTGAAAATTGAAGTTCCATAAAATACCCGTCATCTTTTTTTAAGAAAAACTGTCTTTTAAAGTTCTGAAAAATTTTCAAAATTTAAGGAAAACATTTTCTGGCTGTAAAAAATGATTTTTCGATCAATTTTGAAAAAAAAAGTTCATAACAGTTTTTTCCTAAAAATGCAACCCTGAGAAGTTACAAACGATCAACAAATGTAAAAAAATGATTTTTTCAAATTTTGATTGCTTATTACTTGAAAATGGCTTATTGAAAAAACCTAATTAAAATCAAAAGATCAGGACTCATGTAGAGAAAGGTATTTTTAGTTGTTTGAGCAAAATCAAATTTTTGTTTTGTACACTTGACTCAGACATGGCCATATATATATTTGATAATTGGAATTATTAACACAGGGTAACTTTAATGTTTACCTGCAATTGTTGCTAACATTCATTGTTGTTGCTCGGTTCTCATAGATATGTAGAATGTTATCTATGAGTAGAATTAATATAGTCACTCGCGATTAATATTGTAAATAATTAAGCTAGCGTTGTTTTTATGGTGTCACATTTAACTTGGTATAGTGGGCGAGTAGATCTGTGGAATAGTGTTTACCTGATAAAATATATATTAACGTTTCTATGGAAATGAAAAATTTTTTTTTTTGAGAATAGGTTGAGCTAAATAGAGTGGTGTGGAGAATAATTTTGGATTTTGAGTAACTTTAATTGTACGCGGTACTTCAATTGTGTATCATGCAAGTGCAGGTATAATATATACAGAGAGTTTATAAATGAATGGGATTATGTAATCACTTTCATCATAGATATAGGAAAGAGTACAAGGATATACAAACGCCTATAATCAGAACAAACAAGGAGACAGCGGGAAAACTAATAAGAGAGGGAAGCATAAATATAGGACTTATGAGATGCAGAAGAGGGAGTGTAACGGATAAGGAAAGCAAATGTTATAAATGCTGGATGAAAGGCCACATTGCTTCAGACTGTACAGGGGAAGACAGATCAAAATTATGCATAAGATGCGGAGAAAAGGGTCATCAGATAGCCAAATGCAGTAATAGGGAATATTGTATAGTGTAAAGTAACAGGACACAGAACAGGAGCAAAAAGATGCCCGCTCACATACAAAAGAGAAACGAGAAGACCAAGAAAGAACGTAGAAGACAAGAATCCAGATAATTGGAGATAACACGAGAATGAGGACACAAACTAAAATGTATAACATCATCCAAACAAATATAGGCAGAGGAAGAGAGGCGCAAGACTTATTGATGGCAACAGCGGTAAGAGGAAAAATAGACATAGTAATTGTGAGTGAACCAAATAAAAACAAACTAAGTGGGGAGTGGATAAAAGATAAGAATTCAGACGCAGCTATCCTAGCAAGGGGTTACTGTAGAGATAAAGTAGAAAGGTGAGGAACACCCAAGGAGGGAATAGTGTGGGCCGATATAAAAGGTCTGATAGTGTACAGTTGTCCAAACTGCAATATGGAATATTATTAGGAGTAGATAGAAGAACTAGAACACAGCCTAAGGAAACAAAAGAGCTAAAAATTCTGATAGGAGGCGATTTCAACGCAAAATTGCTAAGATGGGGAGGGACCAAGTGCGATAGGAGAGGCCAAATTCTTGAGGAGATGATAGCAGCCGTAAATCTTTCAATATGCAAACAAGGAGATAAACCAACGTTTGTAAGAGGAAGATCCAAATCATACATTGACATTACCATAGCAACATGCGAAACGGCTGGAGTAGTAAAGGGCTGGACAGTGACAGAAAAAGAATGACTGAGTTTACATAAGTACATACAATACAGCACAAACGGAAAAGGACAAAAGAGTAGGAAAATGGAACATAAGAAGGATGGACAGAGAAAGGATAAATAGAGCTATGGAAGTAGAGAATGTGACTGAAAACGAGAACTTAGAGGAAAGATGCAAAAGGTACTCGGAAAAAATTGAGGAAGGCAGCGGAAGAATCAATTCCCAGATACAGAGAAGGAGGAATAGACCGATATGCCTGATTAACACATTAGCGAAAATTATGGAAAAAGTTATCGTGAGGAGAATTGAACAGGAAATAGAAGAAAAGAGAGAATGGGAACAGGAACAATATGGATTTACAAAGGGAAGAACGACTCTAGGAGCCATTGAAAAAGTAAAAGCCATAGCAAAAGAAGCGTGTGGACCATACAGAAAAAGACAACACTGTGTCATAACAGCGTTAGATATACAAAATGCGTTCAACAGCATACTATGGGAAGCAATTGTAAAAGCAGGAAAAAAAAGAAAACTAACAAATAAAACTACCAAGATAATATGCAGCTACCTTCAGGAGAGAAATCTACTGACCAAAAATGGAAAATTTAGGCTGACTAAAGAAGTACCATAGTGGGGTTCTGCACTAGGTCCTAAACTATGGAATTTAGTTTATAATCAGCTACCCAGGATGCGGTTTCCGGAAGAAGTAAAATAACGGCATTTGCGGATGACGTAGCTATGGTAGGTAAGAATATAGACATAGAAGTACTAAATGAAAGGTTAGACTTGGCAATAGAGTTGATTAAGAGATGGATGAGAAATAAAGGGTTAGATCTGGTTCCACAGAAAACCGAGGCGGCATGGCTATTGACAAAGGGGACAAACAGGGGACAAACAGGGGAAATGGAAAAATACAGGTAGGTGAACAAATAATAACCATAGGAAAAAAATTAAATACTTTGGAGTAACACTTGAAGCAAAGGGATGGAATGAAGAGGATAGAGGAACAAAAAAATGGAAGGAATGCTTAGTAGGCTTATGCCGAACAAGGGAAAACCAGGAGATGGGGCAAGAAGGCTAATAGCAACTGCGGCTAAAAGTAAACTATTGTATGCAGCAGAAACATGGGCAGAAGCTTTGAAGAAAAAAAAAACAGAAAAAAAGTAAGAGGAGCTATGAGAGCAAGTTCATTAAGGATCTGCAGGGCCTACAAGACAGTGTTGCAGGAGGCGCTAGAAGTAATTGCGGCGACATTACCCGCAGATTTGATGGTGGAAGATAGAATAGGTATAAAGAAAATGGTAAAGAAGGAGAAAAGGGAGAATGGGCAAAAGAACTAATGCCAGAAATAAAAGAATGGGTAGAGAAAAAACCGGAGACGTGTTACTATACAACACAACTACTTACCGGACATGGAGCTTTTGGAAAGTACTTACAAAAAATAAATAAGATGGAGAAAGAGCAAAAATGTATATTTTGTCTAGAAAACTTGCATGACGACGCAGAACATACGCTAGTAAAGTGCGAAGCGTGGGAGGAAGATAGATATATGCAACGACATTACTGAAGAAAAAGATAGAGGAGTTTGAAGCTTAGAGATTTAGTTAAACCAAAATGGAAAAAAACACAACAAACAAATTAAAAGCCACAGAAGACGAAGGAAAGAGGAGCGAGAAGCTAAATGGAAGCAAAAGAATATCGAAAAAAGTAATAAAGAGGAAAGAAACAAAGAAGGTCAAAACAACTATGCCTGCGAACAGTGGAAGATGAACAGTATCAACAGAAATTGCAGAAATAAGGAGGAAAAGAAGAGAATTGCTCAAGGAAAGTTGACGGAATTGACTAAACAATTTCCAAACGGAAGATACGACACCTCGAGGTTGACAGAAAATGCAACTTTCGAAATGGTCAGAGTATATCTGGCAACCAGGGGACATGAAGAACTAATCCCAAATGGAGACTCAAGAATCTCACTAGAAGTTAAACTGGCAAATGTAGGACTACCAAAAGAGATGCACTTAGTGGAGCTGCACAAAATGTTTATGAAAGAAAGAGGATACAACGAGGAAGAAGTTAATAAAGATATAGAAAAACTAAGAAGATACCTAAGGACAATGCAAATATCTAGGCTGAATAACTCAAGAATGGGAGAAAAGAGAGGAGAATGCCAGTGTAGGAAGTAGGGCACAAATATAGGGTATAGAGAGAGATGGGCCGGGGACAGCATGTGTTGCCGCAGCAGACTGCGTGAATTCTACGAGGCCGAAACCAGCCCACCTCAAACTAATACCACATTAAAGACAATAACTAGGACAAATTAACAGCAGGACTTACGCAGAGAAGAAAACCGAAAAGTATTGCCATGCGTTAGTTATTCTCAAGGGCCACTTGTTGAGGCCAACACCTCACTAAGTCCTTAAAAAAAAGTAGTAAGTTTAAATTATTTTTTCTTAAAATCTAAATTTTAGCTGTTGATTTTTTTATATCTGTTACCATCATAGATATAACCACTAACAGTGAAAGCAAAACAAAAACTAAATAGTCTATTATTAAAAAACAATTGGCGCTCTATTAGAGAGTTGCAGTAATAATAAGTTATTTTGTATTTTTTTATTCTTCCAAAACTAATATCACCTGTTGCCTATGAACTCTACTCACACCGCTTGAGGTAGTGGGACTGTCACATCCACCGGTGACAGAAGTAACTTCAAAAAATTAATTTAAAGAAAAAGGAGGTTACATTATGTGTAACGAAACTATGCATATATTGTTTTTGTAATTGTATTTTATTTGATAATGTTTGCGTTAATACGCAATGAAATTTATAAAATATGTTTTATTTTACAAATATATTATAGCTTTCGATCCAACAATAATACAATCCAAAACTTATATAATCAAAATTTACTAAAATCAAATTTTTTTTGATCAGCAGTTTAGTTGTTTATCATAATTTCATTAATAAAGTCAATAATTAAAAAAATATAAACTGTTATATTTACAAATAATTAATAAACAAATAACATAAATATCATCTTGAATAATTGAGACATTAAACCTAATTCTTTGAGTCAAATCTTGAGTAAAACACAACCTATTATTATAAATTAGTTTTACTGAACATACAATATTATAGATATAATAGATTTAAAAATGTACATTGAACCATTACCAAAATTTGTCACTCTAATAAACCTCTCCACAACCCTTTAATGTCTTAAATATGCTCACAATTACTAGAAATTCTTTGATTTTTGCAAAATATAAAAAACTCTGACAATATTCTACTGCAATAATGTAATATGAATTTAATATTAATGTATTGTTATAGTTACTTGTTTATATTAATTTAAATCTAGTTTTCTTATGAATTTAATATCAATTCATTGTCATAGTTACTTGTTGTTGTTTTACGCAGTGGCAGCTCCGTTGTGACGTGAAGTTGCACTGTCTCTCACTTCACACTTGGCACGTACGTTTGCGTACATTGTTGCCAGTTACCGCCTGTAAAGTGTACATAAGTTTTGAATTTAAATTGAATTTTAATTGACCCTAAAACAGTTGTCAGGTAGGATATATACATGTATATATGCTTATACATATATACATATGGATGCGGACGACCGCAGAAGGGAAAAGGTAAACATAGGAAAAATCAAAAAATTAACTCTCGAGCCGGAGCCCCAGCGACTCTGTCACAACACAGGGGAGAGGCTTCGGTCGGAATATGTTAGTGATTATTGATGATTGAGGGGCGAGTTAAAGAAAGTTAATGAACGTTAAATTGACGTGAACAGAATTAAAAAATTATAGACGGAGTTTTATAGTTTTAATGTGATGCAAAAGCGAAGAATAGACATTAGCGTTATTTGAGGATATTAGTAGGTCGGCTTTGGTGTGAAGTTCGATACCACATAAAGTCAAATGATTAATTAGAGCGGTAGATTGAGCACTTATTCGGTCACATCCTAATAGAATGTGGTGAATTGTTCCCACTTCACCACATACATAAAGTGGGTTGTCAATGATGTTTTTCCTGAAAAGGTACCAAGGAGACAGACAATGACCGGATCTTAATCTGCTAAGCAAACTGACATCTATTTTTTTGTGGATGGGTAACTCTTTGAACCAGGGGTTTAGGTTGATTTTACTGTTAACTTCATCATAGTAATTCTTTTCTTTCGGTTGGGAGATGGACGAGAACTGATCTTGCCACGTATTTTTTGTCTGGTTTTTAAAGCTTTCAAAAAAGTCGGTGTAATTGATAGATATATCATTACACCGACTTTGGTGACCCCTGTTCGCCAATAAATCGGCACGTTCATTTTGGACAATGCCCATGTGGCTGGGTACCCAGCATAGTTCTACTATGGACTTTATTTTGCGAAGGTTACCTAGAACCACTTTAATATTGGATGCCCAGCAGTTGCTCTTGATGTTATGCGCTTGAGTGCATATAGCATCGAGGGAACTTCTGGAATCCGTAACAATAAGGATTTTCTTCCGTTTTTATCCAAACTTAAGAAGATTGATCAGGAAGTTTGCCACATTCTTCTATCTTAAATTGGGGAATATGTACCCCGTCGAATACCGACAGGGGAAGGTTAGTTTTTGAACCGTCTGTATAGATTTCAATATATTGTGGCCAATATTTGTTATTGAAATCTCGAAAAGCCTGATTAACCTGCGGGGGAGGTAAATTGGTGATTAACTCTTTTGAAAAAACCATGAAGGATTTAGCGGAGATAATAGATTCCTGAGGAATATAAAAAAGTTTGGAGAAAGCATTTTTGTTAATGACTCCAGAGAATTGGGCAACTTCATTATATGCAGAAACAAGAAGCGGCTGTCCTTTTGATGTCCAGAACAGTTTTTTTTTTTTAATATCTGGCACTGGTAGTGGCTTCCAAAACCATACCACTGCCCATGGCAACCAGTTTTAAAACATACTTTTTGGCAAGAAAGTTTCTACGGATGGATAGAGGCATTATGCCCGATTCAACCTCCATGACATTAATTGGGGTTGAGTTCATGTAACCTAAGCTTATTCTAATTGCTCTATTTTGGATTTTATCCAACTCAGCAAGAGCAGACCGGCTACAAAAGGAGAAAAGGTGTGAGGCAAAATCTTAGACCGTATAAAGGCTTTGTAAAAGGTAAGGAGAATTTCAGGATTACTACCCCAATATGTGTCCGAGACACAACGCAGCATGTTAATTCTTAGTGCACACGATTTTTGTAGATGCTTAAAGTGTAAATTTCAGGATAGCTTTTCGTCGAAGATGACTCCCAGAAATTTGTAAGAGGCCACGCAAGATATGGGAGTTCCATTGATTATAGGGACATAATCAACTGGGATCACATTCCGAGTGCGCGCTGAGAAGAATATACATTTGCACTTTTCTAGGGATAAATCAAGATTTCGTTCAGAAAGTAGGGCTGTGGTTTCTATTAAACATCTATCTATGTTTCTTAAAATACTGTCAGAAAAAAAGCCAGAGTGGTATATAGCTAGGTCGTCCGCATAAGAGATGATATTAACTGACGGAATTGTCGAGGTGGTTAATTTGATTAAGTATATATTAAAAAGTATAGGACTCAACGGGCTGCCTTGGGGCAAGCCTTGCAAAGATGTTCTAAGGTTGTTTTCGGCTCCAGAAATATAGAGTTTTTTAAGGCCGCACAGGTTAATAATTATATTGATAAACGCGGGCGGGAGGTTTAAACTAATTAAGATCGACTTCAACGTTGCAATGCAGACATTGTCGTAGGCTCCCTTGGTGTCCAGGAAGCAGACGCAGGTTGTCTGGCTGCTGGACCATGCTGAAATAATCTCACAGTAGAGTGATGATAAATTATCACTAACACTGTGACCCTTTCGAAAACCAGTTATAGAACGGGGGAATACGTTTTCCTTGTCACACCACTGCTCTAGTCGATGTTTCAGAATGTTCTCGAATGTTTTCCGAACGCAGGATGAGATAGTTATCGGTCTGAAGCTATTACATTCTGGGGACGGTTTTTTCGGAATACGGACAATTTTAATTATTTTTTATTCTTCTGGGATATCCTCTTGAACTAGAATGGTATTGAATGGCTTCTGGAGAATGATTTTCAGCTGACTAATCAATTGTTGGATCATTGAGTATGAAATGTTATTATGACCTACAGCAGAATCTTTTCTGTCTGCATTGGCTAGCACAATTTTATCTAATGAAATTTGATTTGTAAGGGAATGGGGAGTTTGAGGAAGTTGATTGATAGGAAAGAATATGGAGGGATGTAGTGTAGATGGAGGAGTTAATTTACACAAAAATTCTTCTTCCCAGTCTCAAGCAGCAAGGAGCGAGACCGGAAAGTTTTAGAAAAACGTTTATGATGGACCAAATGTAAGAAGAGAATGAAGTCCTGCTAAGGGTGCCGCAGAATGGCTTAAAATTGTCGCGTTTTTTGCGCAGTAAAAGTTTTCTGGTTTCCGCCATTGCCTTCCTTGCTGCTATCAGATGAGCTATTTTGCCCGTACAGAAATATTTTTTTTTGGAAACGACGACGCTTATTAACGGCATCTGAACACTCTTTTTCTCACCACGGGCACGGCGAATGTTTTGATTGTGGTTTTTTAGGAGATGGAGAGGCTTTGATGACAGAAGAGACTAGTCAATTAACTACTTGATAGTAGTCTGGAGATGGCTGACTTACGTTTAACGAGTTGAGTTCTTCTCTGAAAACGTCCCAGTCGATTTTTTTAGAGTTTATTAACCGGGAAGATCTAAGGTCTGGGCTAGTGGTAAAGACATTATTAATTTCCGTAACTATGGGAAATGCTGCCGCACGTATTCTGGAGAGTAGTTGAATTGCATCTGAACGCAATGTCGGGGGATGCAATAACCAAGTCAATAAAATTTTTATAGATGTTAGTTGGAGAACCATCATTCAAGATTACCAACCCCAACTGGTCGATAGCAGCTTTTAGTTCTAAGCCATTGCGGTTATGATTGTGGTGACCCGAAGCCGGGTGGTGAGCATTAAAATCACCTATTAAGATAAAAGGATGGGGCATGGAGTTGAGGATGTCCAGCCATTGCTTCCTATTAATCGATCGATTGGGTGGGCAGTAACACGACAAAGAGGAAATATTAGCAATAGACGAGATTACAAATTGTACATGAGGGGAGACGTTAAAGGACGGTATTTTAGATTTAGTTTTGAGGGAGTAATTGAAAAAGGAAGAGACTCCACCATACCCATGATCTCTGTTATTGTGAACGGAGCTAAAGCGAGGAATAGATAGCTGTTTATCAGGGCGAAGCCAAGTTTCACTAAGAAAAATAGCATTAATTTGGTGTTCTTGGACCAGGTGGCATAGATCTGGTTGTTTACCACATCCAGATTGTTTGTTCCACTAATTAGCCGAATTGACCCCTGAGCCATTGATAGATTCAGATAAGTTGTGAAGATCGGATAAAAGATTATTCATGTGAGCAGAGTTATTTGCTGGATTGATAGCTGAGAATTGTAGTATTGCCTTAATAAGAGTATCTACTATGTTACGGTTCATTTTTCATCTGGAGATCGGCAACCAAATATACATCTTGGACCTGAAACGATTAAGGTAGTTAATAGTTTTCAACTTAATTGGAACTATTTAATTGTTAAATTAATTAGTAGTTTATTTATCAGATATGTTAGGGATTAAGTGAAGTTAATTAATTAGTTGCTTACCTGTCGATATTGATGATTAATTGCTGGATTACATCTGATATCGATAGTTAGCCGATCTTGGATTCCGCTAACTTCCTTCTACCAATGTAACATCTGGAAAAATAGAATTGTTATTAGTTGATTATAATTATTATTAGTGGGAATTATAATTATTATTAGTGGGAATTAAAATTTGAAATTGTTTAGTGTCAATAAGTCGGATTATCAACCAATTTTGTTGTTATTATTAGTTTTTTTTTTTTTTTTTTTTTTTAGGACGTAGTGAGTTGTTTGGCTCTCAACAAGTGGCCCTTAAGAATAACTTACGCATGGTAATACCTTCCGGTTTTCTTCTCTGCGCAAATCCTGTTGTTTTAATGTCCCTGTCTATCTGTTATTATTAGTTTAGGTTATGTGAGTTATTATAAGTTCACATCTTAGTTGAATCTTAGTTATTGGGGGAATTAATTTTATTATTGCTTAATTAATGTCTACTTACCATTATCTGATATTTAATCCGTTATTGTGCACATACACAGGCACTGTCACTTCACTGTCAGTGTTGTTGTCAAACGCCATATTGATTGGGCGGCGTGAAGTTGCTGGGACAGGGCGTGGTTGGCAATCCTGTGTACTGATGAAAGGGTGACAGCATTCACTTGGTTGTTGCGAATAATTTAATTGCGCATCACTTTCTCGCGAATCGTGGTCCGTTAAGCGTGGGTGTCCGTCTTCATATAGAGCAAGTGGAATAAATCCATGGCCATCCGAGCCGATTAACTGCTCTAGAAGATTTTTGTGGGTGCACAATTTATTGTGGAGGATTTGGTTTCCTACCAAATTAATATTTTGTGAAAAGTTTGGTTAAATGCAAATGTGCAACCCAACGCTTGATGCGGATTATTGACCCCACGTGGACCACTCGCGAACACTACGAAGCCGCACAACTTAGGTAGGATTAAAGTTTAAGGTAAAGAGACATTAATTAATTTTAGTTTGTGGTTATAGGCTTCGAATTCACATTTATCTTCAGATTAAATGTAAAATCTGATTGCTTCATCCTCCATACTCTATACTGCTGTATGCTTGAGTGAGCTGGTCAAGCAAAAATGAATAGGAGTGGATAGGAATTATTATCCGACTTGGGAAATGGTTAGAAAGAGTCGAGATCCAACGACTAATAATCAGGAGCTGTGGCAACTGGATCTGGTTGGAAGGAGCTGTCCGTTCCTTGGATTTGTATTAATTTATATGTGTATTTTGTCTGTCGAATATCAGGTTCAATTTCAATTAAGTATTAACCAGTTAGCCAGGTTTTCTTCACTATTTTACTATTGTATTAACCGTCATACTTTAACTGGCAACTGAAGGTAAATTCATTTATTTCATATTCAAATCGATGATTCAATTGAACATCGGGCAACATAAATAGTTGCTAACATCCATGTTTGTGAACCAAGGTTCACATGAACTTAAGTATAGCTTTAAGCATTTTAAAATTTTAATTCAATTTTAAAAGTAGAATTCTAAAGTACAATTTTATTGTTAAGACATTGAAGTATCTGTGTCGGGTTAAACCATTCTATTACAGGGTCTTGTGCAGGGATAGCGCTATTCCGGACATAACGACAGTGAGTATTAACCATCTTATAATTTACTTTTATGTATACCTTTACCCAGATAATTTAAGTCTGATATTTTGCAAATTGTGTTGTACTCAACAAATATTGATTTTGAACAGTGTATTATTATATCGAATTTTTGTTTTGAAGCATTATTGGCATTACTTTATTGGTTTTGCAAGTGTGCTTGATTTTGGATCTTTTTGCGATTCGACTATTGTTGACTATTATTATAATGTTTGTGTACGACCTCTCTAACAATATTAATGACATTTAGTCATTGACATAGATTTTTTTTATTATCATTGAAGCGGAATCTTTCTAATAATTATATATTTTTTTAAATTAGAGTTATAATCTCTAATAAATATACTTTTTTTTGTATTAAAATTAGAGCTATTAATCTCTAATTAATTTACTCTGTTTTAAATTTAGAGTTATAATCTAATAAATAATAGATAACTTGGCCTTTTTTTTTCTTTTCTTAACATCCATATATGGTATCGGGTTCTACCTATTAGGAGGTGTGATCAATAACATACAGGGTGGACTTCAAAAGAGATCCCGTGGCGCTCACTCTTTACCACCCCCGTCTACACTGAGCTACGGCGGCAAGAGAAGCCCTGTCTTCCTCCTACTCAATAAAGAAGAAAAGAAATATAGTAGGCCAAAGGGAGCGTGACAACTAGTTTGTGTATAAAGTTTGCGTCACAGAGATTATCTGGTTTATCAGCAGGGAAAGCTAAAGGAGTATAAGGAACAGAAACAGAAGAATTGATTTGAGAACAGGAGGCTTTAGAAATCTTGCGAGAGAGAGAGGGGGTTTAAAGGATCTTCTTCTACGTTTTGGGGATTGAACCAGAGTGGAGTTAAAATCAGAGATGTCGTTCAACAAGCTGGCTAAGTTGATTTTAGCGTTTGCCTTGGAAGGTAGGCAATTTGGGGAGAGGGGTCTCTGTTTAGACACCATTGTGGAAAATAAGTTGCGATTAAGAGTGCGAGGCGGTTCTACTTCTGGTAAGGTAGAAGGGAAGTCCCTAAATAACTGAGTAGTTTGTGTTTGTTGAAAATAATTTATTGGTCTCGTGAAATGAATAACCATGGAATTCTATGGCTTTTTTAATTTTGATTGTCTGATATATTCTGGGCAGATTCTGTTTGCAAAGGAGGTTTTATTTTTATTACTAAAATGTTTACCTTTACAGAACATACAGGTAGGTGAATTTGTGGTAGGACAATATTTGATTTTATGATTAGCCGCGGTCACCTGGAGGTGTTGCTTCTACAAATTTTAGAGGTGTGATCATATTGCAGACAGTTAAAGTTAGTTCAACTGGCCTTGAATTGAGATTGTAGTAAAAAGTTTGCGGGAGAACGTGTCCCCTGAATGTGACTAAAATAGTATTTGAAGGTTCATATTCAAAACCCGAACCGTCAACTGATTTGGTTTTCCTATTTAGTCTTTTCACTTTTAAAATGTCAGTTTGCAACGAATTGCTTGCGTTTGTTTTTATGTCTTCTACCTTAAATTCTTTATCAACTCCGCGTACAATGCCCTTGCATGCGATGTGATGTGACGGAATAAATGCTTTTAATATATTTATATTTAAAAAATTGCCACTTAAAAAGTCGTTAGCTTGATCGTATTTCTTGAAAAAAAAATTACTACCCAATTTCGACCTCTGGAATCAACCTTATCCACCGTGTTAATGTTAGCCGCAATGATTTTATTACCAATTCCCACTGAAGTAATATTCCCATTAGTAATATCAATTGGTTCAATATAAATTTGATATGGGTCGATGTCTGAATTAATGAACTTGTCCACGAGGTGTGGTTTGGATGGATTATCTCCTTCCATTGACACCTGCATTTTTCCCCCTTTGAACTCGCCGGATCACTCATTACGGGGGCCTGTCCGAGACCACACCCAGGGTTAATATAATTACTAACAAAAATATAATAAAAAATAAAAACAAAAACTCACCCACCCAGGTTAGTTAGGAGGGCTAATCAGGACGGGAGAATTGGGTCCGAGAAAAAAACAGGCACTGAGCGCGTATCACCTACACAACTGTATGTTAAACGACCTCCCTTCACCGAGGTTCAGAGAGGAATCGTCATAGTTACTTATTATTATTAATTTTAATTACAAGATGTATAAAGAAAACCACCACCGAGATGTCTTTGTGTTTACCTTGCAACAATAAATAAATTTAAACTCGAATAGAATTTATCAATATACAGCGAATCATAGACCAGCCATAGCATACTGGCTAGCTTTACTGCACTGCACTGGAGAACTTATATATATATATACAGGGTGTCAATAATCTACGTGCATTCTATGGGTAACTTTGTTATTTTAAATGTTACAGAGTTAGTTAAATTAACAAATTTGGGCAGAATTTTCAGAATAACTTAATGCCATTTTTAAATTTGTCATAGGTCTTCAACTTTTTTAAATATTTTAAAAAAACTAAAAACGGTTGTTTTTTTCAAACGTAAATAACTTTTTGTCTATTTACTCTAGAGCAAAAATAAAAAATGTATTTTGTAGATATTTTTGTGTAGAATTCAAATAAATTAACAAAAAGTCATGGCTTTTTTTAATGTTTAAGATATAAACTAAACTTGCCTTTTTTAAACGGCAACCTTAGTTGGCTATGAGTTCATTGAATAGCTTATTTTTTTCTGATCTAACTAAATAAAAAATTAATTAAGCAGAAAGGCAACATGAGAGCTCGCTTTACATTGTGTGGTATATATTTAAATTTTTTCATGGAATGTAAAGATACTAATTCAATTAAAATTAACGAGCTGAGTATTTATTTAGAAAAAATGTAGTTTTGAGGAAATTCAAGCTTAAATAAATTTGTTGGACGATGATTTAACAAAACAGATTGAAGAGTGAGAAACCACTGAAAATATACTATTTACTTTAACTGCCAAGGGCCAGTCATTGCTGGAATTCTTCCAATCTGAGAATGATGTTGGATCTTCGTCAAACATTAATTGTAGTGGACAGAAAAATGTTAAATTACCACTCATTAAAGTGCCGTCTTTTTGTGGGGAAGCAAATAATGAATGAATGAATACCAATGTATCCCTCATACAATAATGAAGAAATAGATGACATTAGCAAATTTCATTACCTCAAATCATATTTAGAGGGCGCTGCTTGTTCAGTTATTAATTCTATCACATTATCTTCTACAAATTATCTCATTGCGTGGGATTTATTATGTGAACGATATAACAATAAGCGCCTTTTAATAAACGAGCATATAAAATCTTTGTTTGCAATTGAACCATTACTAAAAGAAAGCAAAGTGGAGATTCATTGTTTGATTGACACTGTCAAAAAACTTAAGTTTGTTAAATTTTCTTGGTGAACCTACGGATAGGTGGGACTACGGACACTACTATAATTTATATGGCCTCGATGTTACTGCGAGGAACTGGGAGGAATTTAGAAATGATACAACAGAATTTTATTTGTTTCTTTGGCAGCAGGCAACTATCTTGGAGACAGTCGGCGCCGGTAAATTCCCTAAACATTATGAAAAACGCCATAGCGTACCGAAGTCATATCTTAACAATTTATCATTAAAATCAAAATCATTTGTAGCTTTTACGGTCGAGTCCTTCTCATTGTATCGATGCTGCATCTGTAAACAAGAGCACAATGTATATGAAAGTTTAAAATTTAAGTTATTACTTGTTGAGGAACGAATTGCTAAAATTTTTTCAGCAAAACTGCAACAATTGTCTCCGCGGTTGTCATTAATCGTATCAATGTCGTCTAAGCGGGTGCAAAATCTGTCACTGACGACATAACACTTTATTACATAAGCAATATTTATTGCCTAATAGACAACAACTACAATCAACCACTACTACATCTATTACTTGGTCAAGGTGACTAACAATGACAAATCAATTATTTTTCGGGCGTTGTTAGATTGTGGGAGCTGCAAAGGAAAGGATTATCATTAATCTGTGTCAGGTTTAGGCAACATTTTACCTCAAAATACATTACACATTGAAAACTTAAGTATTCACGACTATATACAATTAGCCAATCCCGAGTTCTACCAACCGTCCGAAATTGATTTATTACTAGAAGCGGACATATTCTGGGAACTTCTAGGGAAAAATAGGGTAACTCTAGGACCACAAAGGCTAATCCTACAAGAGACCCAGTTAGGATGGGTAGTATCTGGGGTAATATCTGGCTACTATGTTAACAAAAACAAATCAAAAATATTGTGTCACTTTTCTCAAGGCATTCTAGAACAGTTACAGAAGTTCTGGGAATTAGAAGAAATTCCTACAAATGGCGTTCCCGACAAAGAAAATTATTGCAAAAAATTGTTTGAAGAACTACTACTTGAGTTGCTGACGGGAGATCTTGTGTACAAATTTTCCTCATATAGATGTCCTAGGTGAATCATACGGAATAGCAAAACGACGATTAATACCACTTGAGAAGAAATTCCAAAGGGACCCTAAATTAAAGCAAAGATACCATGAATTCATTAACGATTATGCTCAGCTAAGACACATGTCTGTAATACTTAAATCTAAGCTTTGCTGTTACTTGCCACACTATGCGGTGTAAAGAGAAATGAGCGAGACTACAAAGCTGCTTGTTGTCTTTGGCACTTCAGCAAAAACGTTTAGTGGAGTTTTGTTTAACGACATGTTAGACCAGTCGTGCAGATTGACTTGTTTTTGATTTTACTATGGTACAGACAGCATAAATACGTCGTTGTTGCGGACGTCAAAAAAATATATCGGCAGATATGGATTGCTCCTGAACAGCGCTATCTAGAGCTAGTTTTATGGCTTGATAACCCAACAGAGCTTGTTAAGGTATTTTAATTAAATACTGTGATTTACGGAACATCATCAGCTTCCTAAGTACAAGATGTTTATTACAATTGCCTATAGATTATGAAACTACACAAGTACAAAGTCACATACATTATGTACACAAACCTAATGATTAGAAAGGATTTTTATGTCGACGATTTGCTTTCAGGGACACAGACTGCGGTTGAATTGCAAGACCTCATTGAGTTAGTAACAACAACTCTTCAGTCTGTTTGCTTGTCATTGAGAAAGTGGCGTACTAATATTCCCTCTGTATTTAAAGATGAATTAAACACTTGTATAACAAAAAAATTAATTTTTTTTTTCAAGGCAGTGTTTTAGGTCTAAAGTGGGATTTACCTAGGGATGTTCTACAATTTCAAGTTGACATGAAATGTAATCAAGCTGCAACAAAAAGATCAATTTTATCCATCTCTGCAAAATTGTTCGACCTTCTTGGTTTATTGGGGCCATGTACTATAAGATACTATTACAAAAATTGTGGCTATCTAAATTAGACTGAGATGATCCGATAGATACTACACTAACTAGAGAGTGGTTGAATTTCATAAATAATTTACGATTGTGTCACAAGTCGAAATACCCAGATATCTTCTTAGCAGCAAACCAGTAGCAATTGAACTACACTCATTTGCAGATGCGTTGCAGGTGACGTATGCGTCCGGTATATATCTTTGTTCTACTGACAAGTCTGGAAAAACCTTTGTTAGACTTCTATGCGCTAAAACAAAGGTTGCTCTAGTGAAACCTACAACCATACCGCGATTTGAATTAATTAATGGGCAACTTACCTTCAGCTAGAGTCAATCCCAATTTTTCTTTTGCCGTTAGCGGTGTTGACTTTGCAGGGCCTTTCTATATCACTGATTGCAAGGGTCGCGGGTGTAAAATTACAAAGGCTTACTTATGTATGTCTATTAATTTATAAATTACATTTAGAAGCAGCAAGCGACCTTACGACTGAGGCATTCCCGTATGTTTGCGACGGTTTATATCACTTAGAAGTAAAAGATTGCACATCTACTTTGTCAATGGCTTTAATTTTGTCGGAGCAAACAACGCTATAAGTAATTTTTTTTAAAGTAAACAATAAAGTCTGCAAAATTTTACTTGGCGCAAATACTAGGAGATAGACATTTAACGTTTGAAGAGTTATCAATTTTATTTTTACAAGTAGAAGCTATTCTTAAATTGCGGCTTTTGACACTCTTTTCTTCCGACCTCAATTACTTAAATCCTCTCGCGCCCGCGCATTTTCTAATCGGACGACCACTGATTGCGTTTCCAGCAAAAAAACTTCATGGAGATTAAAACCTACAGGCTCGATCGATATGAAGCCCTGGAGCAAATGCGTCAACATTTCTGGTATCGCTGGAAAAACGAGTACCTCAATGAGTTGCAGCAGAAGTCAAAATGACGTATCAATCAAGAAGGATTGAAGATGGATGATTTACTAGTAATCAAAGAGTCTAACGTGCCACCTTTAAAATGGCGGATGACTCGAGCCTCAAAGCTGTGGCCGGGACAAGATGGTATTGCAAGGGTAGCAGATGTCTTAACAACAAGGGGAACTGTCCGTCGCGCTGTACATAATTTGAGCTTGTTGCTTCAAGAATCTCGAAACCCGGGAGGGTCTGAGAGGGGGAAGACGTTTGGATTGCAACCGGATCAGACCAATTAAAAAATCTAGTTTGCTTATGAATTTAATATTAATGTATTGTTATAGTTACTTGTTTATATTAATTTAAATCTAGTTTGCTTATGAATTTAATATCAATGTATTGTCATAGTTACTTGTTATTATTATTAATTTTAATTACATAGTAGTAGAGTAACATCGAACGCGAACACACGTATTTTTGATTGAGGCCGACAATAAAATTATCTCGTATACGGGACTTTTCGCTAAAATCAAAGTACATGAGTAAAATAATAAAGTCAAAGTAAAGTAGAATTAAAAAATGCAGAGGTGAAAATTAAAAAAAAAGTGTATCAGTGACAAAAACCATCAAATTCCAGGCGGATAAAATTGTCATTGAAAAAGTGAGACCGATATATAAGAGGAGAGCGCGTTAGAAGGAGAAAGGTGCGAGTGGCACGAAACGCAAACAGCACGCCGCGCTCAACAGAGAAGTAAACTCAGAGGCGAACTAATTGAAATAAAAACGTCATAACAATAATAATAATAATAAGAGTAAGATATAATTTAAATAATTGTAAAAATAAAAACCGAAAATAAAACAACAATTACCCCAAATAAAAATTAATATAACAAATTAATAATAAGAAGGAATATAAAATGAGACAAAACTAAATGAATCTAAAACGACAAAGAGGATACGAGAGAGAAGAAGTCGATATAGAAAGCCATAAAAAAGAATTAAAAGAATTTCAAAAAAGCAAAAACATATTAAGATCTCCAGAACAAAGGAAAATAGAGAAAGAAAGAAAAACGACAGTAGAAAAACAATTCAACAGTGAAACAACTGAAAATATAGAACATAAAAAGAAGGTAGAAGAAAACAAAGATAAAACACACAGAGAAGAATACAAAGACAATACAAATACAGAAAAGGAAATGGTGGAACTAAGGAGCATGTTTAAAGAATTAATGAATGAGTTGGCAAAAAACAGAAAGGAATTAAAAGAGGAGATTAGAGAGCTAAAGAAGGAAATAAAGGATAAAAAAGTGAAGTGGGAACAAGAAAAAATACAGATGATCCAAAATATCGAAAATCTAGAAAACAAAGCTGAAAAAGAAGAAAGACAGAAAAATAGAAATAACATTATAATAACAGGCATAAAAACAAATGAGAATGAAGAACAAAAAGGAGTGGAGAACTTTTTGAAAGAAAAACTTCAGATAATAGCCAAAATAGGAAAAGCTCATCTAATACATAAAGATAAACAAATAATAAGAGTAGAAGTCGAAACATGGGAAACAAAGCAACAAATAATGAAAGCCAAAAGAAATCTGAAAGGGACTAGGATTTACATTGACAATGACCTAACACATGAAGTAAGATGCGTACAAAAAGAAATTAGAGACATAGCAAAAGAAGAAAAAGCGAATGGAAAGAGGGTTAGAATAGGTTACCGAAAGTTAATAATTAACGGAGATTAATATAGATGGAATAAAGAGTTTAGAAGAAATGGAAGTTCCAAAAAAATTAACAAGAAAACTGAAAAAAGAAAAGAAAATGACATGGCGAGGAAATGGTACAAGAAATAAGATAAACAATACAGAGACCAATGCAAATAAAAGAAACATAACTAGAAAAAATACAGAAAAGGAAAAAGAGAAGAGAAAAAAAAAAAGATAAATAAAGAAGAAAGAAGAAATAATAGGAACGTGGAATATAAGAGGATATATGGAAATAGAAGCTGAACTGGTGGAAGAAAAAAAAAAGGGCAAGGGATAGTAAGAATACATAAAGGATACTGGTTAATGTGGACAGGAGTAGAGGAAAAGGAAAGAGCTAAAGGAGGAGTAGGAATGATAATAGCTCCTGAATGAAAAAATTATGACAGTAGAAATAAAGCTAGTAGATAATGAAACATGGACCATGATAGTAGCATACGGACCGAATGAAGACGCAAAGAAAGACAGTTTCTATAATAAATTACAACAAGAAATAGACGAGGGAACAGAAAACATAATGATACTAGGAGACCTAAATGGGAGAGTAGGAAAACAAAATAATGGAATAGTAAAGGTAATGGCAAATGAAGGAGAAGAAATAAAAAATAACAATGGAGAATGAATTATTCAACTATGCATTGAAAACAATTTGGTAGTAACAAACACCAAATTCACACACAGGGAAATTCACAAATACACTAGAACACAACCAACTAGGAATGAAAAATCAATTATCGACTACTACCTAGTTAATAGAAACAACTGGAACAAGGTAAAGGATGTAAGAGCAACAAGACGGGCTGAGATAGGAAGCGACCACCATTTACTACTAATGAACATGAAATGGAAAGAAAAAGTTAAACCAGATAAAAGAAGGAGGAAAGTCAAGATAAAGATAAAATCATACAAACTAAAAGAAGAACAAATACAAGTGAAATACCAAGAAAAACTACAAACAAATTTAAAGAGAAAAAAATAAGAACGTGCATAGATGAAAAATGGAAAACGTTCAAACGAATCATAATAGAAGTTGCAAAAGAGAGCTGTGGAACAACAAAGATATAAAAAAAACCAGTTGGTGGGTAGAGGAAGTCAAAAAGGAGATAAGGGACAAAAAAGAAAAATCGAAAAGATACCTACAAACAAAAAAACAGAAGACTATGAAAAATACAAAAAAAAAGAAATGAAACAAAGAGAATAGTAAAAGAAAAAAAGATAAAATCATGGACAAAATTTGGAAAAAAAAAATGAATGAGAACTTCAACCAAAACCCAAAACTATTTTACGGAACGTTAAAACATCTAAGAAAAAAGAAAGAACATGATGAACATAAAAGATAAAAATGGAAAAATAATAACGGAAGAAGACAAGATAATGGAAAGATGGAAGCAATACTTTCAAGATTCAACAGAACAAGAAGTAGAAGAAAACGAAACAAGAGAAGATGAAGGAGAGATACAGGAGAGAAAAACGGAAAAAAATAGAAGAAATTAAAAAAGACGAAGTAAAGGCACCAGAAACAGATGATATAACCTCGGAAATGATGAAATTTATGGGTGAAGAGGGAATTGCACAAATAATGGAACTAATAAATGACATTATCAGAAATGGGAAAACGCCAAGGGAATAGAATAAAGGAATAATCCTACCCATACATAAAAAAGGAGATAAAAGAACATTAGAATTACAGACAGGACAGGACAGCCAATGTGGATTTAGAAGAGGAAGAAGCACACAAGACCTAATATTTATAATAAGACATCTAAGTGAGAAGATGATAAAAAAAAATAGAATAATGCACGTATGCTTTGTTGATCTCGAAAAAGCATTTGACAGGATCAAAAGAGAGGATATATGGAAAGAACTAAAAAACAGAGAAATTGAGAAAGAAATAATAAACGTAATTAAATACATGTACACAGAAAACAAAAACGTAGTAAGAATGAACAACGAGGAATCAAAAAAGTTTATAACAAAGAAAGGGGTGAAGCAAGGGTGCGTGCTAAGCGCATTGCTATTTTCAATTGTTTTAGATAAAGCTATAAAACAAGCAAAAAAAAAATGAAAACAATAAAAATAGGGTATTGGAAGATGGAAATAACAAGAATAGCAAAACTACTATTTGCAGATGATATGGCAGTGATTGCAGAGACAGAAGAAGAGCTACAACACAACATGGAAATAATAAAGGAGCAACTAAAGAAAATAAACATGAAAATAAACTATGAAAAAACAAAAACTATGATAAGTGCGAAAGAAAAACTAAATCACGAAATAAAAATAAAAGGAAAAATAATAGAACAGGTTGAACAATACAAATACCTAGGAACAATAATACAGAGCAACGGAAAATTTGACAAAGAGATAGATGACAAAATAGGAAATACAGCAAAAATATATAACATGCTAAAAAACACTTTCTTCAACAGAAAGGAAATAACAAAAACTACAAAAATAGAAATAGTTAAAAAAGTAATTAGGCCAACATTAACATATAGTAGCGAAACATGGACCATGACAAGAAAACAAATAGAAAAAATAATTGCAATGGAGATGAGATTTCTTGATTTCTTAGGAAGATCAAAAACAAAACAAGAAAAGACAAAATGAATTTACAAATAAAACCAATTCAAGAAAAAATAACGGAAGGCCAAGTGAGATGGTATGGACATATCAAAAAAATGAGTGAAGAAAGAAACACCAAGAAAATATATAAGACAAGAGTAACAGGAAAACAAAAAAAAAGAAGACCTAGAAAAGAATGGAACAGCGCAATAAAAGAAGAGGCAACAAAAAAAGGAAACACTTGGGAAGAAATAAAGGAGATAGCCAAGAATAGGAAGAAATATTGTGAATATTATATAAATTAATAATACGCCATACAGCCTTACACCGAAAGGTAGAAAGGCATTTGAATAAATAAATAAATAAATTACAAGATGTATAAAGACATAAAGAAAATGTAAAGTAAAAATCTATAATCTACATTTATATACATCACTACTGAGTTGTTTTTGTGTTTACCGTGGAACAATAAATAAATTTGAAGTCAAATAGGATTTATCAATATACAGCGGATTCAAAATATATTAGAAAAATATATTAATTTAACAAATTTAATATATATTTTAAAATTTAATTAAAACATTTTGTGAGGTTATATTGTATTGAAAGTTTTAATATGTGTTAATTTAAAATTGTGTAATTAATTATCTACATATTATACAAATAAATATTACATTGCTAAACAAATAGTCGCTGCTCAAACACTGAATTGCTGAGAAATATCTTATAAGGCCAAAATCAAACAAGTATTTTCCATAAGAAAAGCTATGTATAAAATAGTTGTTTGGATAATCCACATTGGCGCCACAGCTGTGTAAGTACTACTAACCTCCCGTATTGTAGTCGTGGTGAGTCCGTCAGCCGTCTCAAGTAATATAACTTTTGGCGGTGGTAGTAGTTATACGGCAGTTACTCATGATATTAAAACTATAGTAGTATAGTATCATGGCAGTTACTCATGGCAAAGCACAACCCACTTATGATTAAATCTCACCATTATATCTGTATATTATTAGCGTTGTCAGTGAAATATTTATGCTCTGCTTTAAAGATAAAATAACAAACAAATTATAATCATTAAAAATTGTTTATGCCAGCTTGTTTTGTATATTTGTTCAATTCACATGTAAAACATAGTTACATAATTTATTTTTTATATAACTAATGCGACGCACGGTAATCCTTCCAACCACCATTCTGTGCTTAAATGACGTATATTAATTAACTTAACTATTTAGCTATAATTATAATAATGAAGGAGCGGCCTTTGTTGTCAAATCGTTTGACCGCATCGCTTCACTCATTCACTGCACAAAAGAGGCTCTTTTGTACGTTCCGCGCCCGACCCTCGCTTCAAGCTGCTATGCCTTGGAAATGTCTTAATTAGGTGATTGATGAAATTATAGAAATTGCGGTATGACTACCAATCCTATGCTATAGAGAAATTATATGTTTGTTGAGTGAGCCGGAACATATCAATAATTATGTGCAAGTTCAAGTTATAGAAAAGGATGAGATAGTCCAAGAGTGTGTTTATAACTGCTCTTTACTAATGTAATGTGCACTGCATACAACCTCATGACCCAACTGGCCTGTGTAAGCTTGACAATCTTTTGCTGTTATTGTGCAACTCGAAGGCCTCAACTGCCAGTTCACAAGCATACCTCCAATGACTTCAATGCCAATGTACTTTGTTTTACACACCTCTAAGACTTTTCTCAGCCTATGTGTAAATAACCTCAGACGGTTGTGAGGTGCCTCAATGACCTCTTGTTAACGTACTTTTTTACACCTCAAAGACCCACTTAATCTATCAGACAATACATGTACGTAAATAACATCATATACAGTACATTAATGATTATTAGCAATGTTAACAAAAACTACCTCTAACACACATAACAATTATTTTTTTTTATTATTTTTAGAACACAGATTTTTAAATTATCAACTAAAAAACTCTTGCAATTCAAACAGTAGATACTTTTCTTTTCTTAAAATTGACTAAATCACAAACAAATCACAGCAAACTTAAAGATTATAACAGAGAGATTTTTGAAAAGAAATTGATGGTATTTTAAATATTAATAAAAATAACAATATTATACAAGAAATGCTAGCTGCTTTAATACTAAAAGAAATGTAAGTGTGTTTTAATTATTTTTTTAGTTTTTACATTATTTTGAGTTGAAATTAAAAACAAATAATTGCTATGATATTTTGTTTTAAATATAAATATTTTTATTACAATTTCACAGTTTTTACTAATATTACAATAAATCTTTAATTATTTTAGTACAACTCAGTTTATTAAATTTGATATATTTCTTTTAGTACTTTTATTATGGAAAAAGATATATTTGCTTTAAAAAAAACAAAATTATTATGTTGGAGCATAAAAAATAAAAAAAAATAAAAAAAATGAGAATTTAATACAAGTAAATGTTTAGATGGGAACATAATTCTGAAAATAATAAGCAAAAAAGAAACCAGAAAAGTTTACTATTTATATTTTTAATTAATAATTCAAGTACTGTTTCATAAACATAACATAATAATAATAATAATACTTTATTCACGGTATAATCTTACCATTTACATCTACATCAAATATACATAAACAATGATGTTATACTATACAAAAATAAAGAATACAAAAAATAACATACATAAAAGCGCACATATTAAACATTAGTCAGCATGACTCAGCTGACTTCTAAACGTAGATTTAGAGACACAAAATACATTAATACCAGTTCGTAAATTATTTGCAAATCTACACATTCTATTGAGTGGATTGTTGAAACCATAATTAGTAGAATGGGTAGACTCACGGAATAAAGAAGAATGCCTTCTATGTCTATTATTAGGTGCTACATGGAATGGAAGAGTACCAAGTAGCTTCGGACAATCAATCTCAGACATAATTAAATTACGCAAGAACGACAAATCAGCTCTTTTGCGGCGAATCTTCAATGGCGGTAAGTTGTACAATGAAGCAATGTAGCAGTAATCATAATTTACAGATAATATGCACGATTTATAAGACAATAAACGACAAAACTTCTTTTGAATTTGTTCAATACTACGGTTATGAGTTTCATAAACAGGACTTTAAACTGACGGAGCATACTCTAAATGCGAACGCACCAAAGCATAATATAAAAGTTTTAGAGTACTGGCTGATAAATCCGCAGACATTCTATATACAAATTCTAACATTTTTATGGCATGGTTGCACATGATGTTAATATGTTCAACAAATGTAAGTTTATGATAAAAAATAACGCCTAAATCTTTTATTTGTGTTTATTTGTCCAACACTTTTGTGTCAATTATATAGTTATAAGAAATTTTACTTAAAGTTCTATGGAAACTTATTGAAAAACATTTATTAGCTTTAAAGAATAATTTATTAATATAACACCAAGTATTATATTATATTATATATATATATATATATATATATATATATATATATATATATATATATATATATATATATATATATATATATATATAATATAACATGTGTACTTTTTACATTAACTACTCCGTAAACGCATTTAAATTTATAATAATAATGCGAGTTCTTTACCCACTTGACGTCACAGTTTAGAGAGAGATAGATAAAACTATGCGCATGGCTACACTTGTATACAGGGTGTAGATTAATTGGCGGACAAACGCCAGGTTACTTTGTAAACCGTGTCAAAAAAAAACAAATATCTTAATTCCAAAATGCTGAAAAATTCTTTGTTTGGCTTCACGAAATCTTCAAAGTTTTGTTACGCTTGGCAACGTAGCAAAATTTCTATTTCTAAATTCAAACCTATAATCTAGGCAACTTAATACACACATCAAATGTTATTATTTATTCTTCTTCTTCTTGGTGCCGTATCCGCTAGCGAATGTTGGCGATCCATCTGGCTATAATGGTTTTATTGACGGCAGCGCGGAACAATTCCACGGAAGTCTTCCCGTACCACTGTCGCAGATTTTTTACCCAGGAGGTACGTCTTCTTCCCGGTCCCCTATTTCCGGCGATTTTCCCTTGCATAATCAGCTGTAGTAGTTGATATTTTATTTATTATAAACTACAAATGTTCAAATTGGCTACCGTTTACTTCTAAACACTTTACGGCACGTATCGGTATTGAATTTATGACATTCTTAAGCATCACCGGCGTAATTTGAATATTCATTCAAAGTAAAAGTCATAATAACATAGAAATATCAACTGACATTTATTGCATTACCTACTTTATAATTTGAGTTTTATTAAAAAAATTGCTACGTTGCCAAGGGTACATTTAATTTAAATTTGATTTATTCAGAAAGTAATTTGCACATTTTCCAATATTTTTTATTATTAATTTTTAATAAACCTCGTAACTTTTATTATACTAAAAAATAAAGCAAATTGGTACATAAAATACCCAATTAAAACAGTATTTGTATTGACAAAATTGAAACTTTGAGGACCTCGTGAGGCCAAACAAAGAGTTTCTCAGCATTTTGGAATTAAGATTTTTGTTTACAAAGTTACATGGCGTTTGTCCGTCAATTAATCTACACCCTGTATAGAGGCAGGCGAAAATTGTTTTTACTTGTTGCAATGGTAATTGGAACATAATCTACTACATTTTGCTTTATTATTTTAATAAATATTTTAAAAATCGTAAGTCGTACACCAATAAAACCTAATATCATTGTAATTGTTGAAAAACTTTCTAAAAATAAAAGAAAATACAGGGTGCTTCATTTAAAAAAAGTGATGATGACGTCATATCTTGTGAAACAGAGCTTGTATTAAAAATCAAAATGCATCACTATACAGGGTGTCCGGAAAATACGTGTACAACGTTTGACGACAGACTCCTGACGTCAAAATAGGTCGATCTAAGCCGACTTAGTTATATCCAAAATTGTCTCGTTTAGCCGGTAGAGGGCGTCAAAAATTTGTAAATATTAAAAAGAAATTACCTGTAACAATAATTTTTTAAGTGACCTTGTTGCTATGGCGTTTAATAATTTGACAATTATTGACAAATTGTCACCAGTCTATGAAATTTACTCAAGTATACGATCAACATTCTTGAATTACAAATTCATTTTACCATTAAAAATGGAAAATTATACAAACTCTCAGAAAGTTGACATGCTCCTGGTATACGGGTTTTGTCAAGGAAATGGGCGTCAGAGTGTTAGGGTTTACATGGAGAGGTTTCCTAACCGTCGAATACCAAACCACCAAACATTTGCCAATATTGAGCGTCATCTTCGGGAAACGGGCAGTTTTGAGAAAAAGTTTGAAGGCAGGGGTCGTATGCGAACAACTCGAACTGTGGAAACAGAAGAGATGATTCTGGAAAGAGTTGAAGAAGAACCAAGTACCAGTACCCGTCTCTTAGAACGTGAGTTAAATGTTCCTAAAACGATTGTCAATGAGGTTTTAAGAGAACAGTTGTTACATCCTTACCACATACAAAAAGTCCAGGAACTTTTACCGACTGATCCCCCCATGCGGCTTACATTTTGTCAATTTATTAGAAACAAAAGAATCCTTGTTCCAAATTTTTGTAGAAAAATTATGTTTACTGACGAGGCATGCTTTACAAGATCTGGGGTAACCAATCTGCACAACGAACATATTTATTCCGATGAAAATCCACATGCCATTAAAGTTGCACATCATCAGCATCAATTTAAAATTAATATTTGGGCAGGTATTATTGATTACTACCTTATTGGTCCCATTGTTATTCCAGACAGGTTAGATGGAAATATTTATTTAAATTTTTTGCAAGACACATTACCAATTCTTCTGGAGAATTTGCCCCTTTTACTTCGGAGGGAAATGTGGTATATGCATGATGGTGCCCCGCCCCATTTTTCCGTTGCCGTTCGGCAATACTTACATCATCAATATCCCAACCGATGGATTGGAAGAGGCAATGATGCACCAGTAAAATGGCCACCACGTTCTCCTGAGTTAAATATGTGTGACTTCTTTTTGTGGGGCGCTATTAAAACAGAAGTTTACAAGACTCCGGTAAACACATGCGATGATTTATTGCAGCGGATTTTAAATGCAGGCAACCATTTTAATAATCCCGAGACTAATGTCTCGGTATTATTAAAATGGTTCTAATGGTATCTAATGATAGGGTCCAATATCATTTTTTAAAGAGTGTTAATAAGTGTATTCAGCAAGATGGCGGTCATTTTACACATTTGCTTAAGTAATGTTTTTGTTTTACTTAGTTTCTTACAATAGATACTTTCAACTTTGTTATACTTTTGTTTTTTTTGACGCCCTCTACCGGCTAAACGAGACAATTTTGGATATAACTAAGTCGGCTTAGATCGACCTATTTTGACGTCAGGAGTCTGTCGTCAAACGTTGTACACGTATTTTCCGGACACCCTGTATAGATTAGAATTTTTACAAAAACTTTTATTAAGGTTATTTTTTACATAAACTAAAAATGCAGCCAGTAATCGCGTGTACATTTACCCAATCCTGTGTATACGCATATACAGCATATTTTGTAGCACACTATATTGACTGACGGGTCACTCTTCCATCTACCTCTTCGACTATATGTAGAAGAGTATATAATTATTTATTGCGTTTTTAAAATATTTAAAACTAAGGCCTGAAGGATAATTTTTGTTCAGTAGTAAAATTAGGTTTTTATATTTTGTTGTATTGTTGTTAATCTTGTATATATCAACAGGTTTTAGTGTAGCGAGTAGAGAACCAGTTATTCGTGTAGATTGATTTTTGTACGCGATGTAGACGCGAGTTTGTTGAGCCCGCACTCATTATAGCTATTAAATAGACCCGATTAAAATACATATACAACAAAACCAAAAACCGAGATTCATTTATTATAATAAAATTTAAAATTTTATTAACAAAATTCGAAGCGACACTTACCTTGTTTACCGCCTAGCACCGTCCCTGACAATATCTGTTTAAATTAAATTAAAAGATTAGGTATAAATATATTATAAAATGTACATACTTATTCAGAATAAATAAGTTATTATAATTAATAATAATTATTGCATACGTAAACAATAATGCTAAAATAAGCGGGCGCGGAGTGTACGTAAGCTTGTAAAAATGTAAGCATTGGAACATGTTTTATTGATAATGGTTTGTTAGTTGTAACAATAACTAAATAACTGTATAAATTTGTGGTTAGAACAAAATTAAATCAGTCATTTTTGATAATAGAATGGTACTTGAGGTCTTATCTAGAAATACTAATAATCTAATATCATAATTGAAATAAGCAAACTTGTAAACCCCATTAAGCAACAATTTGTTTCAATTCAATAATTTTGTACAAAAATGTCAACATTTTGACAGGCTTACTAAAAATATCAGCAATCTGACCACCATTAAAAATAGCATATTTAAAAAGCTTTTTATGCAAAAATTTATTTCAATTTAAACATTTAGTGCAAAAAATGTCAAAATTTTGACAGATCGAATAAGAAATCAGTAATCTGATTAAAAACTACAATATGCAAACATTTGTTTTAATTCAAACATTGACACAATTGTCAAAATTTTGACAGACCTACTAGAAGTATCAGTTTTGATAGCACCGTTAAAAATTACATACATAATTTTTTTTTTTAATTCAATATTTTGTACAAAAGTAACCTAATTTTGACAGACTTACTAAAAATATCAGTAATGTAATAGCACCATTAAAATTAGCATACTTAAAAACTCCTTAATGCAAAAATTTGTTCCAATTCAAACATTTAGTTTAACAATGTCAAAATGTTGACAGGCCTACTAAAAATATCACTAATCTGATAGCACATCTAAAAATATCATATTTAAAATTTCCTTTATGCAAAAATTTGTTTCAGTCCAAACATTTTGTACAAAAATGTCAAAATATTGACGGACTCACTAAAAACATCATTAATCTGATAACACCATTAAAAATAGCATACTTAAAAACACCTATAAGCAAACATTTTTAATAAAATTTACATTTATATACATCACTACTGAGTTGTTTTTGTGTTTACCGTGGAACAATAAATAAATTTGAAGTCAAATATGATTTATCAATATACAGCGGGTTCAAAATATATAAAAAAAATATATTAATTTAACAAATGTATTTTAAAATTTAATTAAAACATTTTGTGAGGTTATATTGTATTGAAAGTTTTAATATGTGTTAATTTAAAATTGTGTAATTAATTATCTACATATTATACAAATAAATATTACATTGCTAAACAAATAGTCGCTGCTCAAACACTGAATTGCTGAGAAATATCTTATAAGGCCAAAATCCAACAAGTATTTTCTATAAGAAAAACTATGTATAAAATAGTTGTTTGGATAATCCACATTGGCGCCACAGCTGTGTGACGTTACTACTAAGTACTACTAACCTCCCGTATTGTAGTCGTGGTGAGTCCGTCAGCCGTCTCGAGTAATATAACTTTTGGCGGTGGTAGTAGTTATACGGCAGTTACTCATGGCAAAGCACAACCCACTTATGATTAAATCTCACCATTATATCTGTATATTATTAGTTGTCAGTGAAATATTTATGCTCTGCTTTAAAGATAAAATAACAAACAAATTATAATAATTAAAAATTGTTTATGCCAGCTTGTTTTGTATATTTGTTCAATTCACATGTAAAACATAGTTACATAATTTATTTTTTTATATAACTAATGCGACGCACGGTAATCCTTCCAACCACCATTCTGTGCTTAAATGACGTATATTAATTAACTTAACTATTTAGCTATAATTATAATAATGAAGGAGCGGCCTTTGTTGTCAAATCGTTTGACCGCATCGCTTCACTCATTCACTGCCAAAAGAGGCTCTTTTGTACGTTCCGCGCCCGACCCTCGCTTTAAGCTGCTATGCCTTGGAAATGTCTTAATTAGGTGATTGATGAAATTATAGAAATTGCGGTATGACTACCAATCCTATGCTATAGAGAAATTATATGTTTGTTGAGTGAGCCGGAACATATCAATAATTATGTGCAAGTTCAAGTTATAGAAAAGGATCTTTACTAATGTAATGTGCACTGCATACAACCTCTTGACAATCTTTTGCTGTTATTGTGCAACTCGAACGCCTCAACTGCCAGTTTACAAGCATACCTCCAATGACTTCAATGCCAATGTACTTTGTTTTACACACCTCTAAGACTTTTCTCAGCCTATGTGTAAATAACCTCAGACAGTTGTGAGGTGCCTCAATGACCTCTTGTTAACGTACTTTTTTACACCTCAAAGACCCACTTAATCTATCAGACAATACATGTACGTAAATAACATCATATACAGTACATTAATGATTATTAGCAATGTTAACAAAAACTACCTCTAACACACATAACAATTATTTTTTTAAATTATTTTTAGAACACAGATTTTTAAATTGTCAACTAAAAAACTCTTGCAATTTAAACAGTAGATCCTTTTCTTTTCTCTCCTTAATGCAAAAATTTGTTCCAATTCAAACATTTAGTTTAACAATGTCAAAATGTTGACAGGCCTACTAAAAATATCACTAATCTGATAGCACATCTAAAAATATCATATTTAAAATTTCCTTTATGCAAATATTTGTTTCAGTCCAAACATTTTGTACAAAAATGTCAAAATATTGACGGACTCACTAAAAACATCATTAATCTGATAACACCATTAAAAATAGCATACTTAAAAACACCTATAAGCAAACATTTTTAATAAAATTTAAAAAATAATAATTTGATTAAATACTAAACAACGCAGTAGCCAGGCTACAAGTTGAATAATTAATAAATAACAAACAACCTACATAAACGTATATTTGCACTCCTTTAGATAGTAAATTATTAAGTAAGCTAATTTCAATAAAGATATTAGGTTAGCCTGCAGGGGCGGCGCTACCTACTACGTCTCCCCTGTAAGTTTTAAATATGACAACACCGTTTTTTAAGATGTTCAAAAACTTAAATATTTACACTATTTTGTTTGAGAATAATACACTGCTCAACATTTGAACTGGTACACTTACAAGGACATATATAAAAACAAATTACTACTTTTTGAGGAACGCTTTCTTGCTTAATTGATAGTATATGGTTCTGGAAACACTTTTAGAGCGAAGAATTAAAGAAACTTAAATAACGAGTTTCAAATGTTTCAATAGAAAAACAACAAAATATTCGTTTTAGTATTACAGAAAAGCTTGCTCTAGAAAGAAATAATAACCAAACACTAAAAGATTAATAATGCTTGGGACCTCCTCTAGCTCTTATGATCCCTTGGCAACGTCTTGGCATGAAATCAAATCCCAAATGTAATGCTGAGGAATGTTTAGCCATTCTTCTAAAACGGCAGTTCGGAGCTGATGGTAATTGTTTGGATCCCATCCGTTTTCTATGGGATTAAGATTTGTAGAATTTGCAGGCCAATCCATGTGCGTAAAAGTGTTGTCTTCAAAAAATGCATTGATTTGTCTTGTTCTATGAGGACTTGCATTATCATCAACAAACACGAAACCACCGCCTATTTCAATATCAAATCGCAACACTACAGGTTCTAATACCTCATTAAGATAGCTGACAGTATTCATTGTAGCATTTTCAAGCATGACCAATTCAGTACGACGAGTCGAAGAAATACCTCCCTAAACAGTAATTGAACTGTCTCCATAAGCTTGATGGTAAGTCACGTGGTTCTCAATATAGCTTTCTTTTCTGCTTCTCCAAACTTTCACTCTTCCATCAGAGCTATGGAGACGCACTCTGGTCTCGTCACTAAATAAACAACGACCTCAATCTTTAACACTCCAATTTGCATGTTGGTGTGCCCACTCTAGACTTCTTCTTTTGTGGGCTCTGGTCAACAATAGATATTTTCTAGAAAATCTGGACTTTAAATTTAGCGCATGGAGCCTTTGTCTTACTGTTTGAGTGGATACTTGAGTACCTGTTGCATTCAATAAATGAACTTGGAGTGTTTTTGCAGTAGAAAATCTATTCCTTTGACACTGAATCGTAATAAACCGCAAAAATTCTCTTAAACTATATATAATAAATATAAGCGTCCGCAAGCTCAGCAACTGCACTGATGACAGATAAACAACAATTGTTTCGACAATGTTATTTGATAGGCATTTGTTTGCATTCCGAAACACAGCTTTTATTATTATTGTTATTATTTTATTATTGTTATTATTTTATTATTATTGTTATTATTATTTTATTATTATTTTATTATTATTTTATTATTATTTTATTATTATTTTATTATTATTTTATTATTATTTTATTATTATTTTATTATTATTATTTTATTATTTATACTACCAAACTCGTTCATTGAGACAATGGAGATGCTGTAGATACTGACATGGCACATGGCCTAGTATCTAGTCCACCCACACTCTCGTATGAAATGTAATTATGTTTACATGGACACTAATCATTACTAATGTCCTAAATTAATAAATTTCACATATTCAGAGATTCATGTCGACGCGACGCAGCGACGCTTACCTTGCTTACTCCTCTTCCTCGCCCTCCCTGTGATTAAGGCCGGCACAAGACGCGTTCCGCGGAACTCGACTCCGCGCTTTCGTGCATTTATTGTATCGTAAACATATACGGCCTGGTGGCATGATCCGATGTTGTGTAAGGTTCTCGTACACTCCGGGCGTGCGTGCAGCTTGTTATGCATGCGTGTTGCTACGTTGCGTTTGTTCCGTTTCTGTTTACTACTACCTAATTTAACATTATTGTTTATTTATGCAATAAGTTTTTATAACTTATTTAGTTTGAATAAGTATGTATATTGCACATAATATATTTCTATAATGTGATATTTTATTTTAACTAGAAATTGTTTTGTAAGTTTTGTTATTTTTATAATAACGATATCTGTTAAATTAAAATATCAGATTATAAATATATTATATGCAGTGTACACACTTATTCAGAATAAATAAGTTATTAAAATTAATAATAAATATTATTGCATACGTAAACAATATTGTTAAATTAAGTAGTAGTAAACAGAAACGGAACGAACGCAACAAAACAACTCGCATCACAATAACAAGCTGCGAGCGGGCGCACACCGCGGAATTGGAACATGTTTCATTGTTATAACTCGTATAAATTTTTGGTCAGAATAAAATTACATGTGTCATTTTTGTTTTAATAGAATGGTACTCATGAAAACAGATTAATTTGTGAAAAAAAATAATTTATAGATACCAAATTTGTCTATACAAAACAATTGTCAGAATTTTGTCCAATTTACTAAGAATACTTATAATCAGCTATTTAAATGATGAAATAGCATACCTTATTTTAATCCGAACAACATAAATCTTTTTATTAGTAATTAAAAAAAAAACATACTCAATATGTACAGTAGTACTATGTATTTATTTAATTTGAGATTTCAAGATGAAGATAATGAGAAACGCCTAAAACTCTTCAATAGTATTATTGGCCGCGTTCAGAACGACTTATCATGCGTACTGAACGCCGTCGCTGACTACCGCTGAGTCATTGTTTGCTGGCAGCGCTTGTCATTTTACTCTTCAGGTTTGCTTGCTTGTTGACAAATTAACTCAGCAGTTAATCGGCGCATATAAATTTACATATTATTAAAAAAATTGAGAAAATAAGCAATATAAGTAATTGATAAATATATAGGATTACAACGTACAAAACTTGGGTGAAGGAATTAAAAAATATAAAAAAATAATCAAAATAATCAAACCTAATAACATTACAAAGAAAGATTACATGACATTACATATTGTGAATATATTATATCACGTTAAGTAACTGCTTTGTAAACTATTTAAATTATTTATTTAAAGTCAAAACTTATGACCTTTATATTTATGTAGTTGATAAAAGTTTACACGGTTGGCAAAAGTCTAAAATATACCGTTCAGACGGGCTCAGCGCTTACCTCTGATTGCGACTGATCAGTCGTTCTGAACATTGACAACGGAGCATTGCTAGTACGGGCTAGCACTTTTGCGTGCGGCAAATAAAGCATAATCATAATCTGCTTTAATAAAATACGTGCCGAGGCGGCACATGCAAATATTTACAATAATTATAATGTGTCCGCTGTATGATCATGTTTTGTTTGTGTTTTATTAAAAAGCCATTTTTTAGAAAAAAATAAATTTACAAAGTCAGTTATTGAATTTTAACAAACCCACTTAAAATAGCATACTCAAAAAATTCTATATGCAAAAATTTGTGTTGGTTCAAACATTTTGTACAAAAATGTAAAAATTTTGGCAGACTTATTAGAAATATCAGTAATTTGATAGCATCATTAAAAAGAGCTTACTTAGAAATTCTTATATGCAAAAATTCATTTCAATCCAAACATTTTGTACAAAAATGGTAACATTTTGACAGACTTATTAGAAATATCGGTAATCTGATAGCACTATTAAAAAGAGCATACTTAAAAATTCTAATATGCAAAAATTTGTTTCAAACCAAACATTTTGTACAAAAATGTCAAAATTTTTACAGATTTACTAAAAACATCAGTAATCTGATAACACCATTAAAAATAGCATACTGAAAAACTCCAATATACAAAAATTTGTTTCAATCCAAACATTTTGTACAAAAATGTAAATTTTTTGACAGACTTACTAAAAATACCAGTAATCTGACAGCACCATTAAAAATAGCATACTTAGAAACCTTTATATGCAAAAATTTGTTTCAATCTAAACATTTTGTATAAAAATGTCAAAATTTTGACAGAAATATCTGATAGCACTATTAAAAATAGCATACTTAAAACCTCAATATGCAACAATTTGTTTCAATCCAAACATTTTGTACAAAAATGTCAATTTTTTTACAGACTACTTGAAATTACAGATATTTGATGGCACCATGAAAAATAGCATACTTAAAAAACCTTTTATGCAAAAATTTGTTTCAGTTCAAACATTTTGTACATAAATGTCTAAATTTTGACACTCTAAAAATTCCAATAATCTTATAGCACCAAAAAAAATAGCCCCTATATGCAAAATTTTATTTCTAAATATTTTATTTTAATCTAAACGTTAAAATAAAATAAATAATTATTAAAATTTTGACAGACTTACTTAAAATACTCATAATTTGGTATAAAAGCGAGACAACTTGTTGCTGAAATACTTGCTTGGCCCCAAAGCACGAAAGCCGGACTAAAAGCCGCGGGCGGGGCTCAGCATGAAAACTCAAGCAGCGAGTGTATTTAGACTACACTGACGCGGGTTAAATATTGTACACTGACGCGGGTTAAATATTGTTGTTAATCAGTAAAAGTTTTACAACATTTAGCAAGGAAAGATTAATTAAAGAAAAATAAAACCCAAAGGTTCTATAAATTAGGTTCATTATTGTAAATATCATTGTATTAATTTATATAATGATAATTTTTTAGTTCAAATTTACAATAATATTTGCAATTTTTTAGGTTTTTATTTTATACTCGATAAAAATTACACGGGCTTAGAACAAAACTTTATTCAAATCCAATTTCAAATCGTTGAATTGAATATAAATGAATTATTCTGCCGCACGGAATTTTATTTAGCCCGGGTTGGGCTGCCGGCTTTATGTTGTGGGCTCAGAAATTCGCTTGGAATGTTGAAACCCGCGGCCGGCTTTATGTAGCCGTATAAAACGGGTATAACTTTTTAACACCACTGTTATTTTTAGCGTCGTCCGTTAACATTATTTTAACTGCATTGCGTGTTCTGTAAAAAAAATGTGTTAAAGTTTTGACGTTTTGTAGTTAAATTCTAACCTAAGTACAATTTTAGTTTTTATTAATATAATAAATTAAAAAATAATTTATACTATACTATTTAATTTAAAATACAAAAATTACTTGAAATATCTTACTTGATTTAAAAAAAAAAATATTAATGTAATTGTCAAATTATTATATAAAAATATTGGTGCGTTTTATTAAATTATCCCCAAAAAAACACGCATACTAAATTGGATGTAGACGCAACAAGGTTTGTAATAATAAACCTATAAAATTCTCTTAAATTAATTAATCACAACTACCAGGCGCCGTAATTACTAAATATAATGCATTACAGCACACGGCACGCCTTACATTTCATAAACGGCCGCTGATTGGCTATTTCAAAATATACTCGAACTCGGCACACTGTTACTAAATCTAATAGCTAGCCATAGACGGACACATTTTTTGCCACATTTGCATGCAGCAATAAAGTGGCACATTTACCTGTGGCGAGCGTTTTTACGACTTACACCATAAACGTCTACGCCAAGCAAACGATTTATCTGGTGTCCTGGTGTGTCACAAGTAAATCGAACTGTTTATGGACGTTTGTGATGATTTACTTGACGGATTAGTGTGGTTTTTGGCTTTCTGGAAATTTCAAAAGGTCACAAGCCATGCCAACTGCACGGATTTTTTATCACTTTGGTTCGCCGCATGCAAATGTGCCAAGAAATGTGTTCGTCTATAGGTAGCTAAAATTTTTAAACCATGTGGTGTGAAAGTTGAGATATGTTGCCTCATATGCATGGCTCGTGATATGGCACGCACGTCAGCAATAAATGCACGGAATTCCATCACTTTGGCTTGCCGCATGCAAATGTGCCGAGAAATGTGTTTGTCTATGGCTAGTTAATGGCTCTCTGGAAATTTCAAAAGGTCACAAGCCATGCCAACTGCATGGATTTTCTATCACTTTGGCTCGCCGCATGCAAATGTGCTGAGAAATGTGTTCGTCTATGGCTAGCTAATGCGCGACAGCACGCGTTCTGAATATTTTAAGCTTAAATAACTTTTTTATGTGTGATGCTAGACAAATTTTAATAATTCAACAAGCAACATAAAACATGAACCATGTACGTGCAATCTAGTTTGTATTATTAATAATAATAAACTTTATTATTCTACATACTTCATAATACTCTGTATGCTTGCCAGAAATATAAAGCTTATAGCCCTTACCTTTGTCTGCCTCTTTTGTCATTTTGCCTTTTGTTATCTGCACTGGCATCTACCTCTGTATTCTCTTCTTTCTCCCATCCTTGTGTTATTTACTCTAATTATATAATTTGTTTTCAGATGTGCTCTTAGCTTACTAAAGTCTTTATTCACTTCTTCTTTATCGTATCTCTTCCATAAATAATTTATGCAGTTCCATCAGTTGTATTCCTTTTGGCAGTCCTAGATTTGTAAGTTTTACCTCCAGTGATATCCTTGTATCTCTATCAGGAATTACTTCTTCATGTCCTCTCGTTGCCAGGTATATTCTGACTATCTGAAAGGTTGCGTTCTCAGTCATCCTTGAGATAGCATATCTACCATTTGGTATTTGCTTTGTTATTTCTGTTATTCTGCTTTTCTTCAATATTTCTTTTCTCCTTCTTCTTATCTCTGCAATTTTTATTTTTTTCTTTTTAATCTTTTTCTCTGTTTTCTTGTTTCCATTTAGCTTTTCTCATCTCTTTCCTTTCTCTTCTATGGCTTTTAGTTTTTGTGTTTGTTTCCATTGTTTTTTTTTTCTATATTCTTCTATTGTCAAACTCTTCAATTTATCTCCATTTATTTTCATCTTTTAAGCATTTGTTAATGATTGTTGTTTTATCCACTTTGCTTCCTAGTATATATTCTAGGTTTTATCTATCTTTCTCCCACGCTTCGCATTCTACTAGAGTGTGTTCTGCGTTATCGTGTGTTTCTTCCTGACAAAATGTACACCTTTCTTCTTCATTTTTTTTTTATTTTTTGCAAGAATTTTCCAAATGTTCCGTGCCCGGTCAGTATTTGTGTTGTATAATAGCACGTCTTGGGTTTCTTCTCTACCTATTCTTTTATGTTTGGGATTAATTCTCTCGTCCATTTCCCCTTTTCTCCTGTATTCCAATTTCTCTGTAATCTTTCCATAGTCTTCTCTCTTGCTCTTATCTTTGCTTCTTTTTTACTCGTTTCTTCTTTTACAAGTTTTTGTTTTTTTATTTCTATTCTTTCCTCCACCATCATATCCGCGGAAGGTGTTGCCGCAATTACCTCTACTGCCTCTTGTGACACTGTTCTGTAAGCTCTACAAATTCTTAGCGAGCTTGCTCTTGTGGCTCTTCTTACTTCCTTTCTGTTTTTTTTTTGTTTTCATGGCTTTTCCCCATGTTTCTGCGGCGTACAGCAATTTGCTTCTTGGTGCCGTTGCTATTAGCCTTCTGCTTTCTTCTCCTGGACCTCCGTTGTTTGGCATAAGTCTACCAAGCTTTCTCTCAATTTCCTTTGTTCCAATGACCGCTTCCTTAACTTGTTCATTCCATCCCTTTGCTTCGAGTGTCACTCCGAGGTATTTGATTTTTTTTTCCTATGGTTATCTCTTGATCTCCCACCTGTATCTTACTTGTTCTTCTATTATTCCTCTTAGTCGATAGCCATGCCGCCTCAGTTTTTTGTGTTGCTAGTTTTAAACTCTTACTTCTCATCCATATTTGTATTATATCAATTGCCAGCTCTAATCTTCCTTTTAGTACTTCTATTTCTACGTCTCTACCTACTACTGCTATGTCGTCCGCAAATGCTGTTATTGACACGCCTTCTGGCATCTTTATTCGAAGTAACTCGTTATAGACAAAGTTCCACAGTTTTGGTCCCAGTGCTGAGCCCTGTGGTAGCCCTTTGGTAAGTTTGAATCTTCCCTTTTTGGTCACTAGGTTTAACAATCTCTGTTGTTATTTTGTCCGGACCTGGTGCTTTGTTGTTAGGCAATTCTTTTATGATCTCTTTGATCTCTTCCACTGTTTCCATAACTGTTTCTTCTTCTTCTTTTGTTTCTGGTTCTTCTACTGGTTCTCCCTTGGGAAATAATTTTTTAATTATGACTTCTTCTTCTTCGTCTTCTTTTAAGCAGATTCCTTTTGTTCTTCCACCCAATTTGTCCATCACTATTTTGTACGGTTTTCCCCAAGGATCCAATCTATAGATTCTATCATTTCTTTCTAGCATCTTTTTCTGCTATCCCTAATTGCCTTTTTTAAGATTTTTCTGTCGTTTTTTAGTTCCTCTTCTATTTCCTCTGTGTTCTCTTTTCTTCTTCTCAGCCTTTTGACTTTCTTCCCTGTTTGTATTGCGTTTTTCCTGCATTCTTTTATTTCCTCACACCACCAGTATGGTCCTTTTCGTCCGCCTTCCCTGTACCTAGGAATTGCTTCCTCCGTCGCTTTTCTCAGTTAATGCACTCTATCTTAAAAATACATGTACATACAATGATGATACATGTACTAAAAGAAAGTAAGAATATGACCAAAAATTTTGTTATTATAGGACAACGCATTTATGGTAAACTTTTGATGCAATAGTTTGATCGTCGATAATTATTTTAATTATTTGATTCTACTGTACTAATATAATATAAAACCATAATAATTCTAATATTTAATAATAAAGGGTGGGCCATCTTTAAGTTGAAATTTTAATTATAAAGGATAAAGAACAAACTGTTTACTTTTAGATTATTTTTATTTTATTTTTGTATTTCAGAGATTGAGTATTTGATTAAGTATGAAATATGATTTCATGTAGCTGGCCTCTTCAGCTGATTGGCAGTAAGCCATTCTTGAAGATCTATTATCGAGTATTTGCGCCACTGTTTCCAGCGGTATTTCAGCGATAGCTTTGCGAATATTCTGCTTTAAGTGGCCAATTGTCTGTAGATTGTCAGCATACAGATTTTTCTTCAATAAGCCCCACAAAAAAAATCCAGCGGTGTCGAATCGCAGCTGCGAGGTCGCTAGTTAATATCACCGAAACGAAAGATTGTTTGTGGCATGTGCAGTATGAGATGTTGCTCCATCTTATTGAAACCAAAGCTACTGTATATCAAGTTCCTCCAAATTGGGCCACAAAAAATTGGTGATTATGCTTTTGTAACGATCTCTGTTAACAGTAACGTTGGCTCTATTATTGTTTTTGAAAAAAAATTATCCAATAACGCCACCATTCCAAAATCCGTACCAAACGCAATGGATGCATTGGTTTTTCAACTATGGCATGTGGATTTTCTGATTCCGAAATACTGCAGTTTTGTTTGTTTACATAACTTCTAAGATAGAAATGAGCTTTGTTCAATAAGATTATTTTTCGGTCAAAATTAGAGTCAACATTCAATTTGTTTAAAACCAACTGAGCGCAGCAAAAACGAAAACTAAAGTCGGCTATTTTAATGTTTTGAACGAGTTGCACTTTGTAAGCAAACATACCTGCTCTTTGTGAAGAATCCGCCTCAAAGTAATTTGCCGAATATCGAGTTGCTGACTTCTGCGCTGAGTTGATGTTTCTGGGTGCTTGCGTACACTTTGAGCCACAGAAGCGACAATTGTGGCAGAACGCTTTGGATGAGCATGCTTGATAAGCGCATTGTCTACCAGCATTCCAGTTTCACGCACTTGTTTTACAAATTTTTGTATTTCTTCGATTGATGGCACATTTTTTCTAAACAACGTACGCAATTTTCGCGCTGTTGCAGACAAATGAGACTTATTTTCAAATTAAATTTTTAGTGTTTCAAAACGTTGTTCCAAAGTAAACAATGTATTTTCTGTCTACGGAGGTATCTAACCACACTTTTCTTATGTAATTGTGACTCAAAAATTGACAGCGTCGGTAAAAGCATGTGATTTAAAATTCAATTAAAACATGACCCACTCTTTATATTTCTACCATGCAAATGCATCATAAAAACAATTATCTTAAAGGCACCTTACACGATCAATAATACTGACATTCCAAAATACTGACAGTATTACAAAATATTGAATCAGTATTTTGTCCACCTTACACGGTCATTCTACACCGCCAGTATTTTCCTCAGTATCATAAGATACACTGGCTAGTATAGAAGTATTTTAGTATGGATAAACGAAAAAAAAAAGTGCCTGCAATAATTCTCGCTTTTTATACAAAACGCTGGGTAGTGCTCAAACGATGGATGAATGATTGGTTGAAGAAGCTTGACACTCGCACACTAAACTTGGAGAATATTATATTAAACGCTATATAAAATAATTTTAGATAACAATTTTGAATACTCGAAAAAAAAAGATTTATAATTTATTTCAAATGGTGGATAAATGTAGTTAATATTAAAAATGCTCATATATTCTTACACGCATTGGTGTAGCTTATTTTTTCTGAATTTAAAATTATTTGAACAAACGTTACTAAAATTCAGCAACATTTGCATCGGAATTGCAGCCCTGTACTAAAGTACTGATGCAAAATGACCTTACACTATCAGTATTACTGTCAGTATTCCCACCACTTTGTGGGCGTGGCTAGGCGTGGTCATGATATTGAAATACTGATGCTTGGATTACGGATTATCCGGAAATACTTCGGTATTTCAATATCATGGCCACGCCCACGAAGTGGTGGGAATACTGACAGTAATACTGATAGTGTAAGGTCATTTTACATCAGTACTTCAGTACAGGGCTGCAATTCCGATGCAAATGTTGCTGAATTTTAGTAACGTTTGTTCAAATAATCTTAAATTCAGAAAAAATAAGCTACATCAATGCATGTAAGAATATATGAGCATTTCTTATTTTTAATATTAACTATATTTATCCACCATTTGAAATAAATGATAAATCTTTTTTTTCGAGTACTCAAAATTGTTACCTAAACTTATTTTATATAGCGTTTAATATAATATTCTGCAATTTTAGTGTGCGAGTGTCAAGCTTCTTCAACCAATCTTTTATCCATTGTTTGAGCACTACCCTGCGTTTTGACAAAAAGCAAGAATTATTGCAGGCACGTTTTTTTTTTTTTCGTTTATTCATACTAAAATACTTCTATACTAGCCGGTGTATCTTATGATACTGAGGAAAATACTGGCGGTGTGGAATGACCGTGTAAGGTGGACAAAATACTGATTCAGTATTTTGTAATACTGTCAGTATTTTGGAATGTCAGTATTATTGATCGTGTAAGGTGCCTTTTAGAATTGCTAGTGTTGCCTAGCGAAGTAAAACAAAACGTAATATTTTTTATTGTTATGATTAATAATTTTTTGCATACTTTGTGAAAACAGGTGAGTTGGTTATAATTGATACTCTAGTATGCTGTTTGTGGTGTTAAGATTTTATTTATTTCCATCTACTGCTCTACCGATAGCTTTTCCATTTGGTACTCCACCGATATATATTATATGTATGCACAACTTGTACGTTATACAACTATTCATTTTTACACTACTGACAAGCAAGTATGTAGAATAATAAAGTTAATAATAATATATTTTTTATTTTCTAAAACTATACAGTCATACTAAAATAATAATAATAATAATAATATTCATGTATAAAAAAGATATTTGTCAATACACACTTAAAATATATAATAAAAGTACACATAAAAAACAAAATGATCACCTAAAAGTAAATACTAATACAAACAAATAAACTTTTATTAATTAAAGCATTTACAATTTAAAAAAATATTCATTTACAAAATTACAAGTCGTTTAAAGAATAAGGCTCTAGAGTTATTATATACTGCTTTAAATTGTTTTTTAACATTTTTAAATTGATAATTTCTTGTAGGAAGTTTGTTGAAACATTGCTTAGCTGCTTACATCGGTGCTTTCTCACTAGCTCCTAGTCAATGAAGTAGAGTAGGGTAGATGGGGCATTAAGCTGCGCGAAGCCGACACACATGTGGTGGGTTAGTTTATTATACTCCACGTGCTCCTTTAACTCTAATTGCTCTTTACGCGTTCGGCAATGTCAAACAGAACAAAAGGAGCACGCTCTTAAGCGTTTGGATATGATGGAGTGTAGATGATGGTGTCCACTCCACATGCACAATCTCGAGAGATCGTGTGAAACGGAGTGACAACCGTATTTGAATTTTATTACATTTATTTAATAATAAAAAGAATGTCGTAAAAATGTAAAAAAACCCAATTCGATTATAAATGCATGTTGATTATATGTTTAAAATTTAATGTAATAAATGGCTTTCAAACAATTAAAATTTTAAATTTCTTTAAAATTCACTTTCATTGTTTTATAGGTGACCATATAAAATTACTAGTGTAATATAATCAAGTGTTTTAAATTTTTATAGAAATAGAAATAATGGTTCCTTTAAGAAATAACTTCAAATTAAAATTAGTATATGTTTATCCAAGTGTCAGCTTTAAGGTTATAATTTCTGACGTTGAATCAAATTACAACATTGCGTTCGGATATATGTATTTACTCTAACAACTATCCACACTACTCCAACTCCACTTTCCTTAAACGAACGCACTAATGAACGCTGCCATTTTAGCTCATAAAATCTCTTTGTTTACATTAGGGATCACGAATTAAGCAACTAACAATACTCGGTACATAGCACATCTATCATTGCATTTAATTTAAAAATAAAGAAGTGCTATATTTAAATTAAAACTTTAAAAGTGATTGAATGATATAAGTTTATGCAATTTTTGTCTAGTTTATTCCGCTATTTTTTAGTAAAATATAATTTACGTTTATATAAGTTTATTTTGCAATATAAATCATATTTTTATATAAAAACACATTTGACAGTGTTCTTGCTTTATTATAGTTTTCTAATTTAAGAAACAATCTATAATAATTTTATTGTAGATTACTTAAACAACACATGTATATTTTATTAATTACGCAGTAATCGCATTACAGATAATTACAGATAATTACAGATAATTACAGATAATATTCTACTAATTGGATTACTTGAAAATTCCAGAGATTTACGCTCTTAATTATGTTATAATCTCTTTGGAATGTACCTGCATAGTTATTTTCTACTCGCAGGTTAATATGTATAAGCAAGTTTATTGTAAATAATTATCATTTATCTCTAGTTAGTCTATGAGTAATATACGTAAACGTTTCGTAAATATATTATTATAAATTTGTGGTTGTGGTAGTGAATGGTTTTAAGCCTTTTATTTCTGTGTCTGTGTGGTTTAATTTGTTCAATATGCCGATTACATGTGCAGCATTAGGTTGTAACAACATATCAAACAGAATAGCGGGAATGCTAAAAGATTTTTTGCAAACAATTATTGTTTCTATATTAAATAAATAATAAATAAACCATTTCATGTTATTTCCCAAATTAGAAAGTCATTATTATGAAGTAGAATTTAAATTAAATCATATATTCTTTTTGATTAAAATAATTTCTGCTTCATATTGCAAAATTAGATTTTTTAACTTATTTAAATTGCATACTGAAAAAATTTCAGATAGAAATATTTGCCAAAAACTGCATAAACTTATATTATATTAATCACCAATAAAAATTTTACTTAAATATGCCGTTCTTTTATTTCTATAGTTAGGTAACCCTATTAAATTACATGTAAAGACAAAAGTCGTATTGTGTACCGAGTATTGTTAGTTGCCTAATTCGTGATCCTTAATGTAAACAAACCAGTTTTTATGAGCTAAAATGGTAGTAACCAAATGCGGCCCAAGGTTCAGGATGCGCAGTCGTCTTTGGCTGTTCTACCCTACTCTACTTCATTGCTGCTAGTCTATATATTGGGAATAAATATAATGATTTATTTCTTGTTTTGTACTGTTGTTCATTTTGATATTTAAAAAATGTCTGCTTGTTATTAAAGTTAAATACAATTAGTTCATATACATATAGGCCGTAGAAAGTTAAAATATTAGCTTTTTTAAAGTAGCTTTTCTTCTCTTCTCTGTATTGTAGATTACAAAAGATACGCACAGCTTTTTTTGACATTTAAAAATTTGTTCAGCTTGCCCAGCTCTGCCGTAGAACATAATTCCATATCTGATTATTGATTCAAAATTAGATTTGTAAATCAATTTTAACGCATTGAAGTCTGTACTTGGCTTTAATGTCCTCATTGCATAACATGCTGTACTTAAACGACTCACTAGGTTTTTGCAATGAACTTTCCAATTTAAACTGCTATCAATATGTAAAGTATACGTTTGACAATTTTACCAGCTTTTTATTGTCTTGTTGTTTAAATATAATAACCTTTGTTTTCTTATCGTTTAATAGTAATCTGTTTAGTGCCATCCATTCCTTAACTTTATTTGTGATGTTTTGCTAGTCTAGTAATAATAATAATAATAATAGTGGTTTTTCATTTTGGCAAAAATACAATTTGGATATGAAAAGTCAGTTTAAAATTAAAATTAAAATGTAGTTAAAAGATAGACACTTTAAAATTTACACATAATATAAAATATTACAAAATAATTATTTACAACACTATATAATAATAATTTACAAATTAAAACTTGTTAAGTTTTCATCTAAGTATTCCTTCACTGAATAGTACACCTTAGAAATTAACAAATCTTTTAAAATAATTTTAAATCTATTTAATGGCAGTTTTTTTATGCTTACCGGTAAAACTTTGTAGCATTTTATAGACATATATCTTGTACCCTTCTCATACATTGCTAATTGATGGTTTGGAATTTCAAGTGTGGTCTAGTTTTGTGATATAAATTTTGTGTTGTATTGTAATTACTTTAATTTTTTTTAACATTAATAAGAAATTCATAAACATAAAGACTATACACAGTTAATATTTTTTGATCAATAAATAATTGACGACATGGTGTATTTAGTTTTTTACTCAACATATTTCATAAAATTCTTTTCTGCATTTTAAATACAAACTGAACGTTGTGTCGAACTACTCTACACTGTAAGACCTTATGCTATGATGGATTGACATTGACCGTAATAAATAGCTGTGACATAACATAACAAAGAGGAGCATTTTTTTTGCAAACGTGAGCTGTATGAGATTGCTAATTACAATTATTGTCAACAAATATTCGTAAAAATAAAGTTTTTGTAGTTTGCGGTATTGAGATATGGCTATGTCTCAAAAGAAGAGAGTAGTCGGCAGGTATGTTTGTTGCTTGAAAACGTAGACATGTAGTTTTATTGACATTTAAAAATAAATTATTACTTCTAAAATACTCTTGAAAGATCGACATTCTTTCATTTGCATTTTTAATTAAAATAGTTAAACTTTCTGATTCAAATAATGTAGATGTATCATCCGCAAACATTACAGAATTTGCCACATTTAGATTGTTTACATAAACTATGAAAAAAAGAGGGCCCCAACACAGATCCTTGGGGTACCCTCTTTTGGATTGGCAATAGTGAAGATTTTGAATTATGCAAATTAACAAAGTGCTGCCTTCCTTTCAAATAGCTTTCAAACCACTTGTACGCTATTCCTCGTATACCATATCTATGAAACTTATTCAAAAGGACTTGATGGTCAACAAGATCAAAAACAGTTGTTCGTAATTTGTGTTCTTTACTAACAAATTTGTGTCGTTTGCGTAGCTTTTTACTATGCCACCATTTATTTTTATTACTTTCGGAAGATCATTAACATAAATTAAAAATAAAATTGGGCCCATCACACTGCCTTGTGGTACACTTACTTTAATTGTTTGTAATGAAGATTCGGTGTCAGTTATTTGTACTTTTTGTTGTCTATTTGATAAAAAAGATTTTTATAAGTCCAGACCTGTTTCTCTAAGGCCATACTTGTTTAATAATAATATTGAATGGTCTACACTATCAAATGCCTTAGAAAGGTCGACAAAAACTCTTATAGGAATTTCTTTCTTTTCTAAAGCTTGTATTATGCATTCTACATATTCAAAAATTGCAGTGTTTGTACTTTTTCTTTTTAAAAACCCATATTGAGAATTATCAAATAATTTACAATAGTTAAAAAAGTCAACTAATCTAATTGAAATTATTTGTTCTAAAACTTTAGAAAATACACTTAATAAGCAGACTGGTCTATAGTTTTCTTTATCTGCAGGATCGCCATTTTAATATATCGGTTTGATTACTCTAATTTTCAAACAGTCTGCGAAAACACCAGTTCTAACATTACTACTTTTAAAGAAGAGATTGTTTACTTGTGATAATAACGTGTATGTTTTGTGAAAAAATAAAAATATTATTTAATTAGTACTTCTATAAATATGGAAATAGTGTGGGTAACTGCAGCAAATATTTTGTTATCTATCTGCCAACATAATTATTTAATCTGCTAATTATGTTTACAACTAATTAACAGTGAGTATTTGAAATTTATAAATTATAACCTAAAATTTCATCTAAAAGTGTAAACAAATGATTTCACACTGAAATATATAATTTTCATATACATTACATATATATTGTTATAATTTTACGTTGTGCTTCTCATAGCGCAGAGGCTAGCAACCAAGACTGAGAATGCAAGAGTTGTGTGTCCAAATCTAATGAAAGAACCATATACACTAAACACATTTTTAATACTATTTCGCAACTTTTTAAATTATATTTCTGCTTGTGTTATTAGTAATAACTTAAATTTTAAACAAAAATTACTTTTGATAAATATATGTAATTTTTTAATTTATGTTGAAACTAACTTTGCTTTTCTATTATATAATATTCCTTATCCGTGGTCTTCCTATTTGTGTAAAGTCATTACAACAGACCCTGTGATGTGAATAGTTTTTCTCCCTGTTTGTTTATTTGTAGCACTTATTTAAAAAAAAAAAAAATTAATTTATCATTATTGTTATTTTTAATAATTATATCAAGTAATAATGACTCTCGCAAGTTCTAAACTTAAAATATCGCCTAAAACTCGCAATCAAAAACGCAGTACAGATACAACGTTATCAAAAACTCGCAGTAATAGCTTGAATACTAGCTATGTCTCAATTGTATACGGAGACAAGAACGCGACACATAAAAGCAAAAGCTAAGTAGACAACAAAAAATGCGATCTGTCGAAAATAAACAGTTTATTAAGAAATGAACTAGCAAAGATAAACAGTGAAAACATCGACCTAAGAGATCAAGTAGACAAGCTAAAAAGCAACGTTAACGCTTTGCAATCGGAAAACAAATGTAATACATTCATTTCAAGAAACGCTACAGTCTAATATAGATATTAATTATAAAAACAAAGAGTTGACAAAAAAAATTGAAGAACTCCAACAAGCTTTGGCTAAATCTGAAACCGTTAATAACAAAATTAACAATAACGCAAATAACACGAACAAAGTCCCAAAAAAACATACGACGATCAACTTAAAAAGCAATGATAAGAAAAAACTTCTTATTTTGGCAGATGGTCATGGTAGAAATCTAGCAAATCTATTAAATACTCAAACAAATAACAAAATCGAAAGCATTTATAAAACGGACGCGAGACTGCAAGAAGTTGTAGAAGATTTAAAGGCGCTGTCATTAAATTATACAAAAAATGATCACATTCTTATCATAGGAGGACCAAAGGACCATAAACATTTATTAGATACAAATGCTGTTATAGCATTAATAAATGAAACGTCTCATACCAATTTAATATTATCGTCTTCTCCATATAGATTTGATAATATCACTCCAGTATCATTCTATAATACTTACCTGTACAACAAGCAATTAGAAAACATAACTAGTAACCATGTTAAAATCTTAAATTTTAATGTAGGTCTATACAGAAGCGATTATACGTATATTGGACACTACTTTAATATTAAAGGGAAACGCAAGCTATGCACATTATTTTGTATGTTAATGATCTTCCGGAAGTAATAAAAATAAATGGTGGTATAGTAAAAAGCTACGCAGACGACACAAATTTGTTAGTAAAGAACACAAATTACGAACAACTGTTACTCGACCAGCAAAACATCACAAATAGAGTTAAGGAATGGATGGCACAAAACAGATTACTATTAAACGATAAGAAAACAAAGGTTATTATATTTAAACAACATGTTTCTCAAGGCAATGAAGAGTTGGTAAAATTGTCAAACGTACACTTAAATGAACATGTAAAATTCTTAGGGATACACATTGATAGCAGTTTAAACTGGAAAATTTATTGCGACAATCTAGTGAGTCGTTTAAGTACAGCATGTTATGCAATGAGGACATTAAAGCCAATTACAGACTTCAATACGCTAAAATTGGTTTACATATCTAACTTTGAATCAATAATCAGATATGGAATTATGTTATACGGCAAAGCTGGGCAAACTGAACAAATTTTTAAATGTAAAAAAAAAGCTGTGCGTATTTTTTTTAATCTACAATACAGAACCTCTTGCAGAAGCTACTTTAAAAAAGCTAATATTTTAACTTTCTACGGCCTATATGTGTATGAACTAATTGTATTTAATTTTAACAACAAGGATAAATTTTTGAAATATCAAAATGAACATCAGTACAAAACAAGAAATAAATCATTATATTTATTCCCTATACATAGACAAGCACCCAGTGAGACAGCACCGATGTATGCAGCAATGCAATTTTTCAACAAACTTCCTAGGTTTATACAAGAAATTACAAATTTAAAAATGTTAAAAAACAATTTAAAACAGTATTTAATAACCTTAAAGCCGTATTCTTTAAATGACTTGTGATTTTGTAAATAGAGATTTTTTTAATTGTAAATGCATTAATCCAAAGTTTATCTGTGTGTATTAGTATTTAATTTCAGGTGATAATTTTATTTTTAATTGTAGTTTTTTATGTGTACTTTTATTATATATTTTAAGTGTGTATTGAGAAATATCTTTTTTATACATGAATATTATTATTAATATTATTTTAGTATGATTGTATAATTTTATAAAATAAATATATTATTATTATTATTATTAAAAGTTTGGTGTTCAAAGTTTATTATTATTATTATTAAAAATTTAATTGCACGTACATGATTCAAGTATTGCGTTGCTTGGTATACGATTAAAATTTGATTCAAGTTTAAAATATTGAGAACATGTGCTTTAGCGCATTAGATTCAGTAACAGTGAGCTGAGTTCGAGTATATTTTGAAATGGCCAATCAGCGGCCGTTTGTGAAATGTAGAGCGTGTCGTGTGCTGTAATGCTTTATGTTTTGTAATTACACTACCTGGCGTGTCCGTGCTCTAAAAACAAATCAAAGTGTAAACATTGTTTTTGCCTATAGTTGCGAGCTTTGAGAAGCCGCAGCATAAATGTACTTTAAATTTTTTTGTTCAGATAATCAATTTTGCCATACATAGTAGGTATGATTAATAAGAAATCTGTTGATTTTATATAAAAGTTATAAAAAACGAATTATATTAAAATCTTGATGTTAGAACTGTTAAATTGAACCATATTACCGACGTTAAGTTAGCACCCCATTCTGCCGACCCCATTCAAAATCCATACGCGCGCTGTTTCAAAATCCATACAATTGTATAATGCTAAAATAACAATAAATAGAAGTAATTTAAACAATATTAACAAGCTATAATGTTAATAATTAAGTAAAAATATTAAATAAAATAAAATAAGATAACTCTAACAATATTACAGAAGATTAACGGTTTTTTAGTTTTATAATATATCAACATTTTTCAAAGTGTTCCCGTCAGTAGATTTTCTTGAAAATTTGGATTTAAGCTTTTCAATGCAAAATCAACCTACCGTGAAAATTTCATGAGGGGAGGAAACCGAAAAATGCCATTTTCCTCTTGTTATACTTTTTGGGGTGCTGACATGATTTGATTTTTTTTTTTTCAATGTGTTCCCGTCGATAGATTTTCTTGAAAATTTGGATTTAAGCTTTTCAATGCAAAACCAACCTACCGTGAAAATTTCATGAGGGGAGGAAACCGAAAAATGCCATTTTCCTCTTGTTATACTTTTTGGGGTGCTGACATGATTTGATTTTTTTTTTTCAATGTGTTCCCGTCGGTAGATTTTCTTGAAAATTTGGATTTAAGCTTTTCAATGCAAAATCAACCTACCGTGAAAATTTCATGAGGGGAGAAAACCGAAAAATGCAATTTTCTTCTTGTTATACTTTTTGGGGTGCTGACATGGTTTGATTCTTTTTCAATGTGTTCCCGTCGGTAGATTTTCTTGAAAATTTGGATTTAAGCTTTTCAATGCAAAATCAACCTACCGTGAAAATTTCATGAGGGGAGGAAACCGAAAAATGCCATTTTCCTCTTGTTATACTTTTTGGGGTGCTGACATGATTTGATTTTTTTTCAATGTGTTCCCGTCGGTAGATTTTCTTGAAAATTTGGATTTAAGCTTTTCAATGCAAAATCAACCTACCGTGAAAATTTCATCAGGGGAGGAAACCGAAAAATGCCTTTTTCCTCTTGTTATACTTTTTGGGGTGCTGACATGATTTGATTTTTTTTCAATGTGTTCCCGTCGGTAGATTTTCTTGAAAATTTGGATTTAAGCTTTTCAATGCGAAATCAACCTACCGTGAAAATTTCATAAGGGGAGGAAACCGAAAAATGCCATTTTCCTCTTGTTATACTTTTTGTGGTGCTGACATGATTTGATTTTTTTTTTTCAATGTGTTCCCGTCGGTAGATTTTCTTGAAAATTTGGATTTAAGCTTTTCAATGCAAAATCAACCTACCGTGAAAATTTCATGAGGGGAGGAAACCGAAAAATGCCATTTTCCTCTTGTTATACTTTTTGGGGTGCTGACATGATTTGATTTTTTTTTTCAATGTGTTCCCGTCGGTAGATTTTCTTGAAAATTTGGATTTATGCTTTTCAATGCAAAATCAACCTACCGTGAAAATTTCATGAGGGGAGGAAACCGAAAAATGCCATTTTCCTCTTGTTATACTTTTTGGGGTGCTGACATGATTTGATTTTTTTTTTCAATGTGTTCCCGTCGGTAGATTTTCTTGAAAATTTGGATTTAAGCTTTTCAATGCAAAATCAACCTACCGTGAAAATTTCATGAGGGGAGGAAACCGAAAAATGCCATTTTCCTCTTGTTATACTTTTTGGGGTGCTGACATGATTTGATTTTTTTTCAATGTGTTTCCGTCGGTAGATTTTCTTGAAAATTTGGATTTAAGCATTTCAATGCAAAATCAACCTACCGTAAAAATTTCATCAGGAGAGGAAACCGAAAAATGCCATTTTCCTCTTGTTATACTTTTTGGGGTGCTGACATGATTTGATTTTTTTTCAATGTGTTCCCGTCGGTAGATTTTCTTGAAAATTTGGATTTAAGCTTTTCAATGCAAAATCAACCTACCGTGAAAATTTCATAAGAGGAGGAAACCGAAAAATGCCATTTTCCTCTTGTTATACTTTTTGTGGTGCTGACATGGTTTGATTTTTTTGCAATGTGTTCCAGGTAGTCAGTGCTAATGAAAATTTAGACTTAAGCTTGTCATGACAAAGCCAACCTACCGTGAAAATGTCATGGTGACTGCGGACCGGAAAATGCCATTTTCCTCTAGTTATACATTTTGTGGTGCTGGCATAACATTTGATTTTTTTTCAATGTGTTCCTGTTGGTCAATGTTGATGAAAATTTAGATTTAAGTTTTCAATGCAATGCCAACCAACCGTGAAAATTTCATGTTAAAAGTTTTTCAAAAAATGTTATTTTTCTTTTATTATTATTATTTATTTATTTTTATTTAAAACTTATTTATAAATTCTAATTTTACACAGATCTTTTTAAAATAAATACACATTTATGTTGCTAACGTTTGCGTAAAATTTTTAAATAAGCTGACGAAAAATATTAAAAATATATTAAATCGTTTGAACTTGTCTGGTGTAATTCGGATTTTTTGTATTGCTATTTAGTTTTCGCCGCGCCATCTCTCGACAACATTTGACACTATTTACAACTGACGTTTAATTTCGTCGTCCGTTGTAGATGTAGACACACGTCATACGGGGTAAATCACATGATCCAATTCATGACGTGCCAATGTGACGTGCTATTCGGTGGTGTCGATTGGATGTGCTTCATTGTTTGTTTTCAAAGACAACCTACTGAAACAAAAGTAAGTATTTATTTTTAATTATTCTTACCGCCGGTATTATAAACGTTAATTTAATTATCAATTAACTAAACGAGAAATAAATTTATTTGTCAGTTAAAAAGACAGATAACCTTAAAATATGATACTTATAAACATAAACGTCAATTAAATTTTAAAAGCAAAGACAAAATATGATTTTATTTCAAGCATTGGTACACATTCTTTTACGTAATACAAAAATGTTGCACGATTGAAACAATCCTGTTGCTTATCATCATTGTTAATTAGTTTACTCGGTTGATTTAATGTTTCAATTAATCAAACATACCGAAATCAGCCAAGTCAAATAATTTACTTGGATAGTAAATAAAATCTACAGATTTTTATGGTTTATAATACCGGCCCTTATATATTTTATTATATCGTCGGGTTAACATGTAATTGTTGTAAGTTCTAAAACGAGTTTTATTTTAAATTAAAATAGTTAATAACAAAATATGTAGAACTGACAATCATGCACAGGAAAACATAAAAAACCTATACGTATTTACATGTTAAATTGATGATGTTTATCGTACATGTTAGGTCTATTTGTTTATCTTAACCGAACAATCTAACTTGAATGTTTTTTTACTAATTTATTTATTTTTTATTAGTGGACGAACTCAAAGAGAAGTTACAAGTACTGATGGAGGAAGTTAATAACCTTAAAGAAGAAAAAAAGAAGAGACAAGAAGAAGAAAAACAAGAAAAAGTAGAGCAAAAAAAAAGGAAGTTGATTATTCTCAAGTAAGTAAAACATAAGAATTGCTCTTTTATTTCTAATGTTTGTATTTATTTTTTTATTTACAGTTGTCAAAAAAAAACAAGAAGAGCTTAGATAATCATGCCTATAGGCTTATAAGAAAACAAGAGGTAAATTTGAAATATCTTAAAAATATTTAATTTTATAATTTTTTTATTTGTAGATGAGAGAAAGTGGAAGGGGTGGTAGAGGAAGAGGAAGGGGCAGTGAAGGTGAATGGAGAGGAAGGGGCAGTGAATGGAGAGGAAGAGGCGGTGAATGGAGAGGAAGGAGCGGTGAATGGAGAGGAAGAGGCAGTGAATGGAGAGGAAGGAGCGGTGAATGGCGAGGAAGGGGCGATGAATGGAGAGGAAGGGGTCGTGGTGGTAGAGGAGGTCGTGGTCGAGGTCGTGGTCACTCAAATTTCAATATTTATTTTAATCAATAATAATTTTATTTTATTTTATATTTATAATAATTATATTTTATTTATTTTATTTAATAAATTTTATGTAAGAAATTTGTTTTTTAATTTTATTATACAGGGTAAAATTTACAAAATTATGAAGGTAAGTATAAACAATAATAATAATAATCAAAAAAATAAAGTTCATCGTACTACATATATTTTGAGACATAATTATTTATTTCTGTAATAAAACTCTAAACAAAATGTTTATCGCAGCTCCAAGCTTAGTCCCATTTCCAACAATCAGCAGTCACATAAAACAATATAAACATATAAATAAATAAATTAATGAGTAATAAAAAGTTCTTACCTTAAAATAATAATGCACTAAGCAATTGTTTTTTTTTATGGTAGGAGGGGAATCTTTAAAAGCCACATTGGTCTTGCACGGTGCATGCAAAATGACAATTTGAAGAAGTAGCACCGCAAAAATTAAACTGTGTATATCCATCACAGTGTAAGCAATCTGCTTACTCTTTTTCACCCTGTATTGATTAAACAAAACAGATATAATAAAAAACAAAAAATTAACTACAGTTGTATTTTTTACTGACCTTTAGTATTACTAAAACATCTGAAATTAAACAGTAAGATATTATTTTATTTCAGATAAATATAAAAATGACGCTATACAAAATGTGTAACAAGAGGAAAATGGCATTTTTTGGTTTCCTCCCCTCATGAAATTTTCACGGTAGGTTGATTTTGCATTGAAAAGCTTAAATCCAAATTTTCAAGAAAATCTACCGACGGGAACACATTGAAAAAAAATCAAATCATGTCAGCACCCCAAAAAGTATAACAAGAGGAAAATGGCATTTTTCGGTTTCCTCCCCTCATGAAATTTTCACGGTAGGTTGATTTTGCATTGAAAAGCTTAAATCCAAATTTTCAAGAAAATCAACCGACGGGAACACATTGAAAAAAAATCAAATCATGTCAGCACCCCAAAAAGTATAACAAGAGGAAAATGGCATTTTTCGGTTTCCTCCCCTGATGAAATTTTCACGGTAGGTTGATTTTGCATTGAAAAGCTTAAATCCAAATTTTCAAGAAAATCTACCGACGGGAACACATTGAAAAAAAAAATCAAATCATGTCAGCACCCCAAAAAGTATAACAAGAGGAAAATGGCATTTTTCGGTTTCCTCCCCTCATGAAATTTTCACGGTAGGTTGATTTTGCATTGAAAAGCTTAAATCCAAATTTTCAAGAAAATCTACCGACGGGAACACATTGAAAAAAAAAATCAAATCATGTCAGCACCCCAAAAAGTATAACAAGAGGAAAATGGCATTTTTCGGTTTCCTCCCCTCATGAAATTTTCACGGTAGGTTGATTTTGCATTGAAAAGCTTAAATCCAAATTTTCAAGAAAATCTACCAACGGGAACACATTGAAAAAAAAAATCAAATCATGTCAGCACCCCAAAAAGTATAACAAGAGGAAAATGGCATTTTTCGGTTTCCTCCCCTCATGAAATTTTCACGGTAGGTTGATTTTGCATTGAAAAGCTTAAATCCAAATTTTCAAGAAAATCTACCGACGGGAACACTTTGAAAAATGTTGATATATTATAAAACTAAAAAACCGTTAATCTTCTGTAATATTGTTAGAGTTATCTTATTTTATTTTATTTAATATTTTTACTTAATTATTAACATTATAGCTTGTTAATATTGTTTAAATTACTTCTATTTATTGTTATTTTAGCATTATACAATTGTATGGATTTTGAAACAGCGCGCGTATGGATTTTGAATGGGGTCGGCAGAATAGGGTGCTAACTTAACGTCGGTTAACATATTGCTATATAACCCAATTCTTGTCGATAATAGATGCTTTCCTTTCACTGTTCTGGACGGTTCCGAACAATTCTGTGCTTGACGCCCCATGTACCTTTCACAGAGAGCACGACGCCCCAACTTGTTCAGAGTTTCCTTCCCCTCTCCCCTCATGCACCACCTACCACGAAGGTGCATCAGAACGGTTTTGTGCGTCAAGCCCCAGGAGCGTGTTGCTCTTGAAAGGAAAGCAGTAATTATGTTTTTATGTAATATAGCAACGTTGCCAAACGTATGATAAAACTAGACTATACCTGTACAACGTGCAGTTAACGGCTCAAAAATATACATTTTTTTTGTATATAATTTCAACGACAAAGCGCCTCCTTACAGTCAACTATAGTGAACTAATTGGAGTATGATGAATATAGTAAAATAACATTATTTAGCCCACACGAAATTTTGACAGACCGTTATCTTTATGATTTATAATATTTATTTAAGTGTTTTTGTACAATAAACATACATTACACTTGTCATACACAAATATACAGTTTAAAATCCAATACAATTTATGCAATTAAAATTTAACATAAAGAAAGTCTTTAAAATCATATAGAGATAATTCTATTAGCATGTTTCTAACATTACTTTTAAATTTGGTACATACTTTTGTACTATGTTGGTAAATGGTTGTTAGCCTTCACTGAGTAATATTGAGGCCCTTGTTGACACGTGGTGAGCTAATGGCGCGGAATTTTGTACTCTTCACGATATCTGGTGCTATAGGAATGGGTGCTTCCGTTTTGTTGGAATGTAGTTACATGAGCATAATTGAGACATTTACATATGTAGAGCGGTGGAAGCGTAAGTATATGCTGTTTTCAAAAGATATCTCTACAGGAATCTTAACTTCTCATTCCCAGCATTGCTTGAATTTTTTCTATGAAATGAACATATCCTTCATTAAATAAGAAAGTATGGTAATAATCGGAACGCGGCACTTTTGCTAAGCAGGGATGGCAACATTATCTTAGACCTAAACGAAAAACTGGAAGAGTGAAAGAAGTATGTCAAAGAACTTTTTGCTAGCGACCGTCAGTAGGTGAACATTTGCGACAACGTCTGTAAGGGGCCTGAAATAACACACGCGGAGGTTGTTCACCCAATCAGGGCAACTAAAACTGGAAAGTCCGCCGGACCAGACGACGTCAATTTGGAAGTACTCAAGCTTTTCAACGACCAATCTATAGAGAAATTGGTCAGTCTCTTCAACACCATCTAGTTTTCTGGAAAAATACCAAGTAAATGGCTGGAGTCTGTCTTTGTCACACTACCTAAGAAAACGTGGCCAATAACATGCGGAAATTTTTTTCTCAAAATAATACATGGTCGATTATATCGTAAATACGAGGAACACCTCTCTGATACTTAATTTAAATTTCAGAACGGGCTTGGAACCAGAGATGCCCTATTTGACAGGTCCTAATACAGAGATGCCGCGACATGTCTACCGATGTATACGCGTGTTTTATTGATTACCAGAAAGCGTTTGACTGTGTTGACCACGAGAAACTTATCAACCTCCTTCAGAATTTAAACTTAGATGGCAGAGACGTCCGCATTATAAAAAATCTGTATTACAACTAAATCGCTGCTTTCAAAGTTGAAGACATGACTACCGAGTATGTTTCTATTCAGCGAGTTGTGAGGCAAGGCTGTGTCCTCTCTCTACTGTTCTTTAACATATACTCTGAGCAAATTTTTGCCAAAGCATTGAACAAAGCACAGGAAGGAATTATTGTCAACGGAGAAGTAATAAACAACTTGCGTTATGCGGACGATATTGTTCTACTGGCAGGAAGTGCTGATGCAAGCGTTACTGGATAGGGTTGCGACTAAAAGCAAAAAAAGGGGGCTTAAGTTAAATATCGGCAAGATCAAAGCTATGGTTATTAGCAAGGATGGTGAGCTTCAAGCAAACCTGAGTACAAGCAACCAACAGATGCTGCAAGTCTCCAACTTCAGATATCTGGGATACTTATTGAGCAGTAAGTGGAATAGCATGCAGAAAATAAAGTCCCGCAACGAGCAGGCTAGAGCAGCATTTAGCAACATGAAGAAGGTGCTTACATCTCGTGAGTTGTCAATACTCCTACGTATTCGTTTACTACGGTGCTACGTCTTTCTAATAACTTTCCGGCAGACCAAGGCCGGAATCTACTCACAGAGCAGAACAGGAAATTATAGCACAAATAGAGCATAATCCAGGGAAGAGTGTGCAGAGAATACCATGTACAACGAGTACAGGCTTCAAATTTAACTGATCATCAGGTACGTTCATGAGGTTTTAGAAATAGTACAAATGTCCTTCAGACAAAGATGTCTTGCCTGTTTGGAAATGAAAGGAGGGCACTTCGAACATCTTCTATTCTTTGTAAAAATATATAAAAATAATGTTCCATATCTCATATGTTTATTATGTTTATTGTTTGTTGTGGTTCGTACTACCACCCCTTTAAATATTTTACATTCTTTTTTGAACACCATGTATGTATATATATATATATATATATATATATACAGGGTGTCCGGAAAATACGTGTACAACGTTTGACGACAGACTCCTGACGTCAAAATAGGTCGATCTAAGCCGACTTAGTTATATCCAAAATTGTCTCGTTTAGCCGGTAGAGGGCGTCAAAAAAAACAAAAGTATAACAAAGTTGAAAGTATCTATTGTAAATGCTCTAGAAAAAGGAGAAGGATACATTTTGTATGGTCCACCAGGAACTGGTAAGACTATGATTGCTAAGGCGATTGCAAGTGAAACTAGATTCAAATCTGCATTTATAAGTGTTTCTGGATCTGATTTGCTTAATGTGTCAAATATAAATAGGGTTTTTGAGGAAGCAAAAAAAAAACACTCCTTGTATAGTTTTTATAGATGAAATTGATAGTATTGGCAAAATATGCAGTGATAATAATGTAGAATCTTTAAATAATTTATTAACTAAATTGGATGGATTTGAATCTAAAAAAGGTGTGACAGTGATTGCCGCAACTAATCGTGTGGATGTTTTAGATCCTGGGCTGCGATTCTCGAGTTCACTCGAAAATATTCGTGCGATAGCTAATGCGAACAAAAAGTTACGAGCGAAAACTAAAATAGGTATTTTCCAAGTGAACACGCAAGTAAATCACACGCAATTGCAATGACAACTTGTCAACGCTGTAGAAATGCTTGTGACTTAATAAGTTGCCAGCTTCACGTTGTTTATAACCTGTTATTTAAACATGAACAACTGATATGAAGTAGGAGTTACATGACATTTGGTGACATTATAAATAATTAAAATATTGTTGAAATTTAACCTTTGTATTATAATTATGTAATAAAGTATTGTGTAATAATTTTGTTACATACATATTTAGATGCATTGAAAATAACATTGTATTATTTAGTGTACCTCCAATTTCTTTTATATATTAGTTGGACACTGTTAAAAAAGCCCATCATTTTCTATAACAATTTTTTTTTTGTATTTGATATTTTATATAAGGAATTATGCTTTATTTCTAGTAACGAATGGGTATTTATATTATTATTATTTTTTTAGGTGAATTAGTCTACTTATAAAATAAAAACTCAAATAAAACTAAAAACCGTATTATATTAAAAATATTATTTTCTGGTTAATAAATAAAATTATTAAAATTCTTTTATTTATTAACCATTACCTCTGAAAAACAAAATAATATTTTAAATCTTCAAAGTATATGGTTTTTATTTTTAATTAGATTTTTATTCTAATAAATATTTATAAAAATAATCTCATAAAATAACAAATAATTAAAATATATATTAATATATTGTTCATTTTTGTAATATATTGAAAATTTATAAACATGACATTCAATTAAATAATATCGAGGTTATGTTGAGTGCATTTTCACTCGTAACTATAATTGCGAGTGGTATTACTCAGTCGCATCGTTTCCCTCGCAAATTTGCGTACTCGCACGATGCGTTCAAACCAAGAATACAAATTTTGCATATCATTCGCATATTTTGACATATGCATATACGCAATGCATTCGAGTGAACTCGAGAATTGCTGCCCAGGGCTGCGATTCTCGAGTTCACTCGAAAATATACGTGCGATAGCGAATGCGAACAAAAAGTTACGAGCGAAAACTAAAATAGGTATTCTCCAAGTGGACACGCAAGTGAATCGCACGCAATTGCGATGACAACTTGTCAACACTGTAAAAATGCGTGTGATTTAATAAGTTGCCAGCTTCACGTTGTTTATAATCTGTTATTTAGACATGAACAGCTGATATAAAGTAGGACTTGACGTCTTCCATAACATTTGGTGACATTATAAACAATTAAAATATTGTTGAAATATAACCTTTGTATTATATTTATGTAATAAAGTATTGTGTAATAATTTTGTTACATATATATTTAGATGCATTGAAGATAACATTCTATTATATAGTGTACCTCAAATTTCTTTTATATATTAGTTGGACACTGTTAAAAAAAGCCCATCATTTTCTATAACAAATTTTCTTTGTTTCTATTTGATATTTTATATAAGAAATTGTGCTTTATTTCTAGTAACGACTAAGTATACATATTATTATTATTTTATAATATTTATTAAGGTAAATCAGTCTACTTATAAAATAAAAACCCAAGTGAAACTAAAAACCATATATTTTGAAGATTAAAAATATAATTTTCTGGTTAATAAGTGAAATTATTAAAATTATTTTATTTATTAACTATTACCAATTAAAGTTATTTTATTTATTAACCATTACCCTTGAAAAAGAGTTTTATTTTTAATTGGATTTTTACCCTAATAAATATTTTAAAATAATAATCTCATAAATTAACAAATAATTAAATTATATATTAATATATTGTTCATTTTTGTAATATATTGAAAAATTATAAACATGACATTCAAATAATATCAAGGTTATGTTGAAAGCATTTTCACTCGTAACTATAATTACGAGTGGTATTACCCAGTCGCATCGTTTCCCTCGCAAATTTGCGTACTCGCACGATGCGTTCAAACCGAGAATACAAATTTTGCATATCATTCGCATATTTTGACATATGCGTATACGCAATGCATTCGAGTGAACTCGAGAATTGCTGCCCTGCACTTACTAGGGGAGGTCGTTTGTGCAATCACATTAAGATTTCTACATTAGACATATTTTCATTATTAATAACAATATAGGTCTATATAAAAAATGTGCATGGTCTTTGATAAAAAAATATTTATGACTACTATAATATATAATAATAAATAATACAATGTAATTCAATGAGAGATCTTTATCAGCGGGGACGGTTGTTGTAAACAACCAATTTTTCTGCAATCTGCGCATAATTATCTCTTACCGTTCTTCCAAAAAACGCATTTCGCTTCATCTGCGCAACAGTCAGAAGGGCATTAGAGTGTCACACCCAGTGCCGCCGCTAGATGATTTGGCGTCGTTGTGCAAGCACAACTTCTTCTCCCTTGCCAAAGCAAAAGCTTAGTTAGGTTATACAGTCTTTATAAATGTCTGGGATTATGTCACTTTTTCAAAATTGTGCACCAAACTATTTACTTTTTTTTACAGTTATATAAATAAAACTACATAATAAAAAATAAAAAGTATATTTAAAATTGCACTTTTCTTGCTTTTTTGGTCGCAAATTTTTCGATTAGGTCTTTTATTGGTAAATTATCTAATATTTAATTTTCAATTGTTATCACTGATAATGATCTCAACCTGTTCTGTTACATTGTTAAACTGAGGTAATTTTTAATAATTTTTAGTTAAGAAAAACACCTTTCTCCTGTTGCTACTGACACCGGTAAAATTAGATATATTCTAATAGCTATTGATAAACTTAGAAAATAGGCAATCAACTCATTTTCAAATAGATATTGAATAATGCTCTGTAGTTCAAATTTAATGTGGGGCTTGGTGATGATGAATCTCCAACCATCGAATTTGGTTCTTTTCACCGTGTTTCAATTTCCTGAACTCGGTTTCCTGTTTGAACAGGTATGTATGACATTTTTTTCCGTCAGTTGTTACACATAGTTCTTTGGGTGTAAAATTTCCGTTCACTATAAATCGCTACTCTGGCAATTTGTGAAAAAAACTTCAGGTTCTGCTGTAGAAAATCTAACCACACTTTTTATACTAATTTTCTCGGATTAAGTTAATTTAATCAGTATTGAATAGAATAAAAATATTTTATTTGTACCTACCTTTTATTTTTGTTTGAAGGACGAGACATAATACCTAGTAAAACAATTATGAGTTGACGGGTAGGATTCAATTAAAAAACATAAAATTAATACATTTATTTTGTTTTAAATAAATCACATACATTTAAATTACAAAATATTTATACATTAATTTAACATTTTCAAGAGCACCGAATAAATATTTATAAATTTATGATTATTATGCTCATATAAAATAATTACAGAAAATATTTTTTACAAAAACTATTTACTGTAATTATTATCATTTAAATAAGTACAAATTTTTTTAACATTCTGAAATGAACAATTAGCAAACTCATCCGTGTGATTTGCACAGAAATGAGTACATTTTTCAAATTTTGGTGAATTAATTTCACCTTCAAGGTCTAATATGGTAAAATTTGGGAAATGTCTTTTTAAAAAATCTTCTTTTTGAGCACCCTTGACCACGCACGTCACATCGGATAAATTCTGAGTAAATCCGTAAAAGATGTTGTCAATCTCGGCCATATCAACAATTCCTCCGGAATATGGAATTGAGTGGTAATTATTTTCCAACCATCTGGCTTGGATTTTTTCCTTCGATGTTAAAAACGAGTAGTCGATTGTCGGTTTCATCAAGTAAGTGTGAATATTTTTGTAATTTGTTGCAATACTTATTTCCTTCGGCATAAACTGATTTGCAATTACAAATCCTTGCATATCGATGGCTAATATAATCATCATGTTATATGAAGTGTACACATCAACGACCTGTACTCGACTAAAATAAGAACTCAATTGATGGGGATTTTGATGCAATTTTCTATGTTCAGGATTCACTACTGCTATGTTAAAAACTTTTGGTTTGTAATACTTTTTTTCCATTAAACAAGTTATCTCACTGTTTCAGAGAGCGGTCTGTATTCGGCAACTTGGTCGAACAATATGAGACAATATGCTCTTGTGTTGTCTGGGAAAGCCTGGTGTCCCTCCATTTCAATTTTCAAATCGATCGTTGACGATTTTACACTTTCGTTTTGTCTTGATACATCAAATACGTATAACATTCGATTTTTAAATTCTGCGTAGCTCAATATGGGTTGGTTGAATCGACCGTAATAACTGTTTTGGAACTGTGTGTACATGTAATAACAAGTTGTGTATTCACCATTTGTCACATCTTGATTTAACTTATCATAGGGATAACACTCCGAATTTAAATACACTTTCAAATTTCTCATAAAGCAATGATCAAAATGACTTGCGTTTTTATCTATTTTTCCTACTTTATTCTGTTGAAAACCTACAATTACGTATCGAGGTTTTTCCAGATGTGTAGAAGTTTTAACTAACCAAGTATCCTTATCGGTTTTTCTGAGAGGATACTCAAATAAACGCCATGTCCTATATGGCATTAAAATGGGGGGATCAGATTGTATGCCGGTCAATATTCGTAATTTTGCTTCATCGCACGGCTGAACATGTTGTATGCGCCATTCAATTTTATCTATCCGAATCTTGCAGTTTTTGGTACTCGTGTAACAATTTAAATCCGTGGTGGCACGCTTCATGATCAACTCCTGTTTCACATTCACCATCACCTTCTTGTAATCTTCTGCAAATCCCAGAAGACATTTCAAGGGCAAAACTGCATAAAACTTTTGGTTTGTATCAAAGTATGTTTTAACTCCCGCGTCAAACGTTTTGCTCCACCTGCTCATTTCCAAACTTCTTAGCTCTTCCTTATCATAGGAGATGTATCCCTTCATTGTGGACGTGATTCCAACGCCTCGATTTTGATCGATTACAACTCCGTTAATTTCGTAACAAATTTTTTCAAATAAGAATGCAAATCCATTTGTCTCCCATTTAAAATTAGCATCGACGAGATTTTCCGTTGCACCAGCGATGTACAAATAACTGTTGCACGGCAAAGTACAAATATCCTGCTGTTGTATTAAAATGCGAATTTCATCGTTATTGTTAAAGGTTTGTGTTCTCGGCTGATAACTGTGAAATTCCTCTTTCACAATGCTCTCGTCCACACTGAATTTATCAAAAATGTCTAATTTATCCATTGTCTTTTTTCTTAGTCTGTAGCCCAATGAGGAGAGTCTCTGTAGGTCGTGACTTGTTAATCCCTTGGAGAATGATTGAGGAGTGATGTTTTAAATGATTGTTCCCCATTTATTAATATTTGGATTACAATTAAATTGAATCGGCATGTCGTTACCACGTTTTTAATTCGAGTCTTGCTAAAATATTTTCACCTCTAAAATTTACGGATGCTCCGTCCTGATCGATAATTCTGATTGTAATGTTGTCGATGTAACGCGCGTTAACCGGTAAATATAATATATTTCGAGGTTCTATGTTAATGGCAAAACCCGAATCGACGGAAGGTGAAAACTCGAAAAGCGTGTGCGATAGTTTATCTCCGTAAAATGCACCCGACACTATGTTACACTCGAGTCTGATGCTGGTCACTTTTATAATTTTAACAGGCAAATCGGACGTATGCAATATATTTGCTCTCAATTTCTTCTGGGAAAATCCCAGTAAGCTACCGATACTGTCGGGCGATGAAAAATCAATGTCGTATTTACACAAAACTTCGCACTTTAATGTATTATTATTCGGTTTTAAAACAATCAACTTTTCCGATTCTTTCAATCTCGATTTCAAAACAGATTCCAAGTAAGATTCAATGTCGGTAATTTCATACGAACCGGTGGGTATGTCAATAACTTTGTTACCGTTATGCTCGTAATAAAATTTGTTGCACCCCTTTTCTATATTCGGAATAGTGTTGTACGTTTGCAACCCGATCAGACCCAAATAATAATTTTTGTTAGGGTCTAACTCGATGGGAGGATAATAGTTTACGGAGAGTACGCTGCTGTCGCTCTGCAGAGTAAACGTGTAAGACATGACTGCATGACACTATCTTGTATGCTATCGTATTTATAGTAAAAATTTCAAACACAAATGCCCGCAGTTATACGTATTAAAATTCTGATATCTATCGTGGTTGTAAGTAATTTCGCTACCTTGAAATATTTTAAAAGTTCTTTGGGCGGCGGGAGGTCACCGAAACTGTCGAAATAATTTACGAGATTTCCGAGTTTCTTGTATGCAACCTAATGCGTGCCAGATCCCTTTGAACGATCCAGATTAACAATACCGGACTCGTATGGTGCGGTTCGAATGGGCATCGCATCCCTCATAAACACGCCTCTGAAATATGGCACTTTTGCTTTTGCGGCAAATATTGTAATGTCCTCATCAGTTAGCGGACGTATAAGTAGCGAACTTAATAGTTTTTTGGCTTCTGCAAGTAAAGGCCCAAGCTTTTTTTGTGCGGCTTGAGATACAGTCCTTTTTCCGCCTTTCCTCTGATTGCGATGGCTTCCATCGTCTTATTGTGTCGTTGAAATTCATCAAATTTTCGATGAGCATCTTTGGCAGTATTTACGGCATTAGCGATTCCGGCTGCACCTCCTGCCAGCGCTCCCAATGCGCTCAGAACTGCAAAAATAGGTATCAGTGGAAGGATTCCGCCGACTTTAGGAACTGGAATTATTCGCGGAGTTCTAATTTTCTTCCTTCCGCCGATGTCGCGCATTGCAAGTTTAGCCGCATTCAATGCGATATTTGCCCCTTCCGCTAAACCATTTTTTTTTATTAATTTTATTCTTAAATCGTTTTAACGCATTTTTTGCTTTCATAACAATTCCACTTCGCAACGCAACTTTCTTCACCTTCTTCCCACTTTTGCGTGTTTGCTTTTTTATTGACACGCCCATACCTAATTTTCTTTTTATTTTCATTGCCGTCGTCACCAAAAAGGCGTTCGCTTTTTCACCCAGCGACGCGTCAGAGGATTTAACTCTTTTCCAAGCGGCCTTCTCTAATTGTTTATCTGCGACGTGTCTGTCACTCAATTCTTTCTTTTGCGAATATGCAATGTCGTGCGTTTTACATTCGGCGTCCAACTTGTTTATACCCTGATCGCCTTTCCGCAAACGTTTCTCTAAGTGCGTACCCGGACCACAAAATTGATATTTATACAGATGGAATTCAGCTGGTAATCAGTTTATAATTTTGTCGGTTAATCCCGCACCACAGTATAAATGCATTTGAACGAATCACTTTGCCCCCTCGGCTATTTATAGAGGATTCACTATCAATTTTCACACATTGTAATGCGGGTGGTTAAACAGAAAAAGTCGCTACCGTTAGTGAACATGGATGCGTACGTGTCCGGAATGGGTTTGACGGAGGAGAGACGTCACGGTGAATTATTACCGAATTCGATACGAGCCCTCATTTGCGGACCGTCCAATTGCGGAAAATCGAATGCGATGCTGAGTTTATTGTTCAGTGAAAATGAACTACGATTTGAAAACATTTACGTTTATTCGAAATCGTTATATCAACCGAAGTACCGTCTATTAGAGAGCGTTATCAACTCACTACCAGAAATTAAATATTTCCCATTTAAGGAAAATGATGAAATTATGAGTCCCGATAATGCTAAACCTAATTCGATCTTCATATTCGATGATGTGGTGTGCGATGGTCAAGAGAAAATTAGAGAGTATTTCAGCATGGGAAGACACAACAATATCGATTCGTTCTATCTATGTCAAACCTACACACGAATACCCAAACATCTGATACGCGACAACGCCAACTTTATCGTTCTGTTTAAACAAGACGAAATGAATTTAAAACATGCTTTCTCAGATCACGTCAGCAGTGACATGAATTTCGAAAAATTTAATAAAATTTGCCGGCAGTGTTGGAAGGACAAGTACGGTTTCATAGTGATAAATAAAGATTGCGATCCTAATAAGGGGAGATACCGCAAAGGTTTTGATCGCTATATAATAGTGGATAACTGATATCATCCTTCAAATTGTTACAAGTGTTGGAAGCGTAATGTCGAACACAATTCTGACGCGACATCTGATCGACATTAAAAAGGCCATCAGGAAAAAACTCTTTGCAATGAAAATAGATCGTTCCGAAGAGGATGAAATCTTAAATAAAACCTACAAACCTTTATTGGAACCAATCAAGGAGTTTATAAAAAGTTCCACATTGACGGTAGCAGGCCCTGCAAATGTTCTTAACATAACACCTCCAATTAAACAGCAGCAACAACAAGTGACTCCGATTAAACCTAAGAAAAAATATGGTAGAACTTCTACACCTATAAAACCTGAGCAACTAGAGAACCTCACACAATATGAACCCAGTATGATACAATTTGATAAAACGAGTTTAGAAAACTCTTACGAGGGTATGCCGGGTGCAAGCACAATCGCATCAGAAAATTATGAACGTCCATACGAAGAGACTTACGAAAGTAGGTTAGAGCCCGATGAAAATACGGTTATTGAAAATCTGCAACCACAGGAAGCACTTACTGAACGTGGCTTAATAGAATATCTCGAACAGTATCCTAGTGTTTTAGTGCCTTTACTTATTGGATACATGAAAGACGTTGATAAAAATGTTTATGATCGCTCTTCGGTAACGGGAGTTAATTATGATATTGATGCCAGCAAGATAATCGTTGGAAACACCGAACTAATGATTGATAGAATTGGAGATTTTTATGTAAGAGGGAAAAAATTTATAGGTACCGATGGATTGTATGAATTATTATTTAAGAAAACTCCTCAAAATTATACCGAACAAGACAAAAGAGACTATTTTGAAGTTTTAGTGGCTACTAATGCTTTATTTAAAAATCATAATCCTGCAGAGCAACATCAGGGAATTGGTACAACAAAATATAAAATGATCGTTAAACCTATGTTAGATGAACGTAAAAAAGCGAAAGCAATGAGAGTGAACGAGAAAACTGTTGATGAAGAGTTAATGGAGGCCTTCGCTAATACTACACACCGTCCAAATCGCAGCAGGAGTGTGTCAGATGCCAATTCTTACACCGGTACAGGATTCGATTCAAAATTGCGAGTGCAACGTGCCCCTACGCAATACAAGTATTGGAACAATTTAAGCGAACTTGTGGATAGATTGTGTTTATTGCACGCATCGAGGAATGCGGGGAATAATTCGCACGATAATGAGATTGCAGCAATCGAAGAGGAATTGCGTGAAAAAGACGTAATTTATTAGCGGTATACCGACCGATACAGCGGTATAGCGGTATAGCGGTATAGCGAGCGGTACACCGCTCGGTATAGTAGTATAGACCTCTCGCTGTTAGAATGCTCTCTATTAATAGTAAACGAGGAAATTTAGCATATAAATGACGTTCCCTCTACAATCATTTTCATATGCAAGATGAGCATCGATAAGTTCGGACGCCATTCGTTGCAAAATAAAATAAATAAATGTGCAGGAGTAAGAGGACCACCGGGCAATGGTTTTAAACGCGATGTTGATGGACATTTCAACCTTGAAAGTAAAAGAATAAAATATTTGGAATTACCGGTTAATGAGAGCGATGCCGCCAACAAGAAATATGTCGACGATTTGCTTGTTGAAGTGAAGAGATATGTTGAAAATTTAATAAAGAATGTGCATGAAAATCGGCTAATTAAGTTATCCGAGGATTTGCTAGAGTATAAAACTACTACAAATCACAAAATAGAATCAGTTGAAAACAATATAGGGTCAGCGAATATGAAAATAGAAACAATTGAAAACGATAATGCAAGAGAATGGGAGCAGTTTAAGATTGAATTAAATACGCTATTATTAAATCAAACAACTAGCATCAAACAGCTGATTGCCCCATTAAACCGTTCAAGTCAAAATGAGTAAAGAGGATGTAGTGCGAGAGTTACACAAACCGGCGAGAAAGAATTTTGCTCGAAGACGAACGATACTTAAAGGTGTTGACGATCTGTGGCAAATAGATCTTGCCGAGTTTCAATTATTCTCTCGTGAAAATAAAGGATATAAATATATACTGGTAGTAATTGATTGTTTCTCAAAATACGCTTGGACTGCACCAATAAAAAATAAAACCGGTGTGATTGTTGCAGAAACCATGCGAAAAATATTGAAAAATGCCGGTCGGACACCGAAAAATATTCAAAGTCAAGCAATTTTATAACAAGCAATTTTCTACATTAATGAAAAAATATAATATTAATCATTATTCGACATATACAATAATAAAAGCTGCCATTGTCGAGCGTCTAATTCGCACGCTAAAAGATAAACTTTATAAACAATTCAGTTTGCGTTGGCGCTACAGCTGGTATGATATTTTGAACAAGGTTACGTTAGAATACAACAAACAGCGTCATCGTACGATCGGAATGCGCCCAGCTGATGTACTTCCGGGCGGCGATAAGGAAGAGATGTTATTAAAAACTGTCTACTCGCACATTAAAATTGCAGGAAAACGGAATTTCCGAGTGGGTGATATAGTTCGATTAAGTAAACAAAAAGCTCTCTTCGCAAAAGGATACACACCCAACTGGACAACTGAATTATTTAAAATTGTTAAAATTAAAATTACCAACCCTGTAACGTATTTATTGGAAGATGAAAGAGGGGATCCTATACAAGGAGCTTTTTACGCTGAGGAATTGCAGAAAACATCAAATCCTAAGATATATTTAGTGGAAAAAATATTGCGAAAGAAGGGAAATCAAGTATTCGTAAAATGGCTTGGCATGGATAAATCGCATAATAGTTGGATTAATAAACAAAATGTATTATAATTGCATAAATAATTTTATAATTATACTTTAGTTTTAATGAGACAAATTTGGGGTGACTTACCTTTATGATGTAATTTAATTATAACCTGTAAAATTTAGTATGTAGTTAAAATAATGAAATAAAAATACGGTTTATTATAATATTGTGTTTTATTTAATATTTGTAAACATACCTTTTATATAATTTATAAAGTACATAAGTAAATATACCAACATTGGTAAGCATAAGTATAATTTCCAAAATCAAAATTACATTTTTATCATTATTTACAACATTGTCAGTTATTAATTGGTTTGAAACATTTATTACACTGCGTTTTTTATCGAGGAACATAAAAGTTGCATTCATCACGTTTGACACCCCCGGAATTATGCTGGTGTTTATTTTAAATGTTCTTGGATTCGTGGTAACATCGAGGTGCATCATTTTCCATTCCAAAGGCCAACTATCATTGATTCCTCTATCGATGGCGGTTATGTAGCATTGTCTGGCATCTTTGGGTTTGGTGATGAACAAAGTTCCATTAAGCAGAGTTGATAATAGTATGAATGCGGTGCTATTCATTTCGGCGCTCTTGACACTCTTTGCAGTTACACTCTTCTAAGTTGCATCTAAAACAGTTCTCTATGGGCGGAGGTGGTCCGTCTATGTGGCACCTATCGGTTGGAAGGTTGTGGTGCATATGACAGGGAAGTTTTCTTTGGAAATATGAATCACTCTTACATTTTTCAGGCAGGAAGTCCCACAATCGCTCCAATTCTAGTCCATATAGCGATCGCAAATATTTTTGTGGTAAATATTTAACACATTCTTCAGTTAACTTGTTGTCGTGATACAAATCTACAGCCTTGTTAATTTTTTTAAACAATTTTATCTCAACTTCGCTATTTTCATCGGAGCTGCATACCATCGAGTTTTGCACACAGTTGCTTTTGCAATTCATAATCACAAATAATTTTTTTAACATTTATAATTTGCTGCAGTAGACTACCCAATCGATAGTTTAGTTGTTGGCGATTTCTTAAATGGAGTCGTTTAATGGGGGACGTTTTTGACATCACCATTATCAGAGTATAACTGACTTTTAAATTCATTGCCTCCACTTAAACACCGTATTGTTTGTAAATCGTGCATCAATTTCTTGCGGTTATACAATATAATTTCCCGCATGCATTCGATATTTTCATAATAGCAGTTATTTACTGTAGGTAAGATGTTAATGAATGCATCATCTGTGTCGGCTTGTAATCTATTGAATTCCAATAGACAGTTGTTGTAATATTCAAAAAATTGCATATTATTCAAGCGTTGCAAACGATATTCGATCATATCAATTACACGCCACAATTGATCCAACGCACTTTTATTTAGCATTATGACCGCACCCCGCCAACCGATGCTCACAATCTTTGATTTTCGGCACTTTGTCAGGTCAATATAGCAAGTATCGAACACACTAATCCTGGGTTTGAAGTCTTCGTCATCGGATAAACGAGGTCTCTTCTGTTGGTAACTACATGTACACATGCGTTCCGCCCGTAAAACACTCTTCTCCATGACGTTTTTGTACTGCATCAAAGTATTCCATTCAGGCTGAATGAAAGATATACTTTTTTTCGGTGAACTCAGACGCACACACTGGTAAAATCCTCGTACGGAGCTCAAACAAACAGACACTTTAACTTGATTGTTCAGTGGATAATAGACTTCGTTAATTAATCTATCTTCACTGCATAATTCGGTTTCGTGATCTTTCAACATATTCTCTAGAAAGTCACCGGCGATATCACTACTACAACCGCTGTTGCTGTCTTCGATTGATATACACGGCACGTCAATATCGTCACACATGTTTGCTAATACTAATTGATTTTATTTAAACAATAATATTTGTCCTAATAACTTTTAATCTGATTGGTTGTTATAACAAGCAATATGATTGGTTGATTGAAAATTAAGGAATAATTTGCAAATATCTTCTAGTTTGTGTCTCGATTTACAAGCATTCTTATGCAAATGTGTGCATTTATCATACATTTTTACAATTTAACATTGTTTTGTTATAAAAAATAGACCCACGTTATAATTATTTTTATAGGTAATAAAATATATTCATAATAGAATATTTATCAGTTAATTTTAATATATATTTTTATGTAATTTAAAATAGATTTTATTTATTATTACTCATCATAACAATTTTTTAGGATTGTGATTTTATTTAATAGTAGTTCTTATCAGTAGTAACCGCAAACATGGAGATTACGCGCTCCGTCTCGCGTCGATGACGTAAACTCGTTCACGTTATCGCTTAGGTGTGACAATCTAATGCCCTTCTGACCGTTGCGCAGATGAAGCGAAATGCGTTTTTTGGAAGAACGGTAAGAGATAATTATGCGCAGATTGCAGAAAAATTGGTTGTTTACAACAACCATCCCCGCTGATAAAGATCTCTCATTGAATTACATTGTTTTATTTATTATTATATATTATAGTAGTCATAAATATTTTTTTATCAAAGACCATGCACATTTTTTATATAGACCTATATTGTTATTAATAATGAAAATATTTTAAGGACCAGTGAATATTTTTCAGTTTGTATAGTGATAGTTGTTCTTATCGCCGCGGGAATTATTTACAAGTGTTGTGATGACGTCATCCCTATGCCCGTCTATATAATTTCATATTTGTATTATATTATTAAAAGTAATTCGATATATTAAGGGTTATAATCGCATATTTTCAGTTATTATATCATATGCTTATGACTGACGTCATCACATCATTTTTCTATTTTTTTTACAAGTCCACATTGAACTCCCATTATTAATATTATAGCACTTTTCCCACCATCTAGTGGACAACTTGACAAACCGACAAGACGCCATCTTGAACGCTCCATCTAGTAGACAACTCGACTACCCAACAAGACGCCATCTTGACATCCCGCCAACGCCCAAATTCTTCCCGCCAACAGACTCGCGCGTTGCACTCGCACACTTGAGACAAAACATTGGAATTTCCCCCTCTCATATTTTCCATCCTTCCATTTCCGATTTCTGGTTCTCACTCTCACACAAGGGGCTCTTATGGAGGTATAAAGAGAGAGTGCGTATACCGGATGTCGCTGATAACAACTGATAAGCAACTGATAAGCCCCGCCGCCCCCTCGTCCCGACACCTCGTCGGACCAACGCCCTAAACACCAACGACGGTGGCGACACTTTGCAGACTGGTGGCCATTTGTTGAACTAAACACACAAAAATACATCCGGTGGAAGTACATGTTAAATCCCATATGCGGTTAGCACTTCCGCCGCTATTTTTGCCCTACTTACTACCGACGTTCCCAGACCAAATCCGACGTTCTCAGGCCCGGCTTTGGGTCTGACAACGTTTTCATGTGTTTTTCGTTATTTTTCGGCATAATATAGCAGTAGACAAAACAACACCAAAATTATTTTGGGACTGAAAACGTATATCAAATATGTCAACACATACAAGTTTAGTTCATTAAATATGGCAGACGAGGGCGCGCTCGTCGTATTTGTATATGCACTTCAAGACGTTATCAGACCAGCCATGACATACCGACGTTTTCAAACCAAACATTGACAACGTTGTGAAATGGTTAAAAGGTACTGCTTGGGATAAGTGGACTGGTAGGTTGTACACACTAATATCAACTATTGGTAGTTATTCATGTTATTTATATTTATTATTTGGGCTTAATCAAACACTTTCCGTTGATGTAACCACAATGTTTTTATTGCATTACTACATGAAATATCATGAACTGTTTTATTACATATGTGCTCTCTATACATTCACAACTGCAACTACTTGACATTGTATATGTGAATATCTTATTACAGTGAACATAGGAACTGATACCAACTTAACAATATTTTTAGTACTAATAAACTTAATATAAATAATATTCCACTCATCCTCAATTTGAAATGTTTTACACAAACATGAAAATTGCACTTTACAAAATATGAGTCTTATTTCTAAGATAGATATGTGTATCTTTACATAATGGTTTTGTTAACATATCAGCTAGATTTTGATCTGTTGATACATAGGCAATTTTTATTTCTTCTTTTAAAACTAAATCTCTCAAGAAATGATTTTTGATATCAATATGCTTAGCACGTTTTGAATTTTCATTACTTTTTGACATTAAAATGGAACTTTTATTATCACAATACAACACTGTATTATTATTAATATTTAAATCATTTAACAACCCCTTTAGATTCATTAGGTCTTGAGCGCAAGCAGCCGCTGCAACATATTCAGCCTCGGCCGTTGATAATGCTACGCAATTTTGTTTTTTGCTAAACCAAGCGACTGGATTTCCTCTACACAATATTAGACATCCACTAATACTTTTTCTATCGTTTACATCGGTTTCCCAATTAGCATCGGAGTATCCTTCTAATTGTAGATTACTATCGTCGTCTTTATAATAGGTTAATTTTAGTCCTTTTGTCCCTTGTAAATAGCGTAGGATTCTCTTACCAGCAATCCAGGTGTCTTCTGTTGGTTTATCCAGAAATCTGCTTAAATATGACACCGAAAAAGTTATGTCTGGTTTTGTGGTTGTTGATATGTACATCAAGCTTCCTATTAGCTCTCTATATGGTACATTAACTGTCTTACCTTGTGAATTATATTGAAAATTTTTCTCCATTGGCGTTTCTTTTTCTTTACATTCTTTCATTTCAAAATTATCTAGAAGTTTTTCTATGAATCTTGTTTGGTCGATAGTTATTTTCTCTTTTGTTCTGTTTATATTCATTCCCAGAAAATTTCTAACTTCGCCTAAATCTTTTGCTTGAAAGTATTGTTTCAGTAGTTTGACTGTGTCTTTTATGTCTTCACTATTTCCAATTACCAACATATCATCCACATAGATTAGAATCCAAATTTCGTTATTTTTTTTTTTTTTTTTTTTTTTAGGACGTAGTGAGTTGTTTGGCTCTCAACAAGTGGCCCTTAAGAATAACTTACGCATGGTAATACCTTCCGGTTTTCTTCTCTGCGCAAATCCTGTTGTTTTAATGTCCCTGTCTAAACTAACCTACATTTGGTGCTAGTTTGAGGCGGGCTAGTTTTTGCTTCGCGGATTTTCACGCATCATCTGCGGCACGCATGCTGTCTCCGGCCCCTCTCTCCCTATAGCCCCTACCTTTGTCTGTTTCTTTATATTCTTCTATTGTCAAACTCTTCAATTTTTTTTTTTTTGTACACTTGTTGCAAAGTTTTTTAACGCCCTCCATTTGTTTTCATCTTTTAAGCATTTGTTAATGATTGTTCTTTTATCCACTTTGCTTTCTAGTATATATTCTAGTTTTTTTCTATCTTCCTCCCACGCCTTGCATTCTACTAGAGTGTGTTCTGCGTTATCGTGTGTTTCTTCCTGACAAAATGTACACCTTTCTTCTTCATTTATTTTTTTAATTTTTTGCAAGAATTTTTCAAATGCTCCGTGCCCGGTCAGTATTTGTGTTGTATAATAACACGTCTCGGGTTTCTTCTCTACCCATTCTTTTATGTCTGGGATTAATTCTCTCGTCCAATTCCCCTTTTCTCCTGTATCCCATTTTCTCTGCCATCTTTCCATAGTCTTCTCTCTTGCTCTTATCTTTGCTTCTTTTTTACTCGTTCCTTCTTTTACAAGTTTTTTTATTTCTATTCTTTCCTCCACCATCATATCCGCGGGAGGTGTTGCCGCAATTACCTCTACTGCCTCTTGTGACACTGTTCTGTAAGCTCTACAAATTCTTAGCGAGCTTGCTCTTGTGGCTCCTCTTACTTCCTTTTTGTTTTTCTTTGTTTTCATGGCTTCTCCCCATGTTTCTGCGGCGTACAGCAATTTGCTTCTTGCTGCCGTTGCTATTAGCCTTCTGCTTTCTTCTCCTGGACCTCCGTTGTTTGGCATAAGTCTACCAAGCTTTCTCTCAATTTCCTTTGTTCCAATGACCGCTTCCTTAACCTGTTCATTCCATCCCTTTGCTTCGAGTGTCACTCCAAGGTATTTGATTTTTTTCCCTATGGTTATCTCTTGATCTCCCACTTGTATCTTACCTGTTCCTCTATTATTCCTCTTAGTCGATAGCCATGCCGCCTCAGTTTTTTGTGTTGCTAGTTTTAAGCCCTTACTTCTCATCCATATTTGTATCATATCAATTGCCAGCTCTAATCTTCCTTTTAGTACTTCTATTTCTACGTCTCTACCTACTACTGCTATGTCGTCCGCAAATGCTGTTATTGACACGCCTTCCGGCATCTTCATTCGAAGTAACTCGTTATAGACAAGGTTCCACAGTTTTGGTCCCAGTGCTGAGCCCTGCGGTACCCCTCTAGTAAGTTTGAATCTTCCATTTTTGGTCACTAGATTTCTGTCCTGTAAGTAGCTCCATATAATCTTGATTGTTTTTCTGTTCAGTTCTTTCTTCTTTGCCGCCTCTATGATTGCTGCCCATGATACGCTATTAAACGCGTTCTGTATGTCCAACGCTATCATTACACAGTGTTGCCTTTTCCTCTGCGTTCCGCTGTTTGCTTCTTTTGCTATTGCTTTCACTTTTTCAATAGCTCCTAAGGTTGTTTTTCCTTTGGTAAATCCATATTGTTCTTTTTCCCATCCTCCTTTTTCTTCTATTTCTTGTTCTATTCTCCGTACAATAACTTTTTCCATTATTTTAGCCAGTGTGTTGATTAAACATATTGGTCTGTATGATGTTGCTTTTCCTGCTTCTTTTTTTTTCTCAATCAGTACCATAGTGGCTTCTTTCCAACATCCTGGGAAAGTTCCTTCTTTTAGGCACCTGTTGATTATTTGAGTTATTTCTATCTCGTTTCCGTCTAATGCTGCTTTAACAATCTCTGTTGTTATTTTGTCCGGACCTGGTGCTTTGTTGTTAGGCAATTCTTTTATGATCTCTTTGATCTCTTCCACTGTTGCCATAACTGTTGCTTCTTCTTCTTTTGTTTCTGGTTCTTCTACTGGTTCTCCCTTGGGAAATAGTTTTTTAATTATGACCTCTTCTTCTTCGTCTTCTTTTAAGCAGATTCCTTTTGTTCTTCCACCCAATTTGTCCATCACTATTTTGTACGGTTTTCCCCAAGGATCCCCATCTATAGATTCTATCATTTCTTTCCAGCATCTTTTTCTGCTATCCCTAATTGCCTTTTTTAAAATTTTTCTGTCGTTTTTTAGTTTCTCTTCTATTTCCTCTGTGTTCTCTCCTCTTCTTCTCAGCCTTTTTATTTCCTCACACCACCAGTATGGTCCTTTTCGTCCGCCTTCCCTGTACCTAGGAATTGCTTCCTCCGCCGCTTTTCTCAGTTTTTCTGAGTACCTCTCGCATATTTTCTCAATATTTTCGTTTTCTATCACTTCTTCTGTTTCCATGCCTCTCTTAATCTTTTCTTTGTCCATTCTTCTTACGTTCCATTTACCTTCTCTCGTGTGCTCCTGTTTTCCTTTCTCCTTTGTATTGTATTGTATTGTATATGTTTATGTAGACTCAGTGATTCTTCTTCAGTCACGGTCCATTCATTTATTATTTTTGCCATTTCCCACGTTGCTATGGTGATGTCAATATGCGATTTTGAGCTTCCTCTTACAAACGTCGGTTTGTCTCCATTGTTGCAGATTGTAAGATTTAACCCTGCTATCATCTCCTCTAAGATTTTTCCTCTTAAATCGTTCTTGTAGCCTCCCCATCTCGGTGATTTTGCGTTGAAATCTCCTCCTACAATAATTTTTTTGTTTTTCTGTTTTCTTAAACTTCTTTCTAATTCTTCTATCCACTCTCGATAGTATTCCAGACCGCAGTTTGGGCTGATATAACAGCTGTATACTATCATGCTTTGTACTTCTGCCCACACTATTCCTTCTTTTGGTGTTCCCCATCTTTCCACCTTGTCCCTACACTTCCCCCTAGCTAAAATTGCTGCATCTGTTCCTTTGTCTCTTATCCACTTACCATTTAGTTTGTTTTTATTAGGTTCACTCACTAGCACTAGGTCTATTTCCTCTCTCTCCGCTGTTGCTATTAGTAAATCGTGAGCCTCTCTTCCCCTCCCTATGTTTATTTGTATAAACTTATACATTATGTGATACTATTTTTTCCTCCTGTTCTCTCCAGTTATCTGGGTTGTTGTCCTCCATATTCTTCTTTGTTTTCCTCATTTCTTTTTTCTTTGTAGCTGGACATCTTTTCTCTCCCGTTCTGTGTCCTAATACTTTGCATTCAATCCAGTATTCTTTGTTTCTGCATTCGGCAACCTGATGTCCCTCCTTTCCGCATTTTATACATAGCGAAGACCTGTCTTCCCCATTGCATTCTGCCGCTACATGTCCTTTCCTCCAACATTTATAACATTTTCTTTCATTTGCTTCAACTTTCTCTACTCTGCATCTTATGAGTCCTATGTTTATTCTTCCTTCTCCTATTATCTGTTCTGCTATTTTTTTGTCCATTTTGACTATAGCGGTTTGTATTTCTCTATAACCTTTCTTTATGGAAATTATTGTACTTCCTTCTGTGTTCACTTTGTTCATAATTTCTTCCAGTATTTCTTCTCTCTTAATTTCCGGGCTAATATCTTTGATTATCACCAGTTCTGTAGTTTTGTTGCTGGCTTTTCGTACATTGCAGCCTTCCATTCCATTTTTAATTTTTTCTATTTCTTTCTCCGTCTCATTACCCTTTGTAATTAGTAACAACTCCCCTTTTTTTGTTTCTCTTACCTCCTTGAACGTAGATCCTTTTATCTGGATTTTTGTCTGTCTCAGCAAATCTGCATATGTGACACCTTGTTTGCTCACTACTATAGCACCTGTTTCCGTACCTGTTTTTTTTTCTCTATGTGTCTCCGCTACCTGTCCCTGTGTTGGCACGCACAGTCTTATTTTTGTGTTAGTTCTTCTTCCTGCTATTTCCATAATTTTTTTTGCATCTCTTGCCGTAATTCCCGTTGGTATCGGTATATTTATTTCTTCAATACTTAATGTTTTTGTTTTGATAAGCATTTTTTCGATAGCTATTAGTATCTCCTTATTCCCTGCCGTTTCGATTTTCTGCTTAATGATGTGTACTTTTCCCACATTTTTTCCGCTTAGATTTTTAACAATTTCTATATATGGCGTTTCATCTTCTCCTTCTTCCTCCATTAGTTCAGGGTATTTTATTTTTGCTTGTTGTAAGATACCACCTTCTTTGCCTATTTCATCTTTATTTATTAAAAGTCCTGTATCCATTTCCTTTCCCATTATTGGGTTTTTTTTTTCTACATTTACATATTTATAGTCTGTATCTCTCCATTCTTTATTTATAATATTTTTTATATCCTCTTCATTAGCCACTTTTAATAACTCCTCGTCCGAGATGAAATGGTTTTTACGGTTTTCTTCCCTATTATCTCCAGTTTCCATTGTCTGTGTCGACATTTCTATACCTATTTTTGTTTTATTTTCATTCTCCTGTTCTTTTTTTTGGGTTTCTTCAAATTCCATTCTCTCCATATTTGTTTCTAGTTGATTCGCCACCTTTTTAATTTTCAGTTTAGTGGTTGTACACTCACTGGTTAAGTTTTTTAACTCTCTAATTAATTTCCCCATTATTTGGATTGTTGTGGGGTTATTTGCTCTCTTCGCCTCGTTGTTACCTCCTGGCGAATCTATTTCTCTCCCTCTTTTTTGTTTCGTTTGACCTAATTCTTTATCTTTATTTTTATCCGGCGGTGTTCTTTGCAACATCCCGCTTTTTAAAAATGCATCCATCTTATTACGTTTTTTGACCCTTGGCCTAGTTTCACTTTTAATTAATATCAAATTGCTGTTTCCGCGTTTATGTTTTATTATGTAACACTAGACGTGTCGCGCGTCACGACACGAGTGTGTTTTAAAACACGACCGCACCTTTATTTTTTTGTGTGTCCAGTTTTACACTTTTTTGAACTTTCACAATAAACTTTTCACCTTTCCACTGTTTGTTCTAATTCACAGAATTTTTAATTTTTTAAATAACGTAGATTATTCACCATTATTTAAATCGCCTTTATGCACATTCGCGAGCGCGTCCGTTCTCCGTCGGACATTGACCGCAATTTCGTTATTAACATATAGACAACAATCATGTTTTGATCTTACAAAATTATTTTTTATTGCAAATTCATTAAATGTATCATTCCAAACCTTTGGTGACTCTTTCAAACCATACAGGGCTCTGTTTAATTTTAATGTGGGTGTATACGTATTTAATCCCTCTGGTGTATAAATATAGATTTCACTTTCTAATTTTCCGTTTAAAAAAGCTGTAGGGACGTCCATCTGTCTTACTTCAAAATTGTTTTGCAATGCCATTGACAACATTAACCTTATAGTTGACATTCGAGCAACAGGTGAATAGTTTGTTTCATATGGATTCTCATCTTGCAGCTGAAACCCTTTCGCTACCAGTCGAGCCTTTTTCGTTCCATCTTCTTTTGTTTTAAATACCCATTTAGTTTGGATCGCTTTCTTTCCATCCGGTAATTTTGCCTCTGACCATGTTTTTAATGTTTCAAGTGAGTTTAATTCTTTTTGAATAGCTGCTTTCCATTCCTTGCATTTTACTGCTTCTTCGTATTCTACTGGATTATTTTTATCTGAAGATATTAAACAATATGCAGTATATACTTCATATTCACTTAGATATTTTAGAGCACTTATTTTTCTGCCTTGTTTTGTTTCTTTAGTATCTGTGTTTTCTTCATCCATCTCTGTTTCCTTTTCTCTAATTTTTCTTCCTACATCATTTTCTTCTCTTTCTTCTAAATTTAGTTCTTCACTTTCTATAACTATTTGCTCGTTCCTTTTATTTACGATTTCATCATATTTAGTCTGGTTTTCATTGAATCTTACATCTCGTGAACATATCTCATTTTTCTCATAATTCCACAATCTATATCCTGCTCCAATGTATCCTACCATTACACATGGTTGTGCTCTCCTTTCTAATTTATTTTCTTTTGGTAAAATTTGTGCCCATGCTTGGCTTCCAAAAACTCTTAATTTCGACAGATCATTTTTCTTATACCATTTTGTGGCTGGAGTTTCACCATTATTCGCTTCGGTGGGTGATCTATTTAACTTATACGCTGAGCACTGTACTGCTTCCCCCCATAGTTCTCTCGGTTAATTGGTTTCTACAAATTTAGTTCTAACCTTGTCCAAAAGAGTTCTGTTCATCCTTTCTGATGTACCATTTTCTTGCGGAATATGTGGCATCGTATACTCGAGCTCAATACCTTTATTTTTACAGAAATTTTTAAAGAAACTAGAAATAAATTCCCCTCCATTGTCTAATCTAATTCTTTTTGTTTTTAAATTGTGTTGTGTTTTAATTAACTTAATGAAGTCAATTAAATTTTGCTGTGCCTCATTTTTGTTTCTTTATTTTAACAATTAAAAAATGAGAATAGTCATCAATCAAAACTTGAAAGTATTTATAGCCTTCGTAAGTGGGCGTTGCTATAGGACCAGCAATATCTGAATGTATCAACTCGCCAATTCTAGAAGTTTTCTTTTCACGACTATAAAATGGTTTTCGAGTGCTTTTCCCTTCAATATAAGTTTTACACATTTCGTTACTATATGGTAACCCTAATCGTTTTAAACCGTTCTTGTTTACATGACCTAACCTTTTATGCCAAATATTTTTGTCTACATTTTCTTTAGCTGTATAACCATGTTCATATTCCTTAGTTACATTACACACAGAGTTATTTGACTTATAATCTAAGTTTAAATAAAATAAATCGTTATAAGAGTTACAGTTAAATGTTACATTATTTTTAGATATAACAGCATGCTTTTTACCAGATTGGTCATTATCAAACATTACTTTAAAGTTCTTTTTTAATAACTTTGAAACAGATAATAAATTAAAAGTCATACCCTCGACTATTAATGCTTCCAACTTAATTTCCTTATTCTGACAAATAGCTTTAATAATACCTTGTTTCTTTGCGTACAAGATTTCGTTGTTCTTCGCCGTACCAATCTTCACTTCCGAATTCAATTGGGTGACGTTTGACATATACTCCTCTACTTCTCCCATGACCATATGTTGTGTACAGCCGGAATCCAAAATAAACTCCCTCACATCTCTGGTTGTAGTAGTATTTAATGCAATAAATGCAATTTCATCAGCTACATTTACTTGTGAATTCGCTTGTGAATTCGAATGATTTTGTCTTCTATTGTTCTGATGATAACCTCTACCACTTTCTCTGCGACCTCTGAAATTTCCTCTCTGCATTGAATTGGAGTTTTGATAGCAATTTGCAAACTTATGGCTTGTTTTACCACAGTTGTAGCACGTTAATGGACCTGCTTTGAAAGTTGCTTCAGTCTGACTGTTGTTTTGCTTTTGTTTCGATTTTAATTTTAATTCTTCATCCAATAATCGCGATTTTACAAAGTCCATGGTTACTTTAGTGTTCATTGTTTCTATTGCGGTAATCACTGCTTCAAAATCTTCATTAAAAGTCAACAAAAGATGACATACTTTGTCCTCTTCTTCTACTTTTGATCCGACACCTTCCAATTCTCTTATTAATTTATCGAAATTCTGAATATGATCTTCGAGCTTTCATTACGTTTATGTTTTAATGTGAGAAGCCTTTTCTTAAGTGTTAATTTACTGAACACACTTTTACGTTGAAAAACATCCTCAAGAGATTTTAACATTTCTTTTGCTGTTTTTGAGTCTTTTATAATGTCTAAATGTTTATCACTTACGCATTGAACTATAATGGATTTCGCTTTTGAGTCCCTTGTTTTGAATTCACTTTTCTGTTTTTCTTCAGCGAAGTCATCGATTACTTTTTCTAGAGCGTCTTCTATTTGTTTTTCTTCTAGTAATGCTTTCACTCTGAACTTCCAATTATTAAAATTGTCGGAGTTTAATTGCGGTACCGATATCGTCGTTACGGAGCACATTTTTATTTTTAGGTTAAATTTTTATTATTTACTAATCTCTTCAGTTAGACGTTACTCATAACTGGGCCCATAACCTGTTATTTATATTTATTATTTGGGCTTAATCAAACACTTTCCGTTGATGTAACCACAATGTTTTTATTGCATTACTACATAAAATATCATGAACTGTTTTATTACATATGTGCTCTCTATACATTCACAACTGCAACCAACTGCAACTACTTGACATTGTATATGTGAATATCTTATTACAGTGAACATAGGAACTGATACCAACTTAACAATAATTTTAGTACTAATAAACTTAATATAAATAATATTCAATATTCATTATATTTATTTTATTAGTTAACACTCAAGTGAGACTGTGAATTAACTTCCTTTAATAACACTGCTTAATTATTTATACCCGTTCGGCGAGCCACCTCAATGTCAATATTATTTATCTGACATTGAATTGCGCTGACCGGCAAGGTGCTTTATTATTTATCAGATATATTTTATAAATATACATTATTTTGTATTATATCTAACCCTGAAAGGAAGGGCGGCTATTACGCCATTACACCTCCTCCTTTTAGGGAGTGTGAATTTTCATTAAAAAGAATGAAAATTCATACTTTACAAAAATCTTACAACTAACCTTTATTACATAAACTTAAACTATCTTATTTTGCATATTTTATATTCTATATTTCCAGGCCTGAAAAAAACTTAACTAATACATAAAAATATTTATATTAAAATTTATTTAAAAAGGTTTATTTACATAACCTAAGCATTATTTATTATATTTTAACAGTCTGTTTTTATGTACTGTCATTTGTCTGTTTCTAGTGTCTGCTATTGTAAAATTAATGTCATTCTCTATCGAGATGATCTTGTAAGGGCCTTTGTATAGTGGATCGAATTTTGTCCTGGCTTCGTTTGTTACAAGAACATCGTCATTGATTTTTAGGTTTGTCTGTTTTGTCGTGATGTCGAATTTCGCTTTTCGCTTTAGCTTGATTTCTGAAATCAGCTCGTTGGCTCTGTTGAGCGCTGTCTGCAAGCGAAATTTGACCTCTTTGCTATAACTCTCTATCTTATAAATTGGATCGATTTTATTTTGGGTAAAATCGATGGGCAGTGTGGATGGGGTTGTTTTGTAGCAATACGAGAAGTATTTTACCCAGTCATCCCAGTCATCGCTAAGTGAATTTATGTACATTCGAACATATTCATTTATTACGCGATGGTTTCGTTCTACAGTACCAACCGATTGTGGTCTGTAGGGGGTGGATGTTGAATGTTTTACTTGTAATAATTTTGTTAGTTCGGTAACCGTCTCGTTGGCATATTCTGTTCCCTTATCCGTTCTGATTTCCTTCATTGGACCGTATATGAGAACAAAATTGTCGAATAACGCTCGAGCTACTGTCTTAGCTTCCTTATTGGGGATTGGGATTATTACAACATACTTTGTTAAGTCACATTCCATTGTAACAGCGTATGTATTCCCGTGGGCAGTTTTGGGGAAGGGACCTATTGTATCTACGATAACAATATCGAATGCATTCTGGGGAGTAGGGGTGATACACATTTGTGTAATGTTTTTGTTTTGTGCCTTATTTATTTGGCAGAAATGGCAATTTTTTATAAATGTAGAAATGTCTTTATTCATGTGTTTCCAAATGAAGCGCGACTTCAGTTTGGTTGTTAATCTCTTTTGTCCACAGTGACCTCCGTGTATTGGGTCGCTATGGAATGTATTATATAGTTTTTGTTGTTCAGTAGCGTCTGAAATTTTAATTATTGGTTTTGTAAGAAGAATTTGTATATTTTTTAGCGTTCTATTCGCTATTTCTTTGAAAAGTGACGGGGGTATTAAATTAAATATCTCGTTATCGAGTTCAATTTTTATCTTTTCTATCCCGTGATCCCTGGCTATACTTTCAAGCGCAGACATGACCTTTCCTAGGCTAGGTTTGTCTTTGGGGATGCGACCGTCTATAATAATAATTTTTCCATCGACTCTTGGTCGTGGATTATCTTCTTCGTTTATATTTATTATTAGCTTGGTTGCTTTATGTGCCTCGTGGTTGTCTAATACTTCGTAGGCTTTTATTATTGTACTCACTTCATCTTTATTTGTTTTTATATTATCATGTATTTTCTTTGTCATTGAACGAGTTCTTACGGCTAATACATTAGTTCGTAATTCTTTTAGCTCGTTTATATTTATGCGTGATGAAGCATCTGCTCCGACGTTGTTTATGCCTTTTATAAATTCTATTGTAAAGTCGAATTCTTCCAGATCTAGTCTCATACGGGTTAGTTTCGACGAAGGGTCTTTCATCGAGAATAGATAGAGTAGCGGCCGATGGTCTGTTTTTACTACAAACTTTTGTCCATACAGATATGGTCTGTAGAACTTAATTGCCCAGTGAATGGCAGCTAATTCTTTTTCTATTGTCGATTTGTTAAGTTCTCCCTTTGTAAATGATTTAGAAGCGTATGAAATTGGAAGGTCGATGTCGTTTACCTGTTGACTTAAAATTGCTCCGCATGCATGTTTAGATGCATCGGTTGTTAAAATAAACGTTTTATCAAATTGAGGGTATTGTAGTATAGGTGGATTTATTAGTATATCTTTTAACGATTGGAATGATGTTTTGCATTCCGTTGTCCACTCAAATTTTGCTCCTTTTCTTGTAAGTTTATTTAAACATGTTGTTATATCGGCAAAGTTTTTTATAAATCTGCGATAGTAATTACAAAATGCCGCGAAGCGTTTTACAACTTCTGCATCTGTCGGTCTAGGGTAATTACTTATTGTTTCAAATTTATGTTTGTCTGGTAATATTCCTTTGTCGGTTATATTGTGTCCGAGAAAGGTGACTTCTTTCCTAAAGAATTTACATTTTTCAGGATTTAATTTTAAGCAGTATTTTCTACAAGATAAAAGGACTTTTTGTAGGTTTTCAAAATGATGTTTTTCAGAGCAGCCTATGACGACTAAATCGTCCATATACATAAATGCTTTTTTTGGTGATAATGCGGCGAAAGCAATGTTGAATGTGAAATTATTTTTGAGGTTTAACTCTCTTGTAACCTCTGACCAGGCAGGGAATATGAGGCTCTCTGTTTTAGGGCCGCTGGTGACATTAATATGTCCGTTGCGTATATGCGTGTGTATTGTTAATTTCCACTTGCCTAATATTCCGTCTACAGGGATAGGGAAGTTTGAATCGACTATCTGAAAATCATGTTCTAGTGTTTCGTGGTGACTTGCGTATAATCTAGCGCTGGTTGCGTGCGATGTTACTACTTCTGAATCTGTCACACCGTGTATTATACATTGATGAGAATATCTAGGAAATTGTTGATATAGTTTATTAATTTTTATAAGTGATATGTCAGCTCCCGTGTCTATTAGAAATCTTAGTTTGTGCGGTGACATATCGGTATTAATAGCAATGAAGTTTGAATAAGCAAGATTTAATATTGTTCGAGGTTCTGAGTTGTGTCCCCCATCAGCCCTGTGTGGGGGACCGTGGAGTTTTCCGCTTCCATCGTCCTAATGCTTGCGTTGTTACTGTTATGGTAGCTATGTTGTTGATAATTATTATGGTAATTACCGCGGTTGTTATTATTTTGGCGAAAATTATTAAAGTTTCCGCGTCCTCGTTTGTAATTTGGATTGATATAATTGTTATTATTTTGTTGATAATTATTGGCATTATTCTGTTGCCATGGATTGTTTGTATTTCTGATTGCTCCTCGTCTATCGCTGTTGTTACCGCGATTATTGTGGAAAGATCCTTGATGTCCTCTGTATTTGGTGTTAGTAAACAATATATTGGTGTTACTAGTATCACCATCCGACGTTAAAAACTTCGCCGTAGCTTCTTGTACGCTATTAAATGTGCCGGCTTCCATTATTAGCCGTGTTTTATCTAACTTAGCATTTGTCATCATCGTAAAAATTGCTTTATTCTTTGCATAAATCTCTGCTGTGTCGGCTCTGACACCTTCCGCAGCATATGCTAAAGATAGTTTTGTAGCTAATTCCTCGATTTCTTTCACAAACGTATTAGCGTCTTTGTTCTTTTGTCTCAGGTTAAGCAGTTTTGCTTCTATTACCTGTGCTTTATCTCCCACGAATTTACTTTTTAGTGCTGTAATAACTTGGTCGATTTTAGTTGTCGTGTCTGTTATGGCTAATCTTGCCGTTTTAGTTAATCTTGTTTTTTATGAAGGATACGGCCAGGTTTTCCTGGGATCCGCAACTTTCCTTCAGTAATGTTACAGCGTCTATAAATGTGGTTAAATCTGCGGGATTTCCGTCGAATGATTTTGGTAGTATCTTGTCTGACAAGGAGATCATTTCGGTATGTGTGAGTGCCATTGTTGTATCTGGTGCACACTCTTTTATGTCGTTGATATCGACTTCAGTTGTAGCTGAGTCGGGTACCTGATATTCGAAAATAATCTTTGTTAAGGCGGCAATGAATTTGTCCCTTATATAATGAAAATTGGTGTTTACAAATTTTATTTGGTCTTCTGCAAGTTTTGTTTTATAGTCAAAGCACAATTTGACGTGCTCATTATATATTAAAACAAGATTAGTTTTAATTTCTTGTCTAATTTCCTGTTTTTTCGGAGGATTTGCTTTGATGGCTCTCTTAGCCTGTCCTACAAATCTCTCTTTAATGCTATTAAATCTCGCTTGTATTTCCGACCATGTAGGCATTTCATTAAATTGCTTTTAATGAATGTTTAATAAACATATTTTGTTATACAAACGATTTTATGTTTGTTTATTTAGTAGTAAATAATTTCTTACGTTTCTATTTTTATATAGTAATTTGTTACGTTAATTACTATATATTTACTATTTGAATTGTTATTGTTACCTAAACTGCTAAGTTTGCATGTTTATGACTTTAAAGGAATTTGTTTGTTCGGCATAAATTTTTGCAAAAGGCGTTTGCATGTTTTTTGCAATCTAGTGAAATATTATATTTGATTGATTGATTGATTATTTTTTATATTTGAGCTATTATATTTTCAACACTTTAGTTTTAGTGTGAATTCGGCCGCGTCGCGTGTTTCGTTTTCGCGTTTGTGTTTCGAGTGTTTGTGTGGTGTGATTTTAAATTAAGTGCAAAAAATTAACCTTGCTCTAGACGTGTATGATTTATTTTGCATACGCTAGTGTTTTTCTATTGTTTACATTCTGTCGGTCACTTGTCTGTGAGTTGATTTTAAAAATGCTTGGTTTTTATATTTGCTAATTATGTTTATATTATTCTAATTTACATAGTTACAATCGTATGCCAGTTGATTATTTAAAGTTTACATTTGAATATATATTTATGACTAATTAATCTGGATTGTGAACGTAATTATTAATAATAAATTCTTATATATTTTAATTCATATTAATAACTAAATAAATCACTTATTTTGTCCGTTTATAATTGTCTTCATTTTTTTTTTTAAACTTACTGCGACACTTTCAGTTTCCTTCCTGTTATTTTTTTTTTCGGGGTGTTTTTATAGTTGTTCCTCCATGTGTCTTCTGGCTGGCACCGGTACTTCCATTAATCTCACTGCTTGCCTATCCAGCAGTTGGGCTGTGGACACGTATCTTTTCTTCAGACTCCTGGTGTGTCCGTTGTAGAATCGGTGGGTCAGTTCGATGATTTTTAATATTACCAGTAGTGACAGCAATGCTAGGAGTGCCTTGTTGGTTACGCTGACTTCGGTGATATTGATGTCATTGACAATTTCACCTGTATTGTCTGTTTGTTTTGTTTGCGAGGTTCCCATTTTTTCTATTTAGTTCTTTTTTCCAATAATTCTTCTTCCTCGTTCGTAGCTGGCAGGATCGCTATGAAATGGTTAAAAGGTACTGCTTGGGATAAGTGGACTGGTAGGTTGTACACACTAATATCAACTATTGGTAGTTATTCATTATATTTATTTTATTAGTTAACACTCAAGTGAGACTGTGAATTAACTTCCTTTAATTAACACTGCTTAATTATTTATACCCGTTCGGCGAGCCACCTCAATGTCAATATTATTTATCTGACATTGAATTGCGCTGACCGGCAAGGTGCTTAATCTGATAAATAATTAATGGTTATTATTTATCAGATATATTTTATAAATATACATTATTTTGTATTATATCTAACCCTGAAAGGAAGGGCGGCTATTACGCCATTACAGTTGTAATAGGCTATAATATACCTCGCAGCTGACTTGGCTCTGTGTGCACGGCCAGAGTTTTGGGCACGCAACAAAATTTAATAAACAGCACACATCGCAATGAAACCTACGGGCTGGCGCGGATAAAAACAAAGCATGTGAGCGGGCACTGCAACCCAGGTGCCCCGGGTCCGTAAACTTTTTTTTTAAATTTACGTACCGTGCTTCAAATTACTTACTTGATGTAATTGTTGATGATATGCTTTTTTTTATTTCTTTAATAAAACAAATGCGCTGCATCAGTGTCCATATATCTGATCAAACACGGGACACCTGTGATTGTATAGAAAATATTGTTATTTTTTAATACATAGTGCTAGTTTTTGCGTTTTTTATTATAGGTCATAGCCGCTTTTAATTTTCTTTTTATGCAATAACTATTTGTTTGGATAGAAAATTAAATAAAACAATTACTGTGTTTGATTTTATTTTTTATTATGAATTATCACGTAGTATAATATAATTTTAAAATAAGAATTTGTTTTTTAGTTTAATCTATATGTTTATTAGAAACTGTTATTAATAGTTATTATTTATTTTAATAATAATATACTTGGTTTTGGGCCGCCCGAGTTGGGATTTGAGCAGGGCCCGGATTTTAAGCCTGACATTGGGCTGAGTTTATGGGTCGGATCGGGAATTAACAACACTGATGCTTTATATATTATTATATGCAATCTACATACTTTAAATTTATTATTTCTTTATTCCAACGCGGCTGTAGTGACAAGGAATCAAGGCTATTGTTTGTTTCCTGTACCGTGCATAATATTTCTTACTCAATTTAATCGTTGGTAATATGCTACATTTCTTAAATAGAACACATGCGCTGCATTGGTGCCTAAATATCCGATCAAGGAACATCTGTGATTGTATATAAAATATTGTTTTTTTTAGTTTTTCAATAGTTCTGGTTTTTGCATTTTTTATTTTGTCATAACTACTTTTAATTTTTTTTAAGCGACAACTATTCCTTAAATGTTTATTATTTAAATCATTATTACAGGTAATTTTAATGTATTATTTAACCAAAAAAATAATAATATTACCGTACAGTTGCAATCATTATTTTATTCGTTTGGATTGTATTCAAAACTAAATGAAAGTACATGGAAAAATAATACTATAGATAATATATTTACTAACATAAGCAAAGCAGAATACAATATTAAAACCATTAATCTAGGCTTTTCAGATCATTTAGCAATTAATGTTGCATTAACTTTTGTCACGGTTAAAAAAAAAACTAATGAACGCATTAATTAGAGACGTATTACAGACGAAGGACTGTTAATATAATTTTCAATGCTTCATTGAATGAAACTAAATTTCCTCAAATATGGAAACAAAGCTATATTACGCCTTTGTTTAAATCTGGAGCTAAAGAGAATATCACTAACTATAGAGACATTTGCATTCAATCTGCTATACCTAAATTGTTCGATAAAATTGTAACTAGTCAGTTGCAATGGATGTGAAAAGCATCTTAATAGAAGAGCAGCATGGATTTCGTGAAGGGCGTTCCACACTTACTAATTTACTCTGTTATGAAAATGATATTTTAAATGCATTTGAATCTAAAGTACAAGTTGACTCAATCTACACCGATTTTTCAAAGGCGTTTGATCGTGTGAGTCATAATATTTTGATTGCCAAGCTCAGTGCTGTGGGATTTCATCATGATGTGACTTTCTGGTTATTCAGCTTTTTGAAAAATCGCACGCAATGTGTAAAAATTAATAACTTTTTGTCACAGCCCATTCTTGTTCCATCTGGTGTTCCTCAAGGATCTCATTGTGGACCAATTTTATTTTTGCTTTTCATTAATGATATCCCACAGTATATTAATTCATCGTCATTTCTTTTATTTGCGGATGATTTAAAAATGTATAGAAGAATATCATCTCTCAATGACTGCTATCTTTTACAACTGGACTTGGATTCTATAAATACTTGGTGTTTTATTAATAAATTATTTTTTAATGCTGATAAATGTTTTTCAATAAGTTTCCATAGAACTTTAAGTAAAATTTCTTTTAACTATATAATTGACACTAAAGTGTTAAACAAAGTCACACAAATAAAAGATTTAGGCGTTATTTTTGATCATAAACTTACATTTGTTGAACATATAAACATCATGTGCAATCGTGCCATAAAAATGTTAGGATTTGTATATAGAATGTCCGCGGATTTATCAGCCAGTACACTTAAACTTTTATATTGTGCTTTGGTGCGTTCGCATTTAGAGTATGCTTCGTCAGTTTGGAGTCCTGTTTATGAAATTCATAACCGTAGTATTGAACAAATTCAAAAAAAGTTTTGTCGTTTATTGTCTTATAAATCCGGCATATTATCTGTAAATTATGATTACTGCTACATTGCTTTATTGTACAATCTACCGCCATTGAAGATTCGCCGCAAAAGAGCTGATTTGTCGTTCTTGCGTAATTTAATTATGTCTGAGATTGATTGTCCGGAGTTACTTGGTACTCTTCCATTCCATGTAGCACCTAATAATAGACATAGCAGACATTCTTCTTTATTTCGCGAGTTTACTCATTCTACTAATTATGGTTTCAACAATCCACTCGGTAGAATGTGTAGATTTGCAAATAATTTACCAACTGATATTAGTGTATTTTGTGTCTCTAAATCTACGTTCAGAAGTCAGCTAAGTCATGCTGACTAATGTCTAATATGTGCGCTTTTATGAATGGTATATTTGTATTCTTTATTTTTGTATTGTAAAACATCATTGTTTATGTATATTTGATGTAGATGTAAATGGTAAGATTATACTGTCAATAAAGTATTATTATTATTAATATTGTACAACATAATGGATACTGTAGACTTGAGTTTTGTTGCCAATTGCAATTTAACTATAGATTTAAAATTTAACGTATTTATAATACTGCATGTTTCTGTTGCAATACGGTTAGCAAAAAAAAAACACATTATGACTTTATTTATAAATAAAATAATCCTCAAAGGGCTATGTGGCAGATAATCAAATCGCAAAGCAGTAGCCATAGCATTAACAATAATAAATCTTTCACACCGGATCAGTTTAATAATTAATTTGTTGATATAGCTCCGACTATTTTTAATAACTTGTCTGCAAGTGGTACCAGTTTTATATGTTAGGCCAGCAAATCAACGCAACTTTTAAATCAATTTAATTTTAGAGAAGTTACCTTTATTGAACTACGTGATATCGTATCAAATCTAAAAAATTCTAATGGCATGGATTGCTACAATATTAATAACAAAATAATAAAATCAATTTTAAATATTATTTTGATTCCCCTAACAAAACTTATTAATGAATCAATTATGTCAAATCAATTTCCAAGTGTTTTAAAACTGGCAAAAGTTATTACAGTATTCAAAAAGGTGAAACTGTCTGTAGTACTAACTAACTAACGCAACATTTGGAAGTAAATAATATTTTATGTGAAAATTAATATGGTTTTCGCCGTCATAGACCTACAGTATTTGCAATAAAACATTTAGTTGATGAAATTTTAATTGGATTTGACGTTGGTAGCCATACTTATGCTCTGTTTTCGATATGAGTAAGGCTTTTGATTGTGTTTCAAATCATATTTTAATTAACAAACTGAAAAATAACAAATTTAGTAAATCTAATATTGATCTTATGTCATCATATTTGAGTGACCGTTTGCAGTATGTAACAGTGAACTCTATAAATTCAGAAACGCAAAATGTAAGCATGGATACACAAGGTTTTGTTTTAGGGCCAATTTCATTCTTAATCTATATTAATGATTTGCCATATTGTGACACCCAAGTCCATTTTACACTATTTGCAGATGATACAACCATTGTAAGATCTAATAAAGATATAGTTGAATTAAAAGTAGATGTGTGTAATACACAATCGATTGTAAATGATTGGTTTCTATCAAACAAGTTAAATCTTAACGACTGTAAAACTGAGCATCTAATTTTTTCACTAAGACAAATTAACTCCAACACTGAAGTAGATAAGTTTTTAGGATTAATGCTAGATTATAGACTTACTAGGGTAGCTCATACCACCTATGTAAGCTATAAAATTTCTAAGTATATCTATCTATTGAGAAAATTAAAAAGTATTACTTCACAAAAACTATTGCTCACAATTTATTCAGTCGTAAAATACGGAATATTAAACTAGAGTCATGCACCTATCTTAACAAATGTTTTTTAAAATACAGAAAAGAGCAATCAGAATTATAAATAGTCTAGAGTATAGATATGATTGTAAGCTCAGTTTTATTGCGTTGGGTATTTTAACGGTACCTTGTGCTTACATTTACGAATGTATCTGTATATTAAGAATAATATTAACTATAATACCACACAGAGTTCTTTGCATAATTATGCCACAAGGCAAAACAATCATTTAAGGTTTGGTTTTAAACATTTGCTTAAAAGTAGAGATGGATTCAATTAGTATGCGATCAAATTTTACAACAAGCTATCTCTATATACCAAAACTTTAGAGTTTAATATATTTAAAATATCTATCAAAAATATGCTGATAAATAATGCTTTCTATACCTTTACTGATTTTTTAAAGCATAATTTTGAAAGAGTTGAATAATCTATGTATTGCAATAATAACTTGTATTATTCCTATTTTTGACGTGTGGAAATACTTTGTATATAGAACACTAATAAATAAAAATATTATTATTATTTAAAACTTTTAAAACATTTGTTTATTTTTTATTTTAATTTATATGCTTATTAGAAACTGTTATTATATATTTTAATAATAATGTACTCGTTGAAACGCTAATAACTTGTTAGTAAATAAAAAAAAAACATAAGTTCAAGTTTAAAAGTTGTATTTGACAAATTTCAACATGTTTTACTGTACAGTGTCAGCATTAGGCAGCAGATAACCAATAAAAAAGCTCAAAAACTAATAAGTTAAAAAGTTTAAAACGTTTTTAAAGTATTATAATAAAGATTAGCCAATAAATTATTAAATATTAATTAACGGCAATTTATTTAAACTTGTTTGATCTGACAATAAAATGTTTATTATTTTTGTTTTTCATTTATTTTGTTTTTTTTTTTTATTTTATCAATGTTTGACTCTATTAGATAACATAACATATATTATGTAAGTGTTTTAATAATTTGCATAATTTTTTTGGATTGTTGAATAAAAAAACTTTAACAAGAGAATAAATAAACACAAAACTGAAATAAAGTTGCATATACATTTCAAAATTTGTCTATAAGTTGTTCAGGCTTTTATTACGTTTACGGCACGTATTTATCACATGCAATAGACGCATAAAAAATAGACACACACAAAGAATATGTGCTACATACCTATCTAGGCCACAAAACATGGCAACACTGCTGGGTCTAAAACCATCGGTTCTACTATCTGGGACTAATAGAGATTGCCAGACATCAACTTTTTGTTTTCTTAATAATTGTTTACCCCTCTTTCACTGCTCTTAGAGTTCTTAATTAATAAATCAAAATTACTTAATATACACACACTTACAACAAAGGTTTCTAGTGGGTCTGTGGTTGCCTGTTAAACATAGCGGGTCTAAAAACGACGGTTGGATTTATATATATATTTTTTTTATGTTCGGTTTTTTTGCGTTTGACGATTTATTATATTTCGACGTTTCGGCAGAATCTCATCTGCCATCATCTGGAAAGATTTATTATATCTATTTTTGATAGAATATAATATATATATATATATCAATATGACATTGATATTTAAAACTAATTTTGTTTTCAAAGCTAACTTACAAGAAACTTTATTGAGTGTAAAGTTTCTTTGTCTAACTTCTGGTAGTTGGTCGATTAATTGATTTTTCTACAGTCATATTGATTTATGGAAATAGCGGGAAGAAGAACCAAGACGAAAATGAGAATGTGCATACCGCCACAACTACAAACTGCGCAAATAACTGGGGAAAAGAGACCTGAAACAGGAGCTATAGTGGTGAGCAAAGAAGGGGTAACATATGCAGATCTATTAAAACAGACAAACATTCATATGAAAGGTACGACATTTAAAGAAATAAGAGAAACAAAGGAAGGAGAGTTGCTATTAGTAACAAACGCAAATAAGACCGAAAAAGAAATAGAAAAGATAAGAGAAGGAATGGAAGGATTTAATATAAGAAAAGCGAGCAAAGAGCTAACAGGAGAACTGGTTATGATTCAAGGTATAAGTCCAGAGATTAGCAGAGAGGAACTGATTGAAGAAATAAAAGGGAAAGTGGACAATAAAGAAATCGTGATTATACTATCACTAAAGAAGGGGTACAGGGAAATACAAACGGCCATAATTAAGATGGACAAAGACTCAGCGGAAAATATAATAAAAATAGGAAGTATAATCATAGGACTCATAAGATGCAGAACGGAAAGAGCAAAAGCAAATGAGAGCCAATGCTATAAATGTTGGATGAAGGGACACGTAGCGGCGGAATGCAGAGGGGAAGACAGATCCATCGAACTGGAGGGAGAAGATGCCCCGCTACAATTAGTGTATGATAGTATACAGTTGCTACATCAGTCTAAACAACGGTATAGAATATTATCGAGAGTGGATTGAAGAACTAGAAAATAGCTTAAGAAAACAGAAGAGCAAGAAAATCCTAATAGGAGGAGATTTCAACGCAAAATCACCCAGGTGGGAAAAGACAAAGAGCGATGGGAGAGGACAAATTCTAGAAGAAATGATTGCTACAGTAAATCTAACGATATGCAACCATGGCGACAGACCAACATTTGTAAGAGAAAGATCTAAGTCTCATATCAATATTATTATAGCAACGTGGGAAACAGCAGGAGTAGTGGGCAACTGGAACGTGACAGATGAAGAATCGCTGAGCCTACATAAATATATAAAATACAACACGATCGGAAAAAGGGAAAAAGAAGACACAAGAAAAGGAGGATGGAACGTGCGAAGGATGGACAGAGAGAAGATAAAAAGAGCTATGGAGGTAGAAGAAGTAACAGAAAGCGAAAACATAGAGGAAAGATGCAAACGATACTCGGAAAAACTGAGAAAGGCAGCGGAAGAAGCAATCCCTAGGTATAGAGAAGGAGAAAGAAAGGGGCCGTACTGGTGGTGCAATGAAATAAAGGAAAGCAGGAAAAAACAATACAAAAAGGGGAGGACACTGCAGAGACAGAAGAAGAATTAAAAATGGACAAAAAAGCACTGAGAAAGGCGATAAAAGACAGCAAGAAAAGATGCTGGAAAGAAATTATAGATTCTATAGATAAGGACCCCTGGGGAAAGCCGTACAAAATTGCAATGAATAAACTGGGAGGAAGATCAAAGGGAGTGAGCTTAAAGGAGGAGGAAGCGGAAGAAAAAAATAATTTAAAAATTGTTCCTAAAAAAAAAGCGGTAAAAGAATCAACAGAGACAAGTGAAGAAGAGGAAGCAGATATGACAACAGTGGAGGAGATGAAACAGATCATAAGAGAACTACCTAACAATAAGGCACCAGGTCCGGACGAGATAACAGCGGAGATAGTAAAAGCAGCGTTAGAAGGAAACGAAATAGAACTAACACAAATAATAAACAGATGTCTAAATGAAGGAACATTCCCGAAATGCTGGAAAGAGGCAAACTTAGTGCTGATTGAGAAGAAGAAAGAAACAAGTAAATCAAAAACGTATAGACCGATTTGTTTAATCAATACATTAGCAAAGATAATGGAAAAAGTTTATGTGAGAAGAATAGAGAAAGAAATAGAAGAAAGGGGTGGATGGGAAAGTGAACAATACGGATTTACCAAAGGGAGATCGACGCTAGGAGCTATCGAGAAGGTAAAAGCGGTAGCAAAAGAAGCAAACAGCGGCCCACATGGGAAAAGACAGCATTGCATCATAATAGCGTTGGATATACAAAACGCGTTTAATAGCGTACTATGGGAAGCAATTATAGAAGCAGCAAAAAAGAAAAAAATAACAAAGAAAACGATCAAGATAATATGGAGTTATCTACAAGAAAGAAACTTAGTGACCAAGAAGGGTAAATTTAGACTGACCAGAGGGGTACCACAAGGTTCAGCACTAAAACCCAAATTATGGAACTTAGTATATAATGAGCTTCTCGGAATGCGGCTGCCAGACGGGGTGACGATAACGGCATTTGCTGATGACTTAGCTTTAGTAGGTAGGGATGCAGACATAGAAGTACTAAAGGAAAGACTAGAGTTGGCAATTAGTATGATAAAGAGATGGATGATAAGTAAAAGGCTAGAATTAGCACCGCAGGAAACGGAAGCGGCATGGTTATCGACAAAGAGGACAAATAGAGGAACCGGAAAAATACAGGTAGGTGAACAAATAATAACTATAGGGAAGAAGATTAAATACCTTGGAGTTACACTGGAAGCAAAAGGATGGAATGAACAGATTAAAGAAGCGGTAAGAGGAACAAAGAAAATGGAAGGAATGCTTAGTAGGCTCATGCCAAACAAAGGAGGACCAGGACAAGAGGCAAGAAGGCTAATAGCAACGGCGGCCAAAAGTAAACTACTGTACGCCGCAGAAACATGGGGAGATGCCTTAAAGACAAAAAAAAACAGAAAAGAAATAAGAGGAGCCACTAGAGCAAGCTCGTTAAGGATATGTAGGGCTTCCAGAACGGTGTTGCAAGAAGCGCTAGAGGTAATAGCGGCGACACTACCCGCAGACTTGATAGTAGAAGAAAGATTAACCATAAAAAACTGTTAAATGAAGGAAATAGTAAACAAAAAGCAAAGAGACAAGCAAGAGATACTACAACGAAAAAATGGCAGACACTGTAAAAAGACGGAGAAAAAGGTGAATGGACAAGAGAGTTAATACCAGAAATAATAATAATAATAATAATAATAATATTTATTAGTGTTCTATATACAAAGTATTTACACACGTCAAAAACAAGAATAATACAAGTTAATATTACAATACATAAATTATTTAACTATTGCAAAATTATGTATGTGGAGGTAGCTTGTTGTAAAATTTGATTGCATAGTAATTGAATCCATCTCTACTTTTAAGCAGACGTTTAAAGTCAAACATTATATGATTGTTTTGCCTTGTGGCATAATCATGCAAAGAACTCTGTGTGGTATATTGGTTAATATTGTTCTTAATATAAAGAAGACACTCGTAAATGTAAACACAAGGAACCGTTAAAATACCCAACGCAATAAAACTGAGCTTACAATCATCTCTATACCCAAGACCATTTATAATTCTGATTGCTCTTCTTTCTATCTTAAATACATTTGCTAAGGTAGGTGCATGACCCCAGTTTAGTATACCGTATTTTACGACTGAATAAACATTGGCATAATAAATTGAGAGCAATAGTTTTTGTGAAGTAATACTTTTTAATTTTCTCAATAGATAAATATACTTAGACACTTTATAGCTTACATAGGTGGTATGAGCTATCCAAGTAAGTCTATAATCTAGCATTAATCTTAAAGACTTAACTACTTCAGTGTTGGTGCTAATTTGTCTTTTTGAGAAAATTAGATGCTCAGTCTTACTGTCGTTAAGATTTAATTTGTTTGATAAAAACCAATCATTTACAATCGACTGTGTATTACACACATCTACTTTTAATTTAACTATATCTTTATTAGATCTTACAATGGTTGTATCATCTGCAAATAGTGTAAAATGGGCTTGGGTATCACAATATGGCAAATCAATAATATAGATTAGAAATAAAATTGGCCTTAAAACAGAACCTTGTGGAACACCCATGTTCACATTTCGCGTTTCTGAATTTATAGAGTTCACTGTTACATACTGCAAACGGTCACTCAAATATGATGACATAAGATCAATACTAGATTTACTAAAGTTGTCATGTTTTAGTTTGTCAATTAAAATATGATGTGATACACAATCAAAAGCCTTACTCAAATCGCAAAACAGAGCATAAGTATGGCTACCAACCTGAAATCCATTTAAAATTTCATCAACTAAATGCTTTATTGCATATACTGTAGATCTATGACGGCAAAAACCATATTGATTTTCACATAAAATATTATTTATTTCCAAATGTTGCGTTAGTTGTAACGCTAAACATTTTTCAAATATTTTCCCCACTATAGGTACAATTGAAATAGGTCTAAAATTACTATAAACAATTTCACCTTTTTTGAATACTGGAATAACTTTTGCCAGTTTTAATACACTTGGAAATTGATTTGACATAATTGATTCATTAATAAGATTTGTTAGGGGAATCAAAATAATATTTAAAATTGATTTTATAATTTTGCTATTAATATTGTAACAATCCATGCAACTAGAATTCTTTAGATTTGATATGATATCACGTAGTTCAATAAAGGTAACTTCTCTAAAATTAAATTGATTTGAAGATTGCGGTGATTTGCTGGCGTAACTTATAAAACTGATAGCACTTGCAGACAAGTTATTGGAAATAGTCGGAGCTATGTCAACAAAATAATTATTAAATTAATCCGGTGTGAAAAATTTATTATTGTTAATGCTATGGCTACTGCTTTGCGATTTGATTACCTGCCACATAGCCCTTTGAGGATTATTTGATTTATAGATAAAGTTATCATGTGCTTTTTTTTTGGCTAACCGTATTGCAACTTGAGTAGTTTTAATTGAGTAGCTATAAGATCAGAATGAACATGCTTATTTAAATTATTTATATCTTGAATTTTTTGTCTCATTTGGAATAGATCATATGAGAACCAATTTACTATGTTTGTTTTATGTAATATCTTGGTTTTCTCTGGAATAGCCTCAAGCATAGCACATGCAACAGTATTTATAAATACGTCAAATTTTGATTCTATGGTTAGATTGTGATTGGCAACAAAACTCCAGTCTACAGTATTCATTATGTTGTACAATATTAAAAGTCCTTCGTCTGTAATAGGTCTGTAATTAATGCGTTCATTAGTTTTTTTTTTAACTGTGATAAAAGTTGATGCAAAACTAATTGCTAAATGATCTGAAATACCTAAATTAAAGGTTTTAATATTGTATTTTGCTCTGCTTATATTGGTAAATATATTATCTATAGTATTATTTTTCCTTGTACTTTCATTTAGTTTGGAATACAATCCAAACGAATGAAATAATGATTGCAACTGTACGGTAATATTATAATTTTTTTGGTTAAATAATACATTAAAATCACCTGTAATAATGATTTGGGTATTCATAGTGACTATGAAATAAAGGAATGGGTAGAGAATAAACTGGAGACGTGTTACTATACAACACAACTACTCACCGGGCATGGAGCCTTTAGAAAGTATTTACAAAATATAAATAAAATGGAGAAAGAAGAGAAATGTATATTCTGCCAAGAAGACACGTATGACGACGCAGAACATACGCTAATAAAGTGCGAAGCGTGGGAGAATGATAGGATAGAGTTAGAGAAAGTATTGGAAAACAAAATTGATAAATCTTCAATAATTAATATTTGCCTGAATGACGAAAACAAATGGAGAGCATTAAGAAACTGTGCAACGGCAGTAATGAGAAAAAAGATAGAGGAGTTTGAAAACTCAAGATATAGATAAACGAAAATGGAAGTAAACACACACATCAAAAACCACAGAAGACAAAGGAAGGAGGAAAGAGAAGCTAAGTGGAAGCAAAAGAACATAGAAAAAAGCAATGAGGAGAAAAAATACAAAGAAGGTCAAGACAACTATGCCTACCAAGGAATGGGAGAGGAGAAAGTAGACAAGAAAAGAATATACAATAAAACATTAGTACCAACCGAAATTGCAAAAATAAGGAAAAAACGAAAAGAGCTGCTCAAAGAAAGCAAACTGACGGAACTGACCAGAGAATTTCCAAATGGTAGATACGCCATTTCGAGGTTGACTGACAATGTTACCTTTGAAATGGTCAGAGTATACTTGGCAACCAGGGGATACGAAGAAATAATTCCAAATGGAGACTCAAGAATATTCTTAGAAGTTAAATTGGCAAATCTAGGATTACCAAAGGAGGTACACCTAATGGAGCTCCACAAAATATTTATGAAAGAGAGAGGATACGCCGACAAAGAAGTGAATGAAGACTTAGAGAAACTAAGAAGACATCTAAGGACAAATCAAACAACTTGGCTGAATAACAATATAATGGCAGAAAGGAGAGATAAACGTCAGTACAGGACAGACAACAAATAGGGTATAGGGAGAGATGAGCCGGGGACAGCATGTGTTGCCGCAGCAGTCTGTGTGAATCCCACAAGGCCGAAACCAGCTCATCTCAAACTAATAATAGACTAGAGATAGACATGATAAGGACAAAATGACAACAGAACTAACGTAGAGAAGAAAACCGAAAGGTATTGCCCTGCGTTAGTTATTCTCAAGGGCCACTTGCTGAGGCCAAAACCTCACTACGTCCTTAAAAAAAAAAACAAACTATATTGTCAGGAGGTCCTGGGTTTGAATCCCGGGTAAAGCATGGATATTTGTACTGATACGAGAATTTGTAAAAATTTAATTTATTACAAAAAAAAAACTACTGTCAACTATTGAAATAGGTTAACCGTTATTGACAGATTTGTAGGTTTTAATCATATGATCAAAACCAAGTGAAGTTAGGTACACTATACGAGACCGTATGAACGAGGCGGCACATACCCTGTTCGATAAAAGTGGACCGGTCAATCATTTTTGCTCTCACTGTATTATTATACATATATATATATATATATATATATATATATATATATATATATATATATATATAAATTTAAATTTACCGCCATAGGCAACCTACTTTTGCAGTTGGTGCGTTCGTATTCTACTCCACGTGCTCGTTTAACTCTAATTCGTCTTTACGCGTTCGGCTATGTCAAACAGAACAAAAAGAGCACGTTCTTAAGCGTTCGGATATGATAGAGTGGAGATGATGGTGTCCACTCCACATGCACAACCTCGAGAGAGCGTGTGAGACGGAGTGACAGCCGTGTTTGAATTTTATTACATTTATTTAACCGTGAAACTTACTTATATTTTTGTAAACATTGATAAATAAAAAGAATGTTGCAAAAATGTAAAAAACCTAATTGGATTATAAATGCATGTTGATTATATGTTTAAAATTTAATGTAATAAATGTCCTTTAAAAAATTAAAATTTAATATTTTTTTTAATTTCACTTTTATTGGTTTTATAGGTGACAATATAAAATTACTAGTGTAATATAATCAAGTGTTTTAAATTTTTATAGAAATAGAAATAATAGTTCCTTTAAGAAATAACTTCAAATTAAAATTAGTATATGTTTATCTAAATGTCAGCTTTAGGGTTATAATTTTTGACGTCGAATCAAATTACAACATTGCGTTCGGATATATGTATTTACTCTAACAACTATCCACACCACTCCAGTCTATTCTACTCCAACTCCACTTTCTTTAAACGAACGCACTAAGTGTAACCAGTTTCAGGTAAGTTCCATAGGTTACCGGGATTTCGGTTGCTTTGGTTGAAATAGGGAATGCACTATTATTCTACTGTGTGTTATCATTGGTTATTCTGTGGTCAGCTGAGTCGAAAATTGGATGCGCAGTGGTCGAGGCGAGGTTGGGTTCTCCTCTTCTATTTGTTATTCTGATATTGAGGTTATCTATGGTGCAGGGTCAAATTAACACACCGATTTTTCGAAGGAACCTCGCAGCACCTCATGGGTGGCCCATATTGACATTGACCATGACTATAGTTTCGACTTGAAAGTGACAGTATAATTCAATGGAACTAGTATCATTGATATCGGTGCAATTTTGCCATACAGGACAATATGTTAACAAAAACGATAGTGTCAAATGTTTGAACACGCTACATATTATATATTCTCTATGACAGTGACATAATAAAATATATTAAGTGATAAAATTAAAGAATTTAGTTATGCCTATTATAAGTTTAGATCGATTGCCTTTGCCCAATTTGCAAACATATACTTTCATTAGTGTGCTCACTTTATTTACATGTGTTTACTTTGCCACTCAAGTTATAAAAACATCTAATTGGGAGGATCAACATGATATTCATAAGAATAGTGGCAGGGAACAAACTAAAACAAATGATACATATAATGATGGACCTTTTGGAAAATGGGTCTCAGAAGTATCAGCTGTTATGATAAGGGAACCAGCATGTGTATGGGTGAGTATTATATTTATTTGATTTACATAAAATTAGGATTAATATAGGCTGAAAGACTAAGGTCGATGGTCATCTCTTAAAATAATGTTAACTCACTTACGTACACAACATGTATACTTTATTTTATTTTTCTGTATTCTTTTATGAATAAAGATGTTATATATATAGGATTAATATATTTGAACTACTGTGGCGGAAGGCTTATTTACCATGTTTAATGAAATATAAAAATATGTAAACAGGATTTACTGTTGTCTAAAATATAGATGACGTTGACAAAAAACATCATGTGTTTTGAATATAACTGCTACTACAATCACAGTCATGTTGTTTGAAAAAATCTAACAATTTAAGTTATTTTTCATAAAAACTGAACTATCCGTTTAAAATCTTGTTTCTTCCAGGAATGCCTGGAGTTTGGACTACAATAATTTTACATGGCAGTTTAATGCTAATCGCAGTCAAGTACGTTCAAATATATAGCCAATTGATAGTTCTAATCTAACGTGCAACTAATAACGTCGTTATATTTTATACAGCATTTTAGAAAAAATAAACTGCGCGACTAACAACATCTCAAAATTTTCAAATTTAAATGTTTTTAACTTGTTTATTTATGTCTATTATACTGGGTGAGTTGGGAGGAACGGACCGAACTCCAGGAGTGTATTGTACACATAAAAAATAATGTAAAAATATTCAAATGTTGTTATCCGATTTTTATTTTTTTTTAAGTTATAGCGAAATTAAAAATGTTTATCTAGTGTGCCACAAAAGGTTTCTGAGGATTGGATGGATTGGTTGCGCTGGTCCTATTAGTTGGTAAATTATTGTTTATGGGGCTGGTTCAAAGATGAAGTGTACAAAGTAAAAGTGGTCACTTGGGATGCACTAATTCAACGCATTAGAAATGTTGCAGCCGATCTTAAACAAAAACATCTCAAACAGAGCAACAGGCGCTCTTTGTAGAGAAAGCAGAAAATGTTTAGAGGTAAATGACGGTATTTTTGAACATTTATTATAAGAAGGCTATGATTATCAAAATGTTAATGTAGACATTTTTAAAAACAAATGAAAATTGGATAACAACAATTGAGTTTTTTTGCATTATTTTCACGTGTACAATACATTCTTGGAGTTTGGTTTATTCTTTCCGACTCACCGTGTATATAGAAAACTTTTATAATTATATGGAGTTTGACATAATAAACATGTCAATAAATTTAGCTGATAAATATTAGATAAATTCTAATACGTGACCGATTGCGTTATTGGATATATTGATGTGTTTTTCAATCAACAATTTTCTTTTTACATGATTTTGCTTAAAGATGAGATTATTTCTTTATTATTAGTAATGCTGAGGTTAAATTGCTGTAATTTATGAGAAACTGTTTTTTAGCCTACACAACACATGAGGCAAATACCTTTGTTTTCACAAAATTTTATACATATATTTACATTGAGCTTATAGTTGGTCCGCAATACTGCAGTGATGGAAGTGGTTTATAAAGTCACTGTCACACAGCCATGGTACGTTCACTCTCCATATAGCTTGTTGAATCCTTATTGATGAAGGGTCTGTAATACTCACTATATGCGGTACTGCGGTTGTTAAAATTTGTGTAAAATGTTAAAAATAGCTTAGTTATGTATATAAATAATTCAAAAACACAAATGTGAAATTAAATAAAAGATATATTTTTGTAAATTTTAATGTCATTGTCTAATAAAAATACTATTAACCAGCTCTTACACTTATGTTCTTACATTTATTTCTAAGTAAAAAAAACTCTTATACTTATTAAACCATTTTCAAGTAAAAATTTAAAAAAATCTTAGGCACAAAATAGTAAGGCACCATATTTATATTCCTCATAAGCAGCAATGCAATGCGAGAATTGCTAGATGGTTTACAGGATTTGATGCATATAAACTACATGAGACCCAAAAGCTGAGCGTCACGACCATGGCCAGATTAGATTGAGAGCCAAAAGTAGGTTCTCATAGCGATCAACGTGTTGAAGTTATTTGATAATAAAATAATTGAATAGACAATTTTTATTGTTATTATGCTCACATAAAATTTATATTACTTATGCCCGGTTTTACCAACGTTGAATAAATACCCTATTTGCTCAATAAATGTTTTACCAATGTTAAATAGCGTTATTTGTGGAATAAATCTAATAAACTAACTTCTGAAAATGCATTGAATAACTCGACAAATAACTTCAAAACATCTAGGTGACATTTATATATTGTAAATAATGAATGTATTTTAATTCATTTGATAATGTTGATTTCAAAAATCGTTTTTGATTAAACTAAGAATTTATGCAATTACTATTGGAAATTATTAATTACAATTGTATTCTCAAAATTACCGGAACAATCTTCTTTGAATCAGCTTTTAGTAACTTTATGGAGGACGCACTATTGGCACCTGTCCAAACAAAGGCTTAGATAGATAGATAGATCATTTATTTAAATATTACTTTTGTGTATAAATTCTTACAAGCTAATACATAAGCTTATCTTTAAATACATAAATACTAATACTAATTAAATATAAAATAGTAATACATAATAAAACTATAAATATAAGGTAAAAATACACATTACAATAAAGCATGGCACTCTAGACATTATGTTTATAATTAAAAAACTCTTCTAAGCAGTAAATACGTTATTTTCTAAAATTTGTTTTAATTTTAAAGTAAACTCTTTCTTTGTTGTTTCAGTTTTTTAATTTCGGGAAGTTTATTATATAATTTAACAGACATGGATAAATGTGATTTTGAATAAAATGTATTTTTGTGGAGATTAGGTCTAATAAATGTAGAACAAGTTCTAGTGTTATAGTTATGAGTTATGTCTCCTGCCTGATACATATTTTTGTTATCAAAAACAAAAATACTGGATTGAAGTATGTATATATGTATTGACCATAAGCACTTATAGACACACTCTGTAGTATATCTCACTCATATAGAAGGGAAGCCAATACCAAGGAAGTGCATGACGTGTAGCATGGGTATAGCCAGCAGAATGAGAATGCCGTTTCAGATACAATAAGGTTTGAATGTTAAATCTAGCCGTTTAATTTTACAATTTTTAATCATGCAATTATGCTGTGCATATACATAATTGTGTAGAACGATGGGTCTGATGTATCATTGCACTTGTAAGTACATATTTATTTTGCTATTAATTAAATCAATTATAAGATAACTTTGATACGATCAACCATAAATTTATATTTTGATGTTATTCATTATTGTTTGTCTTTATATTTTTATTGATTGATTTAATATAAATAATGTTGGGCATAAGATAATAAATTAAACTTGTTTTAAATTGTAACAAGTTATTTTAATTGACACAATTTATTTTTTTAATCATAATTATCAGTCAATAAATATTGCATATTACAGTGATTATTTGAATAATAACTAATAATCAATTAATTTGAAGCAAAAATAAACCAACAAATATTATATAGTATTATAACAGTATAAAAATATATCTGTGTGCGTTTTTACACACGCGTTACGCACACTCCCTGATCTTGTTGGGTACGCTGTGTCGACAGAGGGCGTCTCTATATGTATATATGGTCTAAGGTATTTACTGTTGTCATAATGCCAAGTTCTTTAAAATAATTTCTGCATGATTGTCTCTGATTTAAATTTAACATAACACGTAATACTTTTTTCTATATTATGAGAAAGTTAAGTATACTGCTATTACAACAATAAACCAGTGCATATGTCAGTACTGATTCAAAATCAGCAAAGTATACAGTTTTTAACGAATTTAAGTTTAATAATGATCTTAATTGTTTAATGACATAATAAGCAGTATTTAATGTGTTCACGCCAACACATATTTTTGTTCAAATGGACTCTCAGTAATTTACATATGTACATTTCAGCAGTACTAAACTGCTATTTATTATAATACTATTGTAAATATTTATTGGTACATTTTTGTATACTATTATGTTTGTTTTTGAAGTATACTAATTTGTTTTTACTAAAGGGTAATTCCATAGTTTGGACATGGATATCTCCGATTTTGCTCAAATTTTGTACACATCTTTGGGGTACCAAAATATGATGATTCCTAAAATTTTAGATCTCTAGGTGCAATAAATACAGTGCAAATGGCGGCCATTTTAATATTTTAGGAATATTAATTTACGAGAAATTTTATTTCGAATACACTCAATATATTCAATGTTTTTTGACTTTTTTTTGCAAAATTATGAAAGACCAAGAAATAATTATTTTTTATCATAATTTTTGTCGAAATAGTATGATATATATATATATATATATATAGGCACAAAATCTGTATTAGGAGCGTTTGCTCTCGAGAGGATTGGGAGCGTTTAATTTACTTTATAAACTAACGGTACCATAGTGTTTCAGTACTATCTTTATACGTTTTTTATACACGTTTAGTTTGATAATTAAACATTTACAATAGATGTGGTATAATTGACTTACCATTAAATCTATCTCTAGATATATTAATAAAAAAATATGAAATATTATTTATTTGAAATTAAAATAATTTAACTAGTTAAATTTATGGCCCGTGGTACAATTTACGTGTGAATAAATTACTTATCATTGCAAAAATAGTGCGATTTAGCTTTAAACATTGAAATAAGTAGTTCTAAAAATAGACCTATTCTTAGTATTGAATGAATTTTATGATTGAAAGAAATAGAAAGTTTGTTGACATTGCCACTGCAGTGCAAGGGTAACCAAACATTTTATTTGAACAAAATATGTATGAAGGTTATATAAATGTAAAAGATCTATGTTTTTTATTATTATTACTTTTTTAGTAAAATGTTAAAACTAGAAATTAAATAACCATAAACGGCAGCTAAAACATTTTTTTTTGGTTAGTAACTTTTTCTTTAATTCATAGTTAATACAATTTTTTTGTCATAACTGCCATACAATTTCATAATAATAATGGAAACAATATTACTAAAATGTTAATCCCAATAACAAAAATATTAGTTCAAGTAAGAGTTTGATTTTTACAAAAAAAATTTAAATACCGGTCTGACTTAAAACATCATGCTTGGAATTAACAGCGCAACTATTAACAAAGCTGTTGGTATAATCAATGCGATTCACTTGTTTTCAAAAAAATTTAGAATCACACTTATAACATTTTTTGTAGAAAATATTATTCTATATTTTTTTAAATATTTGATATATTCAATTGTGTGCATTAAATATAATATAATTGTGCCACCTTCAACTGGAATTAAATATTATGACTTAATTATTGTAATTAGCATACTTAAATACTCCTGCCTATCAAAATAAATTAACATTTAAGAATCTTGTACAGTGATATAATTGTGCAGCCTCCAACAAGAATTTTGTTATTTTAAATTTATAATTGTAAGTAATGCTACATAAATACTCTACAAAATTGTATTAAAATCATTAATGTTATAAACATTAATGTTATAATTATGCCGCCTCCAACGGGAATTATGTTATTTTGACTTAATCATTGTAATGAGCATACATAAATACTCCAGTCTACCAAACTTTATTAAGATTATAGAATGTTGTACATTATTGTTATAATTTTGCCGTTTTTAACAAAAAATTTAATATTTTGACTTAATCATTGAAATTGGCATATTTAAGTCTCTACTAAAGTTCATTAAAATTATAGAACAATGTGTAAGTTAATGTTATTATTATGCCGTCTCTAATAATTTTTTTTGTAATTTTTGTTTTGTTTTTTTATTGTAATTGCCATACTTAAGTACCTTTGTCTATTAAATTTTATTAATATCATAAAATGCTGTGCATTAATATTATAAATGTGTTGCCTAAAACAAAAATTTTGTTATTTTGATTGACTTAATCATGGTAATCATTAGGATCATAAAATGTTGTGCATTATTGTTATAATTGTGCCATATTTAACAGGAATTTTGTTACTGTGACTTAACCATTGCAATGAACATACTTAATTAACCTTGTCTACCAAAATTCATCAAGGTTATAGAATGTTTTGCAATAATAATATAATTTTGCCGCTTTGCAACAAAAATTTTGTTATTCTGACTTTATGATTGTAATTGGCATACTAAGTACTTTTGTAAAACAATTTTTTTTTTAAATCATATAATGTTGTGCATTAATGTCATAGTTGTGCCGCCTCCAACAGGAATTTTGTTATTTAATAATAATAATAAATAAATCATTGTAACAACTATTCTTAAATACTTGTCTATAAAAATTTATTAAAATCATAGAATGTTGTGCATTAAGGTCATAATTGTGCCGCTTCCAACAGGAATTTTGGTTTTATCATTGTAAGTAGCTTACTTAAATAGCCTTGTATACCAAAATTTATTAAGATGAATATTGTGTTATAATTGAGCCGCCCCTAACAAGACATTTTGAGATTACCATTGTAATTAACATACTTAAGTACCCTTGTCCAACAAAACTAATTGAAATCATAGAATGTTGTGCATTAATGTTATAAATGTGTTGCTTCAAACAAAAATGTTGAAGTTTTGACTTTATGATTGTAATTGGCATACTTAAGTACCTCTATCTACCAAAATTCATCAAGATCATAGAATGTTTGTGCATTAATGTTATAATTTTGCTGCCTCCAACAGGAATTTTGTTATTTTAACTTTATCATTGTGATTATCATACTTAAATACCCCTGTTTACCAAAATTTACTAAGATTTTAGAATGTTGTGCAATAATGTTATCATTATGCTGCCTCCAACAGGAATTTTGATTATTTGTCTTTTTTATTGTAATTGGTATACTTAAGTACCCCTTGCTACAAAAAATCATCAAAATCGTAGAACGTCTGAGAGGAATTTTGATATTTTGACTTTTCATTGTAATTAGCATACTTAAGTACTCCTGTCTACCAAAATTCATTAAGATTGTAGAATGTTGTGCAATATTGTGCCGCCTTTAACAAGAATTTCATGATTTTATTTTAATTATTGTAATAAGCATACCTAAATACCGCTGTCTACCAAAATATATTAAAATCATAAAATGTTGTGCATACATGTTATAGTTTTGACGCCTCCAACCAGGTTTTAATTTTTTTATTTTATCATTCTAATTGGTGTACTTAAGTACCTCTGTCTATCCAAATTTATCAATATCATAGAATGTTGTGCATTGATGTTATAATTGTGCCGCCTTTTATTAGAAACTTTGTAATTTTAACTTTATCATTGTAATAAGCATACTTACATAAATACCATTTTTTACCAAAATTTACTAAGATCATAGAATGTTGTGCAACTATGTTATATTAGTGCCGCCTCCAACAAGAATTTTATAATTTTAACTTAATCATTGTAATTAGCACACTTAAATACTTCTGTCTACTAAAATTCATTAAAATCATAAAATGTTGTGCATTCATGTTATAGTTTTGCCGCCTCCAACCAGATTTTAATTTTTTTATTTTATCATTCTAATTGGTGTAGTTAAGTACCTCTGTCTATCCAAGTTTATCAATATCATAGAATGTTGTGCAATAATGATATAATTGTGCCGCCTTCAACAAAAAAATATTAATTTTAACTTAATCATTGTAATAAGCATACTTAAATACCCCTGCCTACCAAAATTTATTAAAATCGTAGAATGTTGTGCATTAATGTTATAATTGTGCCGCCTTCCAACAGAAATTTAGTTATTTTGACTTAATAATTGTAATTGTCATATTTAAGTACTTTAATCTACAAAAAATTATCAAGATCATAGAATGTTGTGCAATAATATTATAATTGTGCCATCTCTCAACAGGAATTTTATTATTGTTACTTTATCATTCTAATTAGTTTACTTAAATGTCCCAGTCTACCAAAATTTATTAAGATTATACAATATTGTGCATTAATGTTATAAATGCGCCCGGCCTCCAATAGCATTTTTGATATATTGACTTTATTGTTGTAATTGGCCTACTTAAGTACCTCTATTTACCAAAATTCAATTGTAGAATGTTGTGCAATAATATTAAAATTGCGCCGCTTCCAACAGGAATTTTTTTATTTTGCCTTTTCATTGTAATTGGCATACTTAAATACTTTCATCTATCAAAATTTATCAAGATCATAGAATGTTGTGCAATAATATTATAGTTGTGCCGCCTACCTGCAGCAATTTTTTACTTTCTTATAGTAATTAGCTTACTAAAATGTTACTGTCTACCAAAAATCATTAATTTTCATATATTGTGTATTATTGTAATTGGCCTACTTAGATACATCTATCTACCAAAATTCATTAAGATCATAGAATGTTGTGCAATAATAGTATATATGTGCCGCCTCCCAACTGGAAATTTGTTATTTATACTTTACCATTAATTAGCCTAATTATATGTCCTTGTCTACCAAAATTCATTAAGATTATAAAATATTGTGTATTATTGTTATAACTGCGCCGCCTCCAACAGGAATTTTGTTATTTTGACATTATCATTGTAATTGGCATACTTAAGTACCTCTATCTACAAAAATTCATTAAAATTATAGAATGTTGTAAATTTATGTTATAATTGTGCAACCTTTATTAATATTATATAATGCTGTGTACATGAATGTTCTAACTTTACCGCCTACAACAAAAATTATGTTTTACTAACTATCTTTGTAATTAGTATACTTAAATACCTCTGTATACTAAAATTCATTAAAATCATAAAATTCTGTGTACATTAATATAATACTTTTGCCGCCTCAATTTTTTTTAGAAGCATCATTTTTTTGACAGTATCTTTGTAATTGTCGTACTTATCTTTGTCTACTAACTTTTATTATTTTTTAATTTTTATAGTATTTACTATTCATTACAACATTTCCCCACACGTTGGCATTGACCTTAAACTTGGTGCGAGACCTAGAAAAATGATTGACCTTGAACTTCAACTCCTAATAAAACATGAATTCATTCCTGAAAAATAAATACAATCTGTTGTGTTAACATGTAAACTAGTTATAAAATGTATATTTTTTTATAGCAAGTAATATTTTAGTTGTTTTATAATACAGACAGAATAATTTTAACTAACATTTTAAACAAAAATTTATTAAGAATTTGTAAAAACGTTATGTATGTCAATAACCCTAACTGGTTTGATTTTATTACGGTAGATAAGTTTGCTACAAAAAAGCAAACGTGTGGCCACAGTAATGTACTAACAAATTTTGTAAATCACGATTTTAATGCCATCTATTAAAAATCAGTTTGAACTAACCGTTGGACGCTCTTAACACGTAGTTTATATGCACGGATTGGGAGCGTACAGGTGTCCCGTGTTTGATCAGATATATGGACACTAATGCCGCGCATTTGTTTTATTAAAGAAATAAAAAAAAGCAAATCATCAACAAATAAATCAAGTAAATAATTTGATGCACGGTACGCAAATAAAAAAAAAAATTACGGACCCGGGGCACCTGGGTTGCAGTGCCCGCTCACATGTTTTGTTTTTATCCGCGCCAGCCCGTAGGTTTCATTGCGATGTGTGCTGTTTTTTAAGTTTTGTTGCGTGCCCAAAACTCTGGCCGGGCCCAAAGCCAAGTCAGTTGCGAGGTATATTATAGCTTATTGCAACGTTGCCAATGTTTGGTTTGAAAACGTCGGTATGGCATGGCTGGTCTGATAACGTCTTGCAGTGCTTATACAAATACGACGAGCGCGCCCTCGTCTGCCATATTTAATGAACTAAACTTGTATGTGTTGACATATTTGATATACGTTTTCAGTCCCAAAATAATTTTGGAGTTGTTTTGTCTCCTGCTATATTATGCCGAAAAATAACGAAAAACACATGAAAACGTTGTCAGACCCAAGGCCGGGCCTGAGAACGTCGGATTTAGTCTGGGAACGTCGGTAGTATATAGCGATTTGGGTCTGTATAGGCGGTTTAACAAATCTATATATATATACAAGGTGTAGAAAATATCTATTTCTCTATTCAAACCTATAATGTAGGCAGTAGGCAACTTAATACACACATCAAATGTTATTATTTATTATAAACTACAAATGTTCATATTGGCCACCGTTTACTTCTAAACACTATATGGTATCAAATTCATGACATTCTCAAGCATCACCGGCGTAATTTGCATATTCATTCAAAGTAAAAGTCATAATAAAATAGAAATATTAACTGACATTTATTGCATAGCCTATGTTATAATTTGAATTTCATTAAAAAATTTGCTACGTTGCCAAGTGTATTTTAAGTTTAAATTTGATTTATTCTTGGAAAGTAGTTTGCACATTTTTCAATATTTTTTATTATTAATTTTTAATAAACCTCCTAACTTTTATTATACTAAAAAAGAAAGTACTTGGTACATAAAATACGCAATTAAAACAATATTTGTATTGACAAAATTGAAACTTTGAGGACCTCGTGAGGCCTAACAAAGAGTTTCTCAGCATTTTGGAATTAAGATTTTCGTTTTCTTTTGATTTTTGATAAATTTAAAAAACATTACATATTTGTTTTTTATTTAAAATGATCGTAATTGAATAGTGAAATTAAGTAATGTTTATTTTTTTGGAGTGTTTTTACGCTGTTATGCATAATATAGTAACAAAAAATTGACTTTATTAAAAAAAAATAATAATAATAAAAAAATATTTATTTTTTTAATTTTAAAAACATAATTTTAAGTTACTATATTATGCATAATACCATAAAAACACTCAAAAAAATTAACGTTTATTATTTTCAACGCCAACTATTCAATTACGATAATTTTAAATAAAAACAAATAATATGTTTCTTAAAATTATCAACAATTTTTGTTATAAAAATTTATTATTATTTTACATGGCTGTATTGAAAATATTATAAAGATTAAAAAATAAAATAAAATGTATGTTGCCATTTAAAAAAATTAAGTTGCTTGTCATAGCAACTATACTAAAAAGAAAAACAAATATGTGTGTACCTGCCTTTATAGTATATAAATTGACTGACATTCTGCGAACATCTATGCAAGCACATGCATGATACAAGAAATGTAAATAAGGTTTACAATTATCAAAAACAGCTTAGCGTTATTTGAAAAAAAAAAACACCGAAATAGTGTTCAATGAAATTGTATAACACACTTCCACCAAAACTGTGAATATTTTAAATACTTTGATAACATAGTATAGAAATTTATCAAGTTGTATCTATTTTTTTGTGACGTTTTTTCAATTTATTTACACACATTTAATTTTATTGTTTGTTTGTATAATATCTTGAAGAATACAGTTTATGATTATAATGCGTTTTTACGCAACCCGCCAGCTTTTTGAAAAGTCTTTTTGTATTATGGCTTTTGCAGCTCGCCGACAATCGTCTACTTTAATTCACCATTTACCAACTTTGCAACGGGCGGATAAACGTTTGGCTCGTATTCGTTAGGAGATAGAATTCAATCAACATTCTGATACTCGTTATGTGATACATAAAGATTTGTTGTTTCTAAAAATGAAGATTCTTCGCTTCATCTCTGTATTCCATTGTATCAGACTTTGTACAAGTATACACCAACCGTCAACCGAAGTTTGGCATCTGTCTCGTTTTTTGCGTCAGTACGTCAGTACGCCATTAATAAAGCAACTCCGTGTAATGCGAGAATTAGATAGGCTATTTCGGACTTACTGCTCGGAAAAACACCGGATATTAATTTTAAATTAAACTATTTGTATGTATTTCAAATTCAAAATTTTTAAGTTTAAATATCTATTAAATATTTAATTGAATAGACTGTATATTACTACTAACTTTATTAGATTAATAATGATGAGTGATGGTAGAATGGTTGGAGCTTGTCATTGTGCAGCAAAATTAGTTTTTATGATACTATTATTAGTTAAATAAAATATACTAAAATTATAATTTGTTAATCTTAATAAATTTATATTTGTTTCAGGTTTTAATAAATATGGCTGTTTGCTGGTTAATTTTGATTGGACGATGTATACAAAAATTAGTTTTTGGAGAATTGCGTGTTTCTGAGCAACAGCATCTCAAAGACAAATTTTGGAATTTTATATTTTATAAATTTATATTTATCTTTGGAGTGATAAACGTTCAATATGTTGAAGAAATTTTGCTATGGTGTTCATGGTTTGCATTACTTGGATTTTTACAACTGATTGCTCAACTAACAAAAGATAGATTTGAATATGTAATTTACTTATTATTAGTTGGTTGCACTTGTTTAACTATTGTTGTTTTAGTTATCATTTTCACCTACAACACCTATTTGGAGCCATGCAAAATTAATAGCATTATTGACATGTATATTTGCTACTTCAAGTTTTATGCTGTTAGTTGCAGGTTTTATGGGATATTATATTGGATTTAATGTATTTGCATTTATGTCTGCAGAGGTAAGCATATTATATTTAATAATAGTTTTAGCTAATATTCAGCTTCATTATTAAGAGTTAGTTAATTATTAGTATATTAACTCTTAACATAAAAAATGGTTTTCAATATTTAGTCTAGATTCTAAAAATTAGTACCATTTAATCATGATTCCAAAAAAAGTTCTGTTAAACCAATATCATTTCTTTAGTAAATATTATTATAGTTTTTTTATTGAACCAAACTAAATATAAACTTATTTAAATATTGAAGAAAAAAAACTCTAGACCATCACCATAGGCCTAACACAGTTTTATTTTTTAATTAATATAATTATAAAATAATTAAATAAATACACAATGATGAATTAATTTAGAATTTCAATGATTATTCATATAATATATGAATATATATGAATAAATAAATAAATAAACTTAAATAAAAAGGTTTTGTTTTTTAATTAGCAAAATAAATATTATGAAAAGTAGCAAATGTGTGTTTTTATACAGTTAATCATTATTGAAAATATTAATACTCAGTATTTAACATAATAATAATAGGTAATTGTACAACATTGTGATTAACTTGAACTTTATTTTCACAAGAACATAATGCTTTTATAGAAAGACTCATCATCGCAGTGGAACAATCAATAAAGATGGTTGTACCGTTGATTGATGATTTTACTAAGATACGCAACCTGAGATAAAATACCATTCACGAGATATAGATGGCACTGACAAACGTTTATATTATGTAATTAATGGAGATATTATGTATAAGTAAAATATTTATAATAATTGCAAAATAAATGCTATTACAGTTTTATTAATAATTAGATTAATATTTTGACGTGTAAACACTATCTACATGTTATGAACATAATATTATCCCAGGCTGCGTATCTTAGGGTGGTATTCATAGACAAAACTCAAACTCCGACTCGGCGCGATCTCCAAAAAATACGTGTACAGATAAACTTATTTTTTTCATTACTACCTTCTGGTTGATACAAAAAAGTCATACGTCTAACTCATATGTTTTTTCGAAGCCCTTGCTAAGATGTAAATTTTGGTTTCACACCCACATCTTTCCTCTCTTTAATAACGGAGAAAATCAATAAAATGTAAAACAAAATAATCTTCATTATTTCGCAATACATATAAGATCATCTTGAAATTCTTACAGCATATAGACAAATTCAATCGCAGAAGATTCACAGATTCAGAATATTAAGTCGTCGCTTTTGTTTCGGAAATATAACCATCTTTGCAAATTGTGATTTTGCAAAAAAATGCAGCAAATTTATGTTACCATGACTTTTTTTACCACCGTGTCGATTTTAAACGGACACACACGATTTCCATTAAAAAACATAGAATTTTTATACACCAACCTCAAAAAAATTATGCAATGCATTAATTTTGATCTAGTAGCATGGGAGTGAAATTATTCAACATTACGGCAAATCGCAAATAATTCCTCCACTGTTATTTTTAATAAAATTGGTACTTTTATTTTTATGGCATAATTCTACTTACTATGGGCAAGTTGTCTATTTTTTTCCGTAAAATCGGCCGATAAATAAACTTTCTGTAATAAAAAAAGTCTGTTTTGATTAATTTGACAAACACAGAGGTCTCAGCTACTTCCGGTTGTAAATCTTCTTCGATTGAATTTGTCTATAATATGCTGTAAGAATTTCAAGATGATCTTATATGTACTTTGCAAGATAATGAAGATTATTTTTTTTTACATTTTATTGATTTTCTCCGTTATTAAAGGGAGGAAATATTTAGATTAGATTTAGATTTATTTTTCCAACAGGTACAATGCCTTATACAGGAAATATAAAAAATAATAATAATATGCATGTGCTCAACATGAAAATTAAAAAGAAAAAGTACATATTTATAGATACATAACTAAGCAATAATGTAAGACTATTTCTATATTCCATTTAAACAAATCATTATAGACATTACGATGTGAAGCAAATATATCAACAGCATGCTGAACATTATGATATGATCTATACATTTTGTTAAGTGGCGAGTTTTGATGATGTAACGTTCTGGGAGTGCTATATGTAAAAGTTAGACTGTTACGAGTAGTAATTTGGGGAACATGAAAACATATTTTATTTAGAAAATTAGGATTGTCGTATATACTGTGAATTAATTTATATAAAGACATTACTACTAAATGTTGATGATGCTCTTCAATAGATACACAATTATATTTTTTCAATAAATCAGTATACGGACTGTTGGAAGCTTTCAAGTTCTTTAATATATTTTTGCGCAAACAATAGTCAAACCTACACATAATTAAAGATATATACAAGCACATATATACATCTATAGAATTAAAGTCCTTGGTTGCTCTCATGATAAAACCCATTAGTTTGGAACAGTTATTTATAACCGAACTAATATGTGTTGTGAAAGTTAGTTTTTCATCAAAAGTGACTCCAAGATCCTTAATTTCGCTCAATCGCGTAACAGTTTTTCCATATACATTGTATTGATAAATAACAGGGTTTTTACTACGGGAATACGACATACACTAAAGTTGCTTAAATTACGTTGTAAAATATCACAGTCGTTTTGGTTTCTTATCACTTTGTATAACTTTAAATCATCAGCATAAATTAAAATATCACAGTCTAAATTATCACATACAGAATTCATAAAAAAAGGAGAAATAAAACTGGACCCAGATTGGAACCTTGTGGCACACCGCTGGAGCTGACATATACCCTTGAATTGTATTCCTCGTAGCACACAGATTGTTTCCTGTGTTGTAAGTAAGACTATAGAACGTTAACAACATTACTGTGTATTTTGTATTTTTTAATTGAATTAATTAAAATATCATGTGGAAGTCTATCAAAGACTTTTGTGATGTCGGTGTATATAACATCTGTTTGTAATTGTTGATCCATGTTAGAAGAAATCTCTTGAGTAATATTCAATAAATTTGTAAACGTAGATCTTCTCTTCATAAATCCGTGCTGCGTATTACTCAATTGGTTTGATGCGGTTGCGTAAATGTGATCAGAAAGTATTGTTTCTAATACTTTGCTGTAGCTACAAAGTAACGATATTGGTCTGTAGTTAGTGACCGTTGCTTTGTCTTTTTTTTTGTGAATTGGGGTGACCTGAGCATTTTTCCAAACTGTTGGGTATATTCCGCTTTTTAATACCAAATTAAAAATGAATGTAAGAGGCTCCACGACAGCTGACGCAGAGTCTCTAGCTATAAACTCAGGAATTTTATCGGGAAAGATGTGTGTTAAAAAACATGGGTTAGATGTATGACTTTTTTGTATCAACCAGAAGGTACTAATGAAAAAATAAGTTTATCTGTACGCGTATTTGACTGAGAACGCGCTGAGTTGGAGTTTGAGTTTTGTCTATGAATACCACTCTTAGTATATTTTGTCAATCAACGGTTGTACTCTCTTCAGTCGTGTCAAAATCAATAAACTTTTTTTTAATACAGGAATTCCTAATAAAACGTTTGTGAATCACAAAGTATTGAACGGTTTGAAGGGAAGAACTGCACCTGTAGAAGAAATCACAGACCATCCATTTTAACTGAAGATGTTGTTTACGATATACAGCATCGACTAGAGAGCAAACTCTACAAAAAATCAATGAGAAAACTACCTGTCCAAACTAGAGTTTCATATGAAAGTTGCAAAGAAAATTCTGCACTTCTATAAAGAATTGTTAGTTAAATTACTTCTACTTAATTATGTACAAGTTGCACATTGCAACTGGTTCAACAAACATTAAAATAATTATTTAATATTTGATGCGATTGATTTATTGGGTGAAAAACAAGCGTTAAGCAATTAACGCTGTTTTTTCTATTATTTATTTAAAACTTGATGGGATTATATAAAACCAAAAACTATTTAATTATTATTTTTTTTTTTTAAATTTCAAAATGTGATATTTAGGAATTTCAACGAGTGAAACCACACTTGCTGAAACTATCACAATGAAAACTAGATTTAAGCAGTCTGTGAACATTATGTGAGATCGTAAATAGAAGACAAATTTAAGAAGATTTAGATATGGTTTTGTTTAGTTTAATATTAGGTACTGTTGATACTTCGGGTTTTGATTTTGAAACAGTAACAAGTTGAGTTTTTTTAGAGTTGACCATGTTGGAAGTGCTATCTGAAAGGGTGACTTTTGTTTTGAGATCTTTGTTTATAGATGCTACAGGTTCTAACCTAGAAATTTCTGCCATATTGGTTGATATAGTCTTTGGAAAGTATAAAGGGTGCTATCATCTGCAAAACTATGAATAGGACTTTTAGTTATTTGAAGTTAAGTTCAGATTATATTAGATTGTCACAATTTTTACAAGCTTTCTTATAATATTTGTTTGGAATGCTTACTGATGTGTTTCTTAAGTGCTTTTTGCTTTTTATTAATTGTCTGTTTTGTCTGAATTGAAAACAAGCTGCAATATGTGGATCCGTAGTATATAAGCAATGAGTATTGAAATCAAAATTATTAATATAATAATATATATATATATATGTATATAATAAGTTATTATTTTTTATAACTTTCTCTCTTTTCGATTAACAGAAATTAAATTCTTTTTTAGATTGCAAATATTAGAGAAATTATTTTTTAAAAGCCACAAACTGTCAATGTTTGGTTGATTAAATGTTCTGTCAATTTAACCGTATCAATAGTCAATGTTTTTGCCAAATTGTTAACACTTAACGTATGGGCCCTGAAAGTTTAGGCTCAGCTACCAATCGTTGCACCGGCCATCCGAGGCTATCGCTGCATTTTTTGTGGTTACAACTAATACAATAGACTAGTATACTAACCTGATTGCACCCGCCCCCACACAGTTTTTAGCTGGTGACGGTAAGGGTTCAAATACCGTCCGATGTTGGTCTATTTTATTTAGCCAATATACCACAAATGCAACCATTGCTCAGTCTTATCGTGTCGAGCAAGCTTGAACTATTCCAATGAAGACAGTAGCACTAATAATATTAGCGACTTTTGCTTTGTAGGTCAGTATACCATTGTCCGTGTTCTTACAACTAGGAGGTAAGGCGATTCACCGGAGAACCAGGACACAATATTTTATTATTTATATTGTGAACCACCTCTTCGGTTACAGTGGGTGGCTCGCGTCTCCTGATGGCGGATAGAGGAAGGCTTCCCGGAGATAGAAATATCAAATGGTGGCACTACCAAAATGAAACAACCAAAACATAACGACGACGACAATGACAAAGACTACGGACTTGAGATAACATAACATGAGAATCACTGAGCAGAACATCACCGCATAAGAGCGAATCCGCAGCAAAAATCACAAGAGAAAGCACTAGAAGGAAATCGCTATCACAAGAAAAAACAAGAGAATGAGTGTGAACGACACGCCACCGAAAGACGAGGAGATGGAGGATATAAAAACTACAAACTACAGCATTGCTGGAAGAAAGAATAAAAATTCTGGAGCAGAAATGGGCCAAAGAGAAAACAGAGCAAAATGAAACGCAAAAAGAAAATAAAGAACAGAGGAAAAGAATATGAGAGCTGGAAGAAAGATTAAAATGGTGATACAAATGATGAAAAGTCAAAAAGATGGAGGAGAATATAGGAATAGCCGAAAATAGAGTACAGACAATATTGCAGAAATACCAGGAAGAAAGGGAGAAGCAGGAGGAAGAAATTAAGGAACTAAAAGAAGACATAGAGGGAATGAGGAGATAAGTGTCATGGCTCCAAGAGGAATTGAAAGAAGCTACTAAGGAAAAAAAAAAACGGACAGTGATATAGAAACAATAGAAGAGAGGATAGAAAGAATAAACAGACTACTAGATGACTCTACAGAAGAAGAACTGATGGAGGAGGTCATAAAAGAAAATTTGCCCGACGAAGTACACATAAGGGTATATATAGTAGAAAGGAAAATGGATATAAACGAAGCAGGTACCATTATGATTGGGCTAAGGCAGGGGGGGGGGGGGGGGCGCCAAAGAAAGGAATGCTAAAAGAAATCAAGGATAGGTACCCGGAAATCGCTGAAATAACAGACGAAGAAGAGGTAGGATATAAAACAAATAATGAAAAAGGGAGGAGTACAGAAAGGAACTAGTAAATGATGGCACTCGGAAAATTGATAAGAATGATGGAGATTGCAACGAGAGGGACACAAATACTGGTACATTCATCAAAAAGAACGCAAAAACGCAAATACGCGGTGCGAAAAAGCAGAAAAGAAGATGCAATGGTTATTGGAAAAAAATGGCTGTTTCTATGCAGAAATATTTAGAGAAGGGCAACGGCGGTGGCAGTCAACAAGGGTAAAAGTATCCGAACAATTAAAAAAAACAATGAAGGGAGAGCTGCTAATTACGGCAGAGAAAGGCAGCATAGTGCTGCAAGAGCTTAAAGAATATATGCGCAATAAAAAAAAATTACAGGATATGCTGTCCCAAATAGAGGACCAATGGACACAAACATCACGAAAACCAATGATACTACTAGGGAAGGGAAATCTAGAATCTAGGCGTCAAAAAAAGAAGAAGCTAGATGAAAGATACTAGCAGAATGGATATCCAAAAATAACATGGTGGTACTTTACGAGGGAGAGGAATGTAAGTTTAAGAGGGAAAACAAAGAATCACACATAGACGTTATTTGCTGCTCAGAAAAACTGATAAAATAAGCTTCAAAATGGGAAATCAGTACTAAAGAGAACTTGTCAGATCACAGATATATCATGTTCATATTAGAGCAACAAAAAAATCTTGGCAAAACGAAAGCAAGGATGAGGAGGAGGAGGACTAAACAAAAAACAACTATTAATCCATAATACAAGCAACAGTCAGAGCATACGATAGAACATATAAGAAGAAAGGAACCTATTCGGGTAAAGCTAGGTATTGGTGGACAAAAGAAATAGCCGAGGAAAGAAAAAACTGTACCCAGATCAGAAGGAAGGAAATGAAAACAAAAAAGAAAGGACTGGAAGAGGAAACAAAAGCTATAAACCAAGAATACAGGACAAAAAAAACTACAAAAACTTATCCGAAATGAGAAGGAAAAGGCCTGGAAGGTGATAATAAAAGAACTCGACGAAGACCCGTGGGGAAAAGCTTGCCAAATAGTTAGCAAAAAAAACCCGGAAATGCGAGGTGATAAGTACATAAAGATACTGTGAAAGAAGTGGTGCAAGAACTATTCCCGAAGGAAAAGCAAATACAATGGACATATACAAAACCGCAACAAATCCTTCTCTTCTTGACGGAAGAGGTGCAAGCATCAACATCTAAAAACAGGCAAGGCACCCGGTATTGACCGAATTGTCAAGTTACTCGTAAATGAAAAGTTGGATATGATAACAAAGGAAGAAGTCAAAGCTGGGATTGATCCGAAAACAAAACAAAAACAAGACGAACCGGACTTATACAGACTGATCTGCTTGCTTAGTACGTCTTAGTACGTTTGGGAAATTATACGAAAAGTTGATTGAAACAAGGCTACGTGAGGAAATTGAAGACAAAGGAGGCTTCTTTCTAGGGCAATACGGCTTCCGGAAGGGAATTTCCACAATCGACGCTTTGCAACGAGTGAAGAAGGCACTCTGGGAGGTAATTCGAGCTCTAAACTCTTGAAGGGGCCATTGTGTGTTTGTGTCTTTTGATGTCAAGAACGCGTTCAATACTGCTAATTGGTCTCAAATAATCTAAGAACTAGAGGAAACATGGGAAATCAGTGAATATCTCTTGAACGTAATTAAAAACTACCTGGTAGACCGGAAGATTAACAAGTAATGTCATCAACTCAATCAATCAATTCTATATGGGGCGTCCATCTGGGCAGAAGCGCTGAGACACAAGAAATACAAGAGCGTAATAACCAATATACACAGGAAAACAGCAATCCGAATGTGCTTAGGATACTACACGATCTCGACCGCGGCTGCACAAATCATAGCAGCCACAATTCCAATTGTCCTGCTGGCCATGGAAAGAAAAGAACTAGAGGACAACAAATAGATGATCGAAGAAACGCGAAGGGAGAAAACTATAAATGCATGGCAGGAGAGATGGGAAAACACAAAAACAAGCACCTGGACTAGAACATTAATTATAGATATCAAGGGGGATGGATCAACAGGCAAATGGGGAGATAAATTACTACCTCACCAAGTTCCTAACAGGTCATGGATGCTTCACAAAATACCTGCTAAAAATAGGAAAGAAAGAGAACAGCACAAGCACATGTTTGTTCTGCCCTATGGAAGACGATGTTGAGAACACGTTCGTATGCGAGGAGTGGGAAAATGAAAGAAGGGAGATAAGCCAACGAAACTTAAATAAAAACAATATCATCAAGGGAATGGTAGAAAGCGAAGAGAACTGGAAGATGATAAGTCAGGCCATGGAGGAAGTTTTAAGAAAAAAAGAAGAATATGGGCGATGACAGGACAATAACTAGGGCTTGATAAGCAACACGCCCGGGCTGCCTACTCTGAAGGAAATGCGATAGTGATGCCGGGGTGGGGCTACTGGAAGCCAAAAGGAACAGGGGTTTTAGTGGCTGCAAGCTCCACACTATGGCTGCAAGCCTTAATAAAAAATAATAATGAAAATAAAACAGGTGCATAATTTTAATTTACAATTGTTAAAAAGTAATAATAAAAAAAAAAGCAGGTGCATAATTTTAATTTACAGTTGTTAAAAAGTAATAATAAAAAAAAAAACAGGTGCATAATTTTAATTTACAATTGTTTTATAAGAAATTTCTGCATCGGTAAAAGCTTTATTAAATTGATTTAGACACGACTGAAAAGAGTATGACCAGATGCTATCCTCATTGATAGTTTCACTGCGGTAATGAGCCTTCACTATAAAGGCATTCTGTTTTTCTGTAAACACTATTGTACATATAATTTAAACATCCAATTTGCCCAACATATATAATAAACACTATTTCAAATTTACACTGCATTTTACAATTTATAATTTATTATTAAATTGACTTAAGTATTTTTAATAAACATTAACCTTATTTAAACATTGACTATTATAGTATAATTTAAATATCCAATTATCAATTATGTTTGTGCATGATTTCACTCACACTATTTCAAATTTATTCAATACTCTACAATTCTGGCGACTTTTAGTGTTATTTTGTTCAGTGGAAACAGGTTAAGAACTGGTAAACACTAAAATATTAAAAAAATTATCATACATGTTTGAAAACCATTGCTCTTTCTCGTTCACATTGTATATTAAATACATAATATATAAAATATTATAGGCGGCCACTTTAGCTTTGCTTACTTAATCTACACTCATGGTCTTGTTCACTTTAGCATTCTTTTCTTGCGTTTACATTTCTTACAATCTATGGGCCAGGCTCAAGTGGCGCTGGACAGTATATTTTTCATTTACGCCTATGCGTCTCTTACCGGACGCTCAAAATTGACTACAAAAATGTGATTCAAATCCATAAATGTTCTCTTCTTGTAGAACTTAAGTTATTTGTAATGATTTTACATATTATTAAACAATATGGTATAATCTAGCAGAAATTGAATTTAATCAGAGCTTGGTCATACCATTTTTAATATAATGTCAGGTTTTATAATTTATTTGTTTATTTAACAGTAGTAGTTACAGTAGTATTTTACATTGGTTTGGCTAAGTTGAGAGAATGAGTGAGAATAGAGTAACAAAGCAAATCTATGATGAGAATGTATTTGGATTAAAATACAGAGGTAGACCATAAAAAAAGTTGGTTGAATGTTGTAGTGCATGCGAAAAATCAAAGCGGAAAGAATAAGAAGCATGCGTGACTAAGATGTATGTATGGATATTGTGGAAGCAAATTAAATGTGTAACTATAAAAAAATGTGGAGACAAATATACTTACCGCTAAAAATTAAAGAAAACACCAAGAACCTGTAGATCCATTTTGATCAACATTTCAGATATCTAAATTATTCACTCTTAAAAAAATATTAAAATTGCAACAAAAACTCATGAATTTACCTTGGAGTATAAAAATAAAAGAAATTTTATTCTTATTTTTCTAAATTAACTGTGCAGTGACATTACAATTTTATTATGCAAATTGATTGATTGATTAGTTTCTTATTTGAATCAAAATAAGCCCAGAGTTTGACAGTTCGAATACGTAGAGTAATTGGGCTTGGAGAAGGTTTATAAATTTGCGATATTGCTCAACGAATTTGCAGAAGCGTCACTACAACAGCTTTCAATTCAACTCGTTGTTGAAATAAAAGAAAAATTTGTCATGTTTTTTTGGTGAAATTTAATCATTTCTCAATGTAAATAATTTATAATGACATTAATCTAACCTAGATTTAATTTTGTCTCGATCTATCTTATCACAACTTACGAAAATGAAAGATAGCGAGGAAACAGATACAATTTATTTGAATAAAATCAAATATAATTTTTATCTCATTGGCGATTGTGATGGAAAGCAGGTTATTAAATGATTCATAAAATTTTCTGAAAAAATTTATTATATTAGTTGTCATATTCATCATCTTGTACTGTAATGCTTCTAAAGTTATAGTATTTTGATATTGCAACTCAAATATCAATTTTAATTGGTTATAAAACTATTTGAAATAGACTTCTCATTGTTCATAATTGGGTGGAAGTAATTGTTGAACGAACTATACATTTACAAATGCAATTCTAGTATGGGTTATTCCATTACTTTTCGACTAATTTGAAAAAGCTGATTTCATTGATTTTGCTCAATGGGTTCTTCCGTTTAACATAGGTGAAATGCCCCCCCCCCCATTACGAATATCCAAATTATCTCAAAAATTACTTTTCTAGCATCAAAAAAACATGTTTGGTAGGATTTTAAAATTTCGATACCCCTTTTTTTCATAGTGGGCAAAAATTAAAAATAGCATTTTCTTTTTTTTTTCTTTGCACTTATTCGATGAAAAATTCTAAAAAAAATTATGGAAGTAGGGTTTTGGGTGGTCTTCAAACACAATTTTTTTTTGCTCCTCAAACTCTGTATACAACTCTTAAAAAAATTCCAGAACGGTTGAAATTTACTTTTGATTATCTAAACGTTTGATTGCATGAAATCCATGATTTTTTTGGAATTTTTGCAAGTGGTGCGCCAGTATTAAAAGTTGATTTTTTCAGTTTTTTGTTATTTATACTGTTTTTTGTGCTTTTGTGACTCTGTAAAGCATTTATAGCTTTCAAAATACCGAAATTTGGATTATACGGAGAATTTTACATCGAGTAGGTATCTCGGCTATAATATTTTCATCAATTTGCAATGATTTGAGTGCTCAAAACACGATTTATCGTATTTTTTACGAGACAAAACAAATGATATTTTTTTTTTAAATTTTTAAATGTCAGATTCGTATTCCTGGCATTAAAATTAGTCAGTAAACTAAATTTTATTAAATTTGGTAACGGTCAAAAAACCACTCCTATCAAATTAAAGACTTTTTGCAGCAAAAAATCAAAACTTAAAAACAGTTAGTAATAGAGACACTGAACAAACTCCATCACCTTCAGAAGGATAAAATCTATCAAATTAATCGGTTTAATTTTTTTTTAAATTTCAGCTCTTCTTTTTAGAAAAAAAACATGAAATTTACATTATTGGCTGTCATTTTTAAATGGTTCACCTTTTTCAGTTTTTATTTTTTTATTGGATTGGGTTTATCAAAAGCTTTTCAACGGTGTATAATAAAGCAGTTTTGCGGGTCATACTAACCTAAAAAAAATTCTATCATTTGGTTTTGGGTGATCCAGAAGGGTTGAAATTGATTTTAAGTTATCTAAACTTCCGATTGCATAGAGTTTTGTTTTTTTTAATTTAATGAGCAATCGATAAAGCTACATTTATGATTTTTTTGAGATTTTTGCGAGTGGTGCGCCACTATGAAAAATCGATTTTTTTACTTTTTTGTAATTTTTTACAGTTTTGGGTAAACCAAAAGAGTTAAAATTGATTGTAGGTTATCTAAACCTCCCTGCGTAGAATATGCTGCTTTATTATATATCATTAGAAAGTTTTTGATAAACTTTATCTATTAAAAAAATAAAAATTGAAAAAGTTGAACCATTTAAAAATGACAGCTAATAATGTGAATTTCATGTTTTTTTCTGAAAAGAAGAAAAGCTGAAATTAATTAAAATTAAACCCATCAATTTGATAGATTTCATCTTTCTGAAGATGATGGAGTTTGTTCAGAGTCTCTATTTCTAACTGTTTCTAAGTTTTGATTTTTTTGTGCAAAAAGTCTTAAAATTGTGAAAAAAGTTTAATTAGGGTGCTTTTTTTACCTTTACTGATTTTGATAAAAATTAGTTTACTGACTAATTTTGATGCCAGAAATACGAATCTGACATTTAAAAATTTGAAAAAAAAATACTTTAAGGGGGCAGTTTGATAAGCGTCATAAAACTACGAGCAGAACTCACGTAATTTAACTCCTTTTTAAAATCGGTTTTTTGCAACGTGTAGAGAATGAAATTTCCAATCTAATAAAATATATAAAAATCCAAAACCTTCAATTGTTTATTAAATTTTGAAATTAATTTATAATTTTTTTATTGAAATAGTTGCTTAAACTTTAAGAGTTATACTTCATTGAACATTAAACTTCGTAGTTTTTTTATTGTGCTATAAGTTATTTTTCTAAAATAACAATTGTTACAGTTCTGCTCGTAGTTGTGAATGTATGATAAAATGTAAAATTTGAAATTCCCGCGTGTATTAATTTTTCTAACAGTTTGGAACTGCTGCCACATTAATTAATACAGAGTTTAAAGGGTTGAAAAAAAATGTGTTTGAAGACTACCCAAAACCCTATATCCATGATTTTTTTAGAATTTTTTATTCAATAGGTACGAAGAAAAAAAATAAAAACAGGAAAAAGCTGTTTTTTACCCTCTATCGAATATGGATAAAAAAAAGAGATTTGCAAAATTTTGGATCTTAGGATATCGCCTGTTCAAAATGACACACATATAAAGGTCAGAAATTTCACAATAAAACGTCTTTTTAGCTTAATTTCTATCTCAATTTTTGGGCCTCTGGATAACGATAAGAAGGTTTACGATAGCTCAAATTCCTTTTTGCATGTACTTTAAAACCCATATTTGAATATTTAATGTTGGGTCATTTTGATATATCATGCTTCAAACATACACGTGTTTCAGGGTATGCACCCATCATCAGTGTGTCTGAAACACGAGTATGTGTCTCTTACTGGATGAAAAGGCAATTTACATAAAATACATCATTTATTAATTTTAATTGATAAATTTGTTTCAGTTTTCTGATTCAAATAAAACGCGCCAAAAATGCCGTTGTCCGTGTAAAGGTTTAACTGTCTCCTTCACACACAAACCGTTCAACATTTTTCTTAATAGGGGCATTGCGTAAACATCTTTGAAATAAAAAGTTTTCTAAGGGCCGGTATTATAAAGCATTAAAATCTGTAGATTTTATTTACTAACCAAGTAAATTATTTTACTTGGCTGATTTCGGTATTATAAACGTCAAATAATAAAAGTAGGCAACTAAATCTATGGAATAAATGAATCATCCAAAATCTAGAGATTAAAATTTATTCAATGAATAACTTGACACTTGTCATGTTTTTTAGGTTATTTTTAATGTGGAGCAATTTCTGTTGAAAATCAACGTTTGATTGCTCTACGATGTTATGCAACTGACTTACAAAATGTTGTAGGAGATTATTGTAATATAACAAAGGCTACAATACAACACATCAATAACTACAATATTAAAATAACATATAAATGCGGCGTTGCACTTCCTTATTTTACGAATAGTTAATTTAGTTTTATAATACCGGAATACGTTTATTCGTCGAATATATTTAATTTGAGATTTGTTATTCGGTGATTTATTTTGTCTTTATAATACCGGCCCTAAATAAAGTGTTTTCGATTATTTTGAAAAACGAAGCGAGATAGACAAAAAAGTTATTTAGATTTTCTTTTTGAAATTAAAAAATGTAAAATTTTATTTTTTGCCTCTAGTTAGGAAACATCCATATGTGTATGAGAGTTTGTGTACATAAAGAAATATATTATTTTTTCTATTCAGTTGCTATTAAATTTACCTAAAATTCCAAACATATTCAATGAGAATGATTTTACAAAACTATTTTTTAAATGTATACACATATACATGCTAAATATGACTTATGGATATAAAAAGTAATATATTCACACATACGTTACATACGTTTTTACAACTAAGTGTTTGTTTGAAACCATTCGTTTTTTTAAAGAATACTCCGATTTTGACGATTTTTAAATATTAAAAACCTCTTGATAATGCCAGATATACCATTTCACATATGGATAACCTTTTTTCTTGTGGTCTGAAGAGTATTTACTGAAACTTTGATTATAATCGACATAGGGGGACAGCGCTTTTTCTGGACCTGAAAATTACAATTTTTGAATATCGTATACATGTGCAACTTCTTGCATCAAAATAGTGGTGTATACGTATTATTTTTATAAGTTTTGTGTGATCACTTTAAAGAAAGATTAAACACGAAGAAATCTAGATCTTGTGGATCAAATTTTGTTAAGATTTTAGAAAGTTAGAACGGTTTAAAGACATCAACATTTTGTGATTTTGCTATATTTATGGTTTATTTTGGAATAATGTTTGAAGCTTGATAAATCAAAATAACTGCCGCAACATTGAACATACAAATATGGGTTTTAAAGTACATGTAATAAGGAATAATTTGAGCCATCGTGGATCTTTTTTTTAATCTTTTTCCAAAGGTCTAAAAATTGAGATACAAAATAAGCTAAAAAAGAAGATGTTTTATTGTAATATTTTAGACCTTTATATGTGTGTCATTTTGAACAGGCGATATTCTAAGGTCCAAAATTTTGGAAATTTCATTTTTTATCCATATTTTGATACTTCAAAATTTGAGCAAAATCAAAGAGGTCTAATGGAATTACCCATATATATATATACATATATATGTATATGGCCATGTATGAGTGAAGTGGTACGAAAAATATTTTTTTTATGTCGCAACTTTAGGAATCGGTTCTTTAACATCAATTTTTTACCTTTTTTGCAATTTTCAAATGCCTGTAACTTTTTAGGGATTTTTTTTGCAAATTATTGAAGATAACATTTATTGCTTAAAATTGATCAAAAATTCTAAAAATTCTATTAAAAACAGATAAAAAAAAGATGTTGGGTATTTTTAATTTTTTGTTTAATAGGTCAAAAAAATACTTTTATATGTTATTGATATACTCTGATATTTTTAGGATGGACAATAAAGAACTTTTCAAGAAATCAGCGATTTAATTTTTGTAAACAGCCAAAAAAACAACTTTATTATGCAATTGTCGCGATTTACACCTAATGCTTTAAATTATTTTAGTTAATTTAAATAACCAGTATTGTATTTACAATCGGCTTCGACGTAGATGTTCCAGCGATTATGAACGCGTTAGAATAAATATAACATTAATTCAATCGGGTCATTTGGCAACGCTGGATCGATGTCAAATAAAGTGAAATTTGTACAAATAATGGCATTTAAGCCTCGTTTATACTCATCTGATTTTTTCATTTTTTTTGCGATTAAAAATGGCCGCCTGTCAAACCAAAAAAATTGCGATTATTTTAACATTTTGCGATTTTTTTAAGAATGTACCTAACTTCATGCCATTGAATTTTTATTAATAATGTAATTAAATGAATTATAATTAAATATTATTATTAAAATAACTGTAATTGAAAGTTTCGCTAAATTTAAATGAGATTTTACAGTTATTAAATCAATGTAATGAAACAGATCAGATTGTGGTTATGTTTGTATTTGTAACTTCACTTCATTATAATCTTTGTTTAACCGACGTTACCCGCGCTGTTGCCAAACTTACGTACAATAATTTAAAACTAAAAACAATTTATTTATTAAGTACTGACAATCTCCAACCTTAATTATTAATTAAAACATCAAATAAAGTAAAATAATTCAACTCTAACAATATTACAAAAATATAAACATTTTTTTACGCGTTTTGTAACATATCTACATTTGTTTATGTGTTCTCGAGGTTAACTTTGATAAAATTTATATTTTTTCATTGTATTTTCGGAAGTTATTTTTGATGATATTTGTATTTTTATCAAACGGACAAATTTGAATCAATTTGAACATTGTGCGATTTTATTTTTAATAAAAGTGCCTAACTTCATTTCATTTAAAGGTTAATATGTCATATAGGTTATGTATATAAAAAATAATAATTTTATTGATTATTGCAAGTTACATAAAACTATGTTTAAACAAATAATTAGTTTTAAATATGTGGTCAAAATAGGTTTATATAAATACTAAAAAAAAAAAAACGTTACTTTTAAACTTTAATTAATGTTTAAATACAATAAAATAATTATTGTTTAAAACAAGTATAATTAAATTAAAACATATTTTTAAGTTTTGAAAGATATAGATATATTTTTAAATAAAGTATTAGTACAAATATAAAAGTCACTAAAATAAAAACAAACAAAAACAAACAAAATTGCAATAAAAAAATCGGATCATAATGAACGAGATTTTGCGTTAAATATTTTGTTACAATAAAAAAAAATCGCAAAACGCAAATCCGATGAGTATGAACGAGGCTTTACACTTAAATTGATTTTTTTACTGCTTTTTCAAAAACAATATAATAAACAATTGCAACTAATATATTCAAACATTTTTTAAGATTGTAATAATAATAGAAACACTTAAAAAAATATTAGTGAGCTTAAATAACAAAACCTAACCAAAATAAAAGTAAACGTCAAAAATTACAGTTTGCTTTTATACCTCATTGTAAAAGTTTATGTTAATTTGTAAATACATTACTATATGCAATTGAAATTATTATGCAACTACGATCTACCGCAAATATATCATTAATGCTCGATAAATTCAATCGCGTCATCTGGCAACGCTGGATCGATGACGAATGAAATTCGTACAAATAATGGCATTTAAATTAAAGTAAACGTCAAATTTGACAGCTTTTATATCTCATTGTGAAAGTTTATGTTAATTTGTAAATTCATTTGACATTTTTTGGGTTCTTCAGTTAATAAATATTTTTTTTAATATAATGTTTAAAATAAAGAAAGGACGACTTTGGAACAACCATTGTTTTTATATATTTAAATTAAAAAATCAAAAAGTGTGCAAAAACTAGTTTAAGAAAACCGACATTAGTTATGATTAAATATTTAAATCTAGGAGATGACATAAAACTTTGCTTTGTTTGCTATAATGATGCAAGATTAAGAACTAAAACTATAGTTGATGATATTTCAGGTAATCATTAGTTTTTATATATGTACATAATTTTATAATCTGCTAACACTGTCAAATTATCAATAAATACTTAGAAGAAGTCTCAAATTTTCAAATGTCGACTACTTCAAAAAAAATCAGAGTATACAGGAGAGAGTGCTATTTTAGAAATCAACAATTTTAAAACGTTAGATTTGCATGAACGTCCTTCACAACATGTGTCGGAAAATAAAGGATGGGATTGGTTGGTTAATTATAAGAAAAAAAGTTCCTATTAACATGGTTCTGCAAACGCATCGTTTTCAAGATACAGGGTGTAAAAAACATATTAATTTTCCCATTCTTAGTATTTTGCTTGCGTGGTGATAGCAAAATGAATAATTACAGTGATAGCGAGATGTGCGATATGCATTTTGTTTATGGCTTTGCCGATGGAAATGCAGCAAAAGCTCGTCGAATTTATCAAGAAAGGTTTCCAAACCGACAGGTACCAAATGAAAGAACATTCATTCGTATTCACGAACGTCTACATCAAACTGGAAGTGTACATAAAAGAGCTGCAGGAAATGGGAGACTTCAACTTCTACTTCAAATTGAAGATGTTCTTCAAGAAATCGAAGACGATTCATCAACTAGCACTAGAAGAATAGCTTTAAACCTAAATCTTAGTCACGTTACAGTGTGGAGGATAATAAAAAGCCAGATGTTATATTCTTATCACATACAGCATACCTTTTACCAGAGGATTTTCCGCAAAGATTGGCTATGTGTCGGTGGTTTTAAGAAAGAATTGCGCAAAATCCTCTATTCTTAGAACAAGTTTTATTTACGGACGAAGCAAATTTTTCTCGCGATGCGATTATGAACTTCTATAATAATCATGTATGGGCCGACGAAATTAAGAAACGAAACGTGCTTCATGCACGATGGTGCTCTTGCACATTTTAGTTTAGTTGCGCGTCAATTCTTAAATGAACAGTATAGGAACCGTTGGATTGGTCGAGGAGGCCCACAGGCTTGGTCTCGTCGGTCTCCAGATTTAAATGATTTGGATTTTTTTTTGTGGGGTCACTTAAAAAGTTTAGTTTACACTACATCATTTAATACTGATTCTTCATCAGTATTAGTTCTTTACAATTCAATTTTTTTTATAGTAAGGAAGAATTTTACGCAAGCTAATGTACTCTTTTTATTAATTGGTTGTTATGTGATATATTTGTGTGATTTTATTGTATTTTATTTTAATGTATGTTTTATTTTAGTGTATTTTATGTTATTGACTATTTTTAGTGAAGCTTTGTATTTCTATAAGAAATTTATGAAAATAAAGCACTTTATCTATCTATCTATCACTAAGAAATCACATTATTGCAATCTAAAATATACGATACGAAACACTCCAGGCGTTTTTGAACGGGTACGTCAGTCACTAAGACGTAGGTTGGAAGCCAGCGTTACCGTAGGAGGAGGTAATTTTTGTGATTTTTCTTGTTTTTTTATGTTATTGCTTAGTTTTGTAAACTAAGGTTTTGTGATCATGTTGCTACTTTTTCTTACCGTTCTTAAGAAAAAAATTCAAAAAATTCAAAAAAATAATTTTTTTACACCCTGTACCTGTTTTTCTTATAATTAGCCAAGAAATCCCACTTGTTATTTTCCGACACATGTTTTGGAACACCCTGTATATATATAATATATATATATACACTAGGATGCAAAAAAAACCGGGTCATTGGTTTTTTTTTTTTTGGCAAAAAAGCCGGGTAATTTTTTTTATAAAACTTTTGTTGTTTTACAATCAAAAAGACCATCAGGGTGTAGGGGTTTTTCAGAAATCATCATAGGAAAAAATATTTTTAGAATAGGCCAAGGAATAACCCCTTGCATTTTTGCCGCATGTTTACCTAACACCCTGTATATTAGACTGAAGAGTCGCGGTTAATGTCCAACGGAGAACGGACGTGTACGCGAAAGTGCTTAAAGGTGATTTAAATAATAGTAATTAGCAGATGGTTATCTATGAAATTTAAAAAGTAGACGACTGAATTAATACAAAAAGTGATAAGAAGTGCAAGAAAAGTTTTGTGAAAATGCAAAAGGTGTAAAAAACTGTGATAAGGACACATTAAAAAGGTGCGGTCGTGTGTGACGTGCGACACGTTTAGTGTTTATGCAATAGAAAATTTACCTCGGAAACAGCAAATTAAGCGCGAAACTAGACCAAGACGAAAAGGTCAAAAATCGGTATGGGTTTTTAAAAAGCGGGAAAATACATAGAACACCGCCGGAGATGAAAAAAATTATAAACCCGGGCCAAACCACAAAAAGGGGAAGAGATAAAAACTCGCCAGGCAATACCAACGAGGCGAAAAGAGTAAATAACCCTACAACAAAAAAGAACCCAATAATGGGTAAAGAGAGTGATACTGGAGTATTAATAAATAATGATGAAATAGGAAAAGAATTGGGTACTCTATTATAAGCCAAAGTAAAATACATAGAATTAATGGAGGAAAAAGGAGAGGATGAAACAGCAAATGCAGAAGTTTTAAGAAATTTAAGCGGAAAAAAATTGGAAAAGTGCACGTTATTAAACAGAGTCGAAACAGCAGGGAGATACATATTTTAATGGACATCGGAAAAAATGCTTCACAAAGCAAAAGCGTTGAATGTTTATGAAATAAATATATTAATATCAACTGGAATAGCGCCAAGAGAGGCATTTTTTTTATGGAGATAGCAGGAGGAAGAACTCAAGAGTAAGACTGTGCTTGCCAACACAGGTATTGGAGATAAATATAGAAAAAAGACCAGGAACAGAAACAGGAGCTATAATAGTTAGCAAACAGAGCGTAACATATATTATGCAGACTTGCTGAAACAGGCGTAGGGTCTACATTCAAGATGGCAATAGAATAAAAAAAAGGGGAGTTGTTACTAATAACAAAGGGAAATGATGCCGAAAAAGAGATGGAAAAAATAAGAAATGGAATGGAGGGTTCTAATGTAAGAAATGCCAACAATGTACTCATAGAACTAGTGATGATCAAAGATCATCAGACTAGCAGGGGAGAAATATTGGAAACATTATGAACAAAGCAAAACAGGAGGAAGTACGATAATATCTATAATGAAAGGGTATAGAGAAAAACAAACAGCTGTAGACAAGATGAACAAAAATGCAGCGGAACAGATAATACGAGAAGGAAAAAGAAACATAGGACTCATAAGATGCAGAGTAGAGAAAGTAATAGCAAACGAGAGAAAATGTTACAAATGCTGGATGAAAGGACATGTAGCGGCGGAATGCAAAAGAGAAGATACGTCATTGCTATGCATAAAATGTGAAAAGGAGGGACACCAGGTTGCCGAATTCAAGAACAGAGAATACTACATAGAACGCATAAGCTACAAAGAAACAAAGAAAACGAAGAAGAATATAGAGGACTACAACCTCAATAGCTGGAGACAATGCGAAGAGTAGATAAACCAAAATGTATAAGTTTATACTAAAAAACTAGGGAGGGAAAGAGAGGCGCATGATATACTGATAGCAACAACAGATAGAGAGGAAATAGACCTAGTGATAGTGAGTGATAAAAACAAACTAAATGGTAAGTGGATAAGAGAAGAGAAGATGAGGGGAAAGTGTGGGGACAAAATGGAAAGATAGGGAACACCAAAAGAGGGAATAGTGTGGGCTGAAGTAGAAAGTATGATAGTAGTATACAGCTGTTATGTCATTCCAAACTGCGGGCTGGAATACTATCGGGAGTGGATAAAAGAATTAGAAAGCAGTTTAAGAAACCAGAAAAGCAAAAAAAAATAGGAGGAGATTTTAATGCATGATCACCGAGAAGGGGAGGATACGAGAGGGATTTAAGAGGAAAAATCTTATAGGAAATAATAGCGGGGTTAAACCTTACCATTTGCAACAAAGGAGACAAACCGACGTAAGAGTAAGCTCAAAATTACATATTGACATCACCATAGCAACAAGGGAAATTGCAGGTATAGTGAATGAATGGACCGTGACAGAAGAGGATCACTGAGTTTACACAAACTTATAGAATATAATACAAAGTAGAAAGGGAAACGGGAGTTCACGACAGAAGGTTAATGGAACGTAAGAAGAATGGACAAAGAGAAGATAAAGAGAGCTATGGAAACAAAAGAAGTGACAGTAAACGAAAACATAGAGAAGAGATGCGAAAGATGCTCAGAAAAGCTGAAAAAAGCGGCGGATGAAGCAATTCTCAGGTACAGAGAAGGGGGAGAAACGGACCATACTGGTGGTCTGCGAAATTAAAAAAATGCAAAAAAACAAACAGGGAGGAAAGTCAAAAGATAAAGAAAAAGAGGATAAAACGAAGACTAAACGGATGAGGAATTAAAAAACGACAGAAAAATAGTAAAAAAGACAAAAGACGGTTATCCTTTTGAAGAAAGCCTAGTGATAAAAATAGTGATGAACAAATTGGGAGGAAGAGCAAAAGGAGTCTTTTTTTTTTAAAAGAAAACGAAGGAGAATAAGTCATAATTTAGAAATTGTTTTCCAACGGAGAACCGGTAGAAGAACAAGGAATGAAAAAGACACTGTTATGGCTACATTGGAAGAGATAATTGCTTAACAACAAAGCACAAGGTCCGGATGAAATAACAACAGAGCTTGTTAAAGCAGCTCTAGACGGGAACGAGGTAGAAGTAACTCAAATAATCAACAGATGTCTAAAAGAAGGAATTTTTTTTTGTTGGAAAGAGGCTATCCTGGTACTGATTGAGAAGAAGAAAGAAGTAAGAAAAGCAACGTCATATAGACCAATATGCTTTATAAACACTAGCTAAAATAATGGAGAAAGTCATTGTACGGAGAATAGAACAAGAAATAGAAGAAAAATTGAGGATGGGAAAAGGAACAATAGCGGAAAGTGAAAGCAATAGCAAAATAAGCAAACAGCGGAACGCAGAGGAAATAACAACACTGTGTCACACGCTATCATTATAGCGTTAGACATACAGAACGCGTTTAACAGCGTGATATGGGAAGCAATTATAGAGGCGGCAATGAGAAGAGAACTGAACAGGAAAACGATCAAGATCATATGGAGCTACTAACAGGCTAGAAACTTAGTGATCAAGGAAGGAATATTCAAACTTATCTGAGGGGTACATCAAGGCTCAGCATTAGGACCAAAACTATTGAACCTTGTTTATAATGAGTTACTTCGAATGAGGTTGCTGAAAAGCGTGACAATAACGGCATTTGCGGTCAACGTAGCACTAGTAGGTAGAGACGTAGAAATGGAAGTACTAAAAGGAAGAGTAGAGCTGGCAATAGATATGATACAGTTATGAATTAAAAATTAGGGTTTAAAATTAGCAACACAAAAAACAGATAGAGGAACAAGTAATATACAGGTAGAAGACCAAGTGATAACTATACTGAAAAAAATTAAATACCTCATAGTGACACTTGAAGCAAAGGAATGGAGTGAACAGGTTAAGGAAGCGGTCATGGGAACAAAGGAAATATTGATAAAGAGGAGAAGGTTGTATTAAGAATATCATAAAGATTCTAAAAAATAAATGTTGCCATTTAAAAAAAAAGTTGGTTGCTATAATTGTGCTTTATAATACACAAAATGGTTTTTGAATCATATAAATCGGTTAAAAAATAACGGAGTTATGCAGCTGTACGTTTTTTGTCTAGCACCTTGTATGTTTGTATATATTTTGTTTTGTTTCAAGGGCCGGCTGATATTTTAGGGTTTACGCTTGTGTTATTACCTTACAAGCTGCTTTTGAATATGTACCTGAAAACAAATATATATATATATACTATCGCATCCGTTGTTTGAGAAGATTTTTTTATACCCAAATAACAAGTTTTTAGAAGATTGTTGGGCAATTTAGTAAGTGTCTATTAATTGTTTCAAAATAATTTTTTAAAGACTAAAAATTTACTCTGATTATTTTCTCCTTTTGAAGAGAACTTTTTAAGTTAAATACACTCTGTAGAGTACTTAGATGGTTCACAATATTTTGACATTGATCATTGACGCACATTTTAAATCATTTTTTGTGTTTCAATAATAATAATAATAATTGAAAAGATTTTTAGAGCCTTATGGAAATGGTTTGTAATGATTTTATTTTGTAATTTTGTAAATATTTTATCTTTTAACACAGAAACACAGAGTCGCGGTTAACGTCCGACGGAGAACGGACGTGTTTGCGAAAGTGCTTAAGAGCATACCGACCGCTACCTTGATTTGTAGTATTTTAACAAAAACGGCAACTTCCCCTTCATCGCTGCTTCTACAAATATTTTGATAATCGAATTATTTTTTTACCAGTACATTTAGAAAGAATTAAACTATGAAATGTCGAAGTTTTTTACTCAAATAATAGTTAGAAAATAGCCAAAAAAACCCATCAAATATAGAAATAAATGCGTTTTTCTGTATTTTTGAATGTATTTTGTTGCTATTTGCAAATATAATTTCACAAAAAAAGACTTCGACATATCATAGTTTAATCCTTTCTAAATGTACTGGTAAAAAAATAAATCGATTATCAGATTATTTGTAGAAACAGCGATGAAGGGGAAGTTGCCGTTTTTGTTAAAATACTACAAATCAAGGTAGCGGTCGGTATGCTCTTAACGGTGATTTAAATAGTGATTATCTAGGAAATTTAAAAAGTAGAGAACTGAATTAATACAAACAGCGATAAGAAGTGCAAGAAAAGTTTTGTGAAAATGCAAAAGGTGTAACAACTGTGATAGGGACACATTAAACAAGGTGCGGTCGTGTTTTAAAAACACACGTTTAGTGTTTACGCAATAGAACAATTACCGCGGGAACAGCGAATTAAGCGTCAAAAAACGCGCTATGGATGCATTTTTTAAAAGCGGGAAGTTGCAAAGAACACCGCCTGAGATGACAAAAATTATGAACCCGGGTCAAACTACAAAAAGGGAAAGAGATGTAAACTCGCCAGGCAATACCTATGAGGCGAAAAGAGTAAATAACCCTACAACAATTGAAATAATGGGGGAATTAATAAGGGAGCTTAGAGATTTAACCAGTGAGTGTTCAAACACTAACGTGGAAATTAAAAAGGTGGCAAATCTTCTAGAGATGAATATGGAGAAACTGGAGTTCAAAGAAATTCAGAAAACAGAACAAGAGACAAAAAATAAAATAAAAATAGGGAAAGAAATGTCGACACAAACAGTAGAGACTGGAGATAATAAGGAAGAAAATATCCAAACCCATTTCATCTCGGACCAAGAGATAATTGAAATGGTTAATGAAGACGACATTAAAAAAATCATTAACAAAGAATGGAGAGAAACGGACTACAAATTTGTAATAATTGAAAAAAATAATCCAATAATGGGAAATGAAAGTACTGGAGTATTAAGATGATGAAATAGGAAAAGAATCGGGTATTCTACTACAAGTAAAAGTAAAATACCCAGAATTAATGGAGGAAGACGGAAAGGAAGAAACTCCATATGTAGAAATTTTAAGAAATTTAAGCGGGAAAAATGTGGGAAAAGTACACATTATTAAACAGAGAGTCGAAACAGCAGGAAAAAGGGAGATAAATATTTTAATGGCTATAGAAAAAATTCTCAACAAAGCAAAAGTATTGAATATCAGTGAAATAAGTATACCAATACCAACTGGAATAGCGCAAAGAAAGGCAAAAAAATCTATGGAGATGGCAGGAAGAAGATCTCATACAAAAGTAAGACTCTGCGTGCCAACACAGGTACAGGTATTAGAGACAAATGGAAAAAAAAGACCAGGAACAGAAACAGGAGCGTAACATATGCAGACTTGTTGAGACAGGCAAAACTACAGATAAAAGGATCTACATTCAAGAAGATAAGAGAAACAAAAAAAGGAAAAGTGGAGTTATTACTATTAACAAATGGAATGGAGGGTTACCATGTAAGAAAAGTCAACAACGTACTCACAGAACTAGTGATTATCAAAGATATTAGTCCGGAGACTATCAGAGAAGAAATATTGGAAGAAATTATGAACAAAGCAAACACAGAAGGAAGTACAATAATATCCACAAAGAAAGGGTATAGAGAAAAACAAACAGCTGTAGTCAAGACGGACAAAAAAGCAGCGGAACAGATAATATGATAAGGAAGAATAAACATAGGACTCATAAGATGCAGAGTAGAAAAAGTAATAGCAAACGAGAGAAAATGTTACAAATGCTGGATGAAAGGACATGTAGCGGCGGAATGCAAAGGAGAAGATCGGTCATAGCTATGCATAAAATGCGGAAAAGAGGGGCATCAGGTTGCAGAATGCAAGAACAGAGAATATTGTATAGAATGCACATCGATAGGACACAGAACGGGAGATAGAAGATGTCCGGCTACAAAGAAAAACGAAACGAAGAAAACGAAGAAGAATATAAAGGACAACAACCTCAATAGCTGGAGACAATGCGAAGAGTAGATAAACCAAAATGTATAAGTTTATACAAACAAACATAGGGAGGGGAAGAGAGGCACACGATATACTGATAGTGAGTGAACCAAATAAAAACAAACTAAATAGTAAGTGGATAAGAGACAATAAAACAGATGCTGTTATTTTAGCTAGGGGAAAATATAGGGACAAAGTGGAAAGATGGGGTACACCAAAAGAGGGAATAGTGTAGGCTGAAGTAGAAAGTAAGATAGTATACAGCTGCTATATCAGTCCAAACTGCGGAATGGAATACTATCGGGAGTGGATAGAAGAATTAGAGAACAGTTTAAGAAAACAGAAAAGCAAAAAAATCATAGTAGGAGGAGATTTCAATGCAAAATCTCCTAGATGGGGAGGATACAAGAGGAATTTAAGAGAAAAAATCTTAGAGGAGATGATAGCTGGGTTAAACCTTACAATTTGCAACAAAGGAGACAAACCTACGTTGGTAAAAGGAAGCACCAAATCACATATTGACATTACCATAGCAACATGTGAAATGGCAGGTATAGTGAATGAATGGAATGTGACAGAAGAGGAATCACTGAGTTTACACAAACATATACAATATAATACAAAGGAGAAAGGAAAAATAGAGTACACGAGAGAAGGTAGATGGAACGTAAGAAGAATCGACAAAGAGAACCATGGAAACAGACGAAATTACAGAAAACGAAAACATAGAGAAAAGATTCGAAAGATACTCAGAAAAGCTGATAAAAGCGGAGGATGAAGCAATTCCAAGGTGCAGAGAAGGACGAAAAGGACCATACTGGTGGTGCGAGGAAAGCCTCTTGGAAAGTTTTTGCAAAAAATTAAAAAGATCAAGGAATAGGAACGATGTATATTCTGTCAGGAAGAAACACACGATATTGCAGAATACACTCTAGTAGAATGCGAAGCGTGGGAGGACGATAGAAAAGAACTAGAAAAAATACTGGAAAGCAAAGTGGATAAAACAACAATCATTAAGAAATGCCTAAGAGATGAAAATAAATGGTGGGCGCTAAGAAACTTTGCAAAAAGAGTACTAAGAAAAAAAACTGAGGAGTTTGGCAATGGAAGAATATAGAAAGAAAACAAACAAACAATGGAAACAAACACACAAAATAAAAGCCATACAAGAGAAAGGAGAGAAACGAGAGAAGCAAAATTGGAATCAACAAAACAGAGAAAAAGATTAAACAGAAAGAAATAAGGAAGGTCAGGACAATTATGCATACCAAGAAATAGAAGAAAATAGAAGAACATTTACAGAAACTACGATACCAAACGAAATTGCAGAGATAAGGAGAATGAGAAAAGAAATGCTGAAGGAATGCAGAATAACAGAAATAACGAGGCAAATACCAAATGGTAGGTACGCTAACTCGAGGTTGACGGATACCGCAATTTTTGAGATGGTCAGAATTTACCTGGCAACGAGAGGACACGAAGAAGTAATCCCAGATGGAGATACAAGGATATCACTGGAGGTAAAACTAACAAATTTAGGACTTCCAAAAGGAATACAGCTAATGGAACTTCATAAACTATTTATGAAGGAAAGAGGATACAATGAAGAAGAAGTGAACGAAGACTTAAGAAAACTAAGAACGCATCTGAGGACATACCAAATAATTAGAGTAAATAACACACGGATTGGAGAAAGAAGAGAATATAAAGCTGCACTGACAGCAGATAAAAAGATTAAAAAAAAGACAAAAGAGACAAAAGAGACAGAAAAAAGGTAGGGGCTATAGGGAGAGAGAAGGGCCGGGGACAGCATGCGTGCCACAGATTTTGTGTGAAAATCCGCGAGGCAATAACCAGCCTACCTCGAACTACTGCCAATTCTAGACTAGTTTGACAAGGACATATAACAGGATTTACGCAGAGAAGAAAACCGGAAGGTATTGCCATGCGTAAGTAATTCTTAAGGGCCACTTGAAGAGGCCAACACCTCACTACGTCAAAAAAAAAAAAAAATAAAAGAAATTTATTTGTATTATATTATACAGTGTGTCCACGGATGAGCTTAACTATACGTGTAAGCATTAAAAAAAGTCATTCTTCATCATGTCTCCTGCTTGTCATAATAATACGAACTACGCTTAAAAATATAAAAATGCATATTGAAAAACTAAAATTTTGTTAAACAAATTTTTTTTAAGTATTGTAAGAAAGAGTTTAGAAGGAGATATCAACATGCGAAAATATTGTTTCTTATGGGAGTAATTGTTAGGGAGTTATATTTCATTAAGGGCCGCTTTTACAATCCCTATCAAAATTAGGGTTTGTAGGGGAATAACCCGGGGTTAACTTATCCGGTGCTCGGAGCAGTAGTTATACCTAGTATAACGCACATAACCTCGTACATATCATATTCGTAAAAATAAATGAAGTAAAATGTAGGGTTTGTTGCTCCAATTTTTGTCTTTTTGTTGTCACTATCTGATTTAAACACATTTACGTTATAGAGGAGACAATGTAAATTTGCTTATAATCAACTTACGGCACAATTGACGTTTCAGTATGTTATCCTAGAGAATAAACTAACTTAGCATTTGTAAAATGCATTGCGTGCTGTACTAGGTATAACTGGATTAGTTTATCCGACGATTGTAAAAGCGGCCATAATTGATATTAATTCGATGTTTATGTTTAAAAACGTGAAAAAACAAAAAAGACATGATGAAAATAATACTGCAACAATTTTAGTGTTAGAATCAGTTAATAATAATCACTGGATTTTACAAATAAATTTCACGCATTCAAACTAAACTTTAAGAAGGCGATGATTTATACCGACAAGAATTTTTTTTATTAATAAGTGCATACATACTTGAACGCCGTAATTTTTACCATCATATCATATTTAGTGACGAATCTACGTTTACAACAAATGGGAAACCCTCTAGTCAAAATTGTCGCTTTTGGGTAAACGAAAATCCACACTTTAGTATTGTACAAACAGTCAGAAATTTAAGAAAGTTAACGTATGGTGTGCGTTAACTTACAATATAGTAATTGGTTCATTTTTCTGGGAAGGAAGGCGGAATTCTTAGTGAATACTTTTGGCCTGAATTGGATGAAGAAAATTTGGAATTTAGGAGAAATGTGATATTTTAGGACGGATGCCTAGCTCATAGTGCCTTGATTGTGAGTGACACCGGAGAGTGTTCACAATGTTTATAATGAGTTTTAAATGAGGATGGAAAAATGTGTTGAAGTAGGAGGGTTTCATGTTTAATAAAACTTAGCTGGTTGTAATTTAGCCTACATCATTATTTAAGTTAAATAAATACAATTTTTTTCTCAGGACATTCAGTTTAAAAAAGAACTTTTTTTATTTTATCATAGTATTTATAATTCCCTTGAAAATATTTCTTTTGGATTTTCGTTTTTTTTTATTATACGCTCATAATTTTGACGCCTAACAAATTTTTGGTTTATAAAATTTTTGTTTTGCAAAATTACATTTTTGTGTTTTTTGGATACCATAACAAAATTAGAGTTTGTCAATGTGAATCGTATTTATATAACAAGCAGGAGAAATGTTAAAGAATGACTTTTTTTACACGTATAGTTAAGTCCATCCGTGGACACATATATGATGTATGATTTTCGTAGTAATTAAATGGAGATAGCGATATCACAGTTATATAAGTTACAATAATATATAACTTTTAAAGAAGTTGAATATAAATATATAAAGTTTATTCGAAACTTTTTAATTAAAATCACTCTGTCTATATGTGTATTATTATGAATATTTGTGCAGAAGCTATAATTTCAAAATATTAAATTATTTAAAAAATAACTTTATACACCATTTATAATTTTTTGCTTTCAAAAAATTTAAATAAAATAATTTTGGGGAAGTTTTTATGAAAAGATTTTGTTA